>CM060265.1:20020962-20222668 GCA_030684275.1 Acipenser oxyrinchus oxyrinchus | reverse complement strand
TTCTCAAAGCTTTTTAGTCCACATTCTTACTGTCCCTCGCTGTGGATGCATATCCTTGGAAAGTGATCCCTGGCAAATGATGATATGGAGACGGGCAGTCATAAGAATGTCCATACGTGTCACAGTTTAGAGCTTTGCATATATTATGTAGATGAAGATATTGAGTGTATCGTGCTGTGGGATTATGTCTGTCTGCCACACTTACATTTTTTAGAACTGCTTTTACAATAAGCTCATTATGATGAGGACATTCTTTAGGAAAGTTAATAAGAGTATCATAATCTGTTTGTCTGTCTTTCTCTGCTTCCTTATATCTCACTCATTTTTACATATCTCTAAGAAGCACTTATTCAGTTGTGATGAAACGGTCTAAGACAAAGACAAACAACAAAGTACTGGTGAAATAATGGTTTATTTATGTGTAATCCAGAGTCTCATGACAACAGTAAATAATAAATGATAACAGGCAATACACAGCATGGTGTATTGCTCTGTTTAATCCACGGGTTCAGGCCCAAAATAATGGTCCCGATTATTTAATCGCCCACAATAAACACAAACACGATCACAAGTCCGTAGTGAGTGCTGTAGTGCTCGTGGTGCAAATATAATTCATCGGGACTTAAGTGCAGTGTTGTTCGGGTTTCGTGCTGGCCTGTAGCGACAGCTCTGGATCGTGTTAGCCGTCCAATAACAACAAGTATTTTTAGACACGACAAAACAAACAAAACACTCACGATAACAATACAGGTTCTCCTTCCGGTTCAGCATTAACCATAACAAAGGAACAGGTCGCCTCGCTACGTCCCCTTATATACCATCAATGATTGGAACCACCCCTCCACATCGTTTACCTTCCGGGTTGAATTTCATTTACCTTCTGTGGGAGTGAATTTCACTGAAATGCTTGTGAGCAAAATTACTGTTTATTTAAAACGAAACAAAGATTGAAAATATAATACCATCGTCTTCAAGGGCTCTGTCAATGATCTTGTTCTGAAACTTCTTTAGCAGGAATTAACGTGTGATTTTAAATCCATTAGTACATACTTGGATTACATTTGTCTTTGTATTTTTATAACGAGAAAGAATATTAAGCTTCCTTATTTTAGTTTTTCTTTTTTGAATACAGTATCTTGAATTAGCTGCCCTAGTCACACATCCTTGTTTATTTCATGCTCCGTTCATGTATCATTGTGAATCTTCGCTGAAGAAGATCAAAGCAAGAACAAAGCATGCTGGTGGGTATTAAAAATAAATGAAGTCAAGATTAAATGCATTATATGCATTAAGCAGCTGCTTAGAAATGACTGCTTCCTTTCAGATCAGAAGGGCAATCAATACGAGAATTAGTTAAGAGTCTCTGAAGGCTCTTATCCTTACTTTCTCAATTAGCTACTTCCTAATTCAGAAAAAAAACAGGTATAACTTATGGCAAAAATGTAGATTAACACATTATTATGTAACTGTGCCAATGAGATCTGTGGTTTTTAAAACAGTTTAAGCTCAATTTGTAAATTTTTTTTTTTTCACTCTGATTACCAGCTGGATTTGAATATCAATTTACAAGAGCAAAAGTTAATTACAATTTTACACTTTAAAGATACATTGAAAACACATGTCACAAAATTGCTATAACTTTGGTTGGAAAAAAAACTGTGTACACATACAGTATAAATAACCTTGTACACTTTAACCAGTCCTAAATTTATTGCTGTAAAGATAAAGAAAACAATCAAGAACCAACTGATATTTAGGGAGGGATTTGATGCCATAATTTATGCCACAGTATTCTCCTTACAACATCTGACAGTATGATCTGAGAACATGTTCAAATATTTATTTAAAAATAAGCAATCCTAAATTGTGGACTGTAGTGCCTCCTTGGTCAAGCAGGTATCCAGGACAGACTCTAAGCAAATTAGATTACTGTACATTTAATTTAGGTTTGCATCACATACCATTGCCATATACTGTACTGCCCACTTCCTGTCCAGGGATTCCAGCAGTTAAGTAGTCCTCTCTCAACTGGGAGCGCACAAGGATGGTTCCCAGTAAGCTTGGGATAGCGCTTTAGAGTGTTGAAACACACTTTAAATAGCAACCTGTATTTCAAACAATTCAGTACAAAATATAACCTAAAAACAAATCTGACTTATGTCTTCATGTCTTCACAAAAAACAATTGTTCGATGTAATATTTAATTGACTAATCAACTTTTGGTTTGGGACAAATGTCACTAGGGTCAGTTGTCTACTGGTAATGGCCACTGCATTAGACATTAATGCTTAATTCCAAGGAGGCAGTGTGGTCCAGTGGTTAGAGTTCAGGGCTTGTAACCAGATGGTCACTGGTTCAAATCCCACCTCTGCCACTGACTGACTCACTGTGTGACACTGAGCAAGTCACTTAACCTCCTTATGCTCCATCTTGCGGATGAGATGTTAAATCAATGTCCTATTGTAAGTGACTCTGCACATACTGTAAAGCGCTTTGTGATGGTGGTCCACTATGAAAGGTGTTATATAAAAATAAAGATATTATTCTGACATACCAATATGGTACTGATATGGGCCTAAACACACTGGTAAACTATTCCAGGCCTGCGGTACACAATACTGGGACCACTGTGTTGCCATGACTGGTGATGCTGTGTTCTGGAAATGGTTATGCTAGTGTCTCTTTCTGGGTAATACAGTACATTGGTATTTTGGGATCCCAATGGTGTTTTTCAAACGTCTCTGTAAGGGCATCTGCCATTAGGAATCTGTCTAACTCCATCATCAGTCAAGTGACTACACAGTTAAGTGAGGCTGGGAAGTGGTACTGTCTTAGAAAGCTGCCCACAGGGCATTCCAGACTCAAGCTTGAAAGGCAGGCAGTTTCAGTGCAAGCCTGCCTCTGTCTTTGAAAACATGGAGCTGCTTTCTTGTGGGGAATTTGTTCTCTTTTGTTGTGGTTCTAACATAGAATGACATTTTTAAATTGGGAGGTTAATACAAAAAAATACTTTAAATAAATACTTGCAATCATAGTCTTCAATTTTGTATTTTATCTTAATACATTTTTATAGAGGGCATGGGCAGTATTTACTATAGGCAGTTAATCAAGTGGGGGACTGTACGTTACTATTACTGACGCTAATGAGAAATTATGGTATTACCATACTCAGAATAGCAATTGGTCTACCAAAAGTAAACAATTCAGGACAATTGTTATATATATATATATACAGTATATATATATATATATATATATATATATATATATATATATATATATATATATATATATATATATATATATATATATATATATATATATAGGTGGGGCGAATACAGCGGTCTCACTGAAACGGCACATTTCAATTGAAAGCCGGTTCAACTTTTAAATCACACAATTAGGTTGTGTTGTGCGTGTAATCTCCAAAGTGCTTTCAATTGAAAAAAATTGTCGCCTTTTAATCTGTAAACAGATGAGTTTTGCGTGGCCGATGCAGATCCACATTACAAACACGTAAGCATAGTGGGTAATGTCTTCATGTAGGGTTTAAAAAATACAGTTCTTCGATCTATTGTGATGTTGATGTTTAAACGTTTTAAATTGAGATGAGGCAAAACATACATGATGATAATTGGCGAGTTAAAGGCTGACAATTCCCTTTTTAATCGAAAGCACTCTGCAGAACCTAATGACATAATTTAGAGCATCACCATGTTCAAATTAAATGTCAGATCTTTTTTTTTTTTTAAAGCCGCTTTCAATTGAAATGTGTCGGTTCAGTGAGACCTTAAAGGAAAATTATTCAGAACTGCTGTATTCGTCCCCTCCCTAATTATATTTATATATATATATATATATATATATATATATATATATATATATATATATATATATATATATATATATGCAATAAGGCCCGACAGGCTGTCCAACCCCAAAAAAGTCTGTACATTCAATGTATACCTATGCCTTGAAGGGCCTTATTGCATTTATAATCAAGGTCAAACTGTGGATTTGAAGAACAAAAAGCATGAATCATATTTAGGTCAAAAAATATTAGTTTTTTAATAAATATCCTTACACCAATAAAGTAGTCCCATTTATAACTTTGAACTACACACCAAGTTAAGATGAGTAAATTAATTTTATTGGAACATGCAAAAGAAAGTACATCTGTATTTTTGATATTGTTGACATTGCCATTGAAAAAACAACACCAAGTCACTGACAGTGCAGACACTCTGTTTGAGCAGAACAGATGGGTGCAATAAAAATAAATACAATGGCGTCTTGGATTTCAGTGTCTGAGACGGGTGGATAATGTGCACAAAGTGTCTTTTTTTGTTTATTTTTGCTATCTTCCAGTTCATTTAATTGTTCTTTATCCAAATCAGAATGTCTGCTTACTACTTTGGTATTTTTTGCAGGTAATTGGTCACTCAATTTCATAGTTACAGCTGTACATCTGTAACTGTAAAAGCAAGACGGCTACCGTATGATACTTTACATTCTGTGAGGCAGCGCAGTGATTTAGAATATGTGACAAGGCTCCAACTGTCCGTATCCATCCAATATATGAACAACTGAAACCTTGCTCGACTAATCACATTGCTTGTTTCACGTTCCATTGCCAGCCCTGGATTATATATATATATATATATATATATATATATATATATATATATATATATATATATATATATATATATATATATATATATAGTAAAATGATTGCGCCACTCACGGGTTCGTGCCCCTTTAAAAACTACGACCCAGCAACAACAGAAATGGATTTTCAAGCGCAGTTGCGCTAATATTTTAATAAACACAAAAATAAATACAGCAAAACAAAACAAACACCTAACTCCGATTTGGAGCACTTACTACACAGGTAATTTCCCTGACTAACTTGCAGGACGGCTAAGCCGTTTACCTGGCATACAAACATGATGTAATCATGTGCCTAATTCTGGATCTTAATGAATCAGCTGTTGATTACTCAGACAACATACATAAACACATGCCATGCATAGCACACACTTTTGTGTAAACAAACTGTCCCTTATACTGCAATGTAAGTTCAAAACAGTGACATAACAATCAGCCATGTATCTCATCCTCTTAAAATAATTCTGTTCATCAAACTTCTTTTTTTCAAAATGCCAGTGGACAAAATAAAGTTTTGCAATGAGTGGAAACAATTATTCAATTAAATATTTTTTTTAACCCGCATATTAACAGTAAAGCAATATATGGACGTATGTGTACACCCTCAAGGGCCTTATTGCATTTTTTATCCAGGTCAAACAGTGAATTGTTTCGGTTTTGCTATCTTCCAGTTCATTTAATTGTTCTTCGTCCAAATCGTCATGTCTACGTACTACTTTTGGGATTTTTTTTTTTGCTGGTAATTGGTCACTCAGTTTTATAGTTACTGTACATCTGTAACTGTAAGCAAGATGGCTACCGGTACTTGAAATCCTCTGAAGCAGCGCAGTGATTTCAAATATGTGACAAGGCTCCAACTGTCCATATCCATCCAGTATACGGACAGCTGTGACCTTGGTCGACCAATCACATTGCTTGTTTTACGTTTCATTGCCAGCCCTGGATTATAAAATAGAGATATACAATGGTTATTGTCTGTGTATGGAATCTATGTGCAGTGTATTACCTTCCAACCTTGGTCAGTTTGTCTCTACTTCTTTCTTCTATAATATATAAAAGCTGCTTTTCTGTTACAAGGACGTTTCAGTTGTGATGGACAATATCACACATCTGATACACTGACAGAGTGATGAATATAGCCACTCAGCAAAAAGAGAGCATTTGGGTCCAATCATAGATTGGGATTCATTTACAATGTTAACACTGAACAGGACAAGCCTTGGTAACACAGTAAAGCTGATACATGTATACCATATGAGAACAACAATAATAAAACATACCGCAAAAGTCCAAGCAATAATACATTGACTGCTCGTGATTCAGTGTTAGTGTGGCAAAGAAACAGATTGAGATTCTCTGTGGAAGAAATACAAGCTCTTTTCCCATTGGAAAATGTTAATTCTCATTTACTGGCTTAAGTTCTAAGATCCGAGATACCCCTTCAAAGCTGGGTGACTGACCACTACAGACCCCAAAGCACGCAAACATCATTGATGGCATTCTGGAAAAGAGGGTTTAACTGCAGCAAACAGTTACACAAAATCCCAAGAGACATGGAGGTTTTAAATGTGCAATTCTCATTGATTATTTAGGGAGGTTTTGATCTATAAGTCTTTTTCAGTTCAATCAAGACAGATGAGACTTGGAAGTGTCAAATGTATACAGTAGTCAACAGGAAAGAGATTAACTTCTTGCCACCAATGTAAAGTCTGTACTGAGATTTTTTTCTTTTGCTGAATGGTAACAACTAAATAGAATGTAAAGTTTCAGATAGGAACACCTGTAAAATCATCATTTGATTTAATGGATAAGGGCGTCTGCTAAGAAATAAATAATAATTTACAAGAAAATTCCTGCACCAAAGGTAATATGACAACGGATGTCACCTTCTTTCAGTGGCAACTGCCAATAGCATTCAAGACAGATAAATTTAAACCTACAGTACCTCTCTTTGCAGTCTGTTCTACCTCATTTTCAGCACTGTGAGAGGGCTTGGCAGTCAAACTGACCCCCTGTCTTTCTCAGCTGAGTGCTGTAAACTCTAAAGCAGCACCAAGCCATTGCCAAAACCAGGGAAGTCTAAAATCATGTACTGCAAGCTGTTTTTAATGTTGTTTTTGTGGTTTCCTCTAAGAATGTATGTTGCTGGATACCCTTGTAGTCAGTATCTAGTATCTTTTTATTTTTACACTGTGGTGTTTGTGTCTGTTACCTGTGCTCTTCTATAGTTTAGCCTATTGACTTCAAGTGACATTCCACAAATGTATGCCTTTGTTACTGCTGTACTTGCTGGGCGTAAACAGGCAACCTCCCACACCGCAAGCGAGCTTCTTCGATGCAAATGAACTGGGCTTGAGTCCATAACAGCAATGCCTCACACAGTACTGTCTGTTACACTTGCAGCATTAGGGTAATAACACCTTCAAGCTATAGCTGTGAAAAACAAACAGGAATAAACAGTCATTTCCTTTTTTTCTCACTCAAATGCTGCGTGTTAGGATTATATTTCTGCATGTTTTATAGATATTGTCTCATTTAATTGCATCTTTTTAAAACGCCATCATTAGCTTTCTACAGCATAACAGCATTGGGTCTCTCATACTAAACCAACCTGTTTTAAGAAGTGTTGAGCAGAGATTTTTTTTTTTTATCCCAGGAACCATGACTAAAACTGGATCGGGATATGTTTCGTGATCTCAGTGAGTTATTGTTCCAGATTGAATTTCTAAATAAAAGAATAATACAGAAAAGATACAATTATTTCAATGGAAACTTTTAAAGAATTGATGTTTTCAATAAGAATACACGCCATGAAATGCTGCACCTTTCACTGTAGTTTTACATAGAAACAAAACATCTTACTGCTCCAACTTGTATCCAGCGGGAATGCATAATATCAACTTTGAGTAATCTTTTACATTCAAGTCCTATATATCTGACAATCAAAGTACTCTGTGAGTCATAAAAAAAACTATACATTTAAAAATCAGCACGTTTTATTACTGTGCTCTGATCTAGCTGAATAAGGATGTGTAGTCTAAAATGTCTTAAGTATTGAGTTGTATTCAGTAAGTGCATTTAAATATTGATATTTGAGGGACTTGCACTTTGCAAAAGATTTTAAGCAAATTATATGCCTGTCCTAAGCATTTTGTATAGTGTTGTTTGACTGTATTCTCAGAAGACCATATTGCAGTACTTTTTTTGTTTTGTTATTATGTATTTATTTTAGTGTCGTTACAAACCACATTTCTCAAGTCAATTTGAGAAAAAAAGCTTACAGTATTTCAATTACTGCTCAGTAGTAGGAATTATTATTTAAGTTAAGTTTAAACGAGTGCTAACCAAGATTTTAAAATGCACTTTCTTACCTGTTTGCTCCCTATTTCTTGTCTCCAGAAACATACTGTCGAGAAAAAAATACTGTAGAGATCAAGAGTTAAGTTAGAAGGCACTCATTACAAATAAGTGTACATAAAATGCCATTATTCTAATGATAAGGTCATTCTTTTTTTAAGGTACTTGTACTTAGAATTATGGAATTTATAGTTCCAATAATGTAATTAAACTGATTACCTGCAGTAACACACAATTGTCTTTCTCTTCCCTTTAAATAGTAATTAATATTCACAAAATAGTAATTGAAGAGTCACATTCATGTGAAATACTAACCCAAAGTGGCTTATTAAAAAAATAATAATAATGGTCAGTCATCTTGTTGCTGCAAGCAGCAGCCTTTTCCAATGAAAAGCAAAGTAACAGCTGTGTGCTGTTGACAGTCTGTGGTGCAATCTGACAGTGGATGAAAGTACTGTGGGGTAGGATATTATTGATATTATTTATCAAATGTATTCAAGGATGCGACAGGTTTAAATCTAGGTTAATCCGAATATACTTGAGCTATTAAAACCTGATTGGGGTCTGTGTGTGCTATGCTTAAGTCATTTGAACGAGACACAAAACCATGGTCTCATTTATCTTCTGTGTGTTATGATCCAACTTAAGAAAAGGACATTTTCATCCCATCAAAATGTGGTGCTGAATCTTCAGAAGTAACGTTTCACATAGAAGATATAGAATTGGAATAGAAATGGAAGTCTTTGAAATCCATTGCAATTAAACAAAGCCAGATGGAAAGAAAAGCACATTTTTCTCTTGCTTTTATACCAGTCCTCCACACTTTTCGGGCTTAAAATGATAGCGGTTCCAGCAACTTCACTGGAAAGATTCTCAGAAAATGCTGAAAGTGATGTTTCCCAGTTGCCTGCCTTTGATCTCTTAGATCTTATATAAGGAAAAAAATAATCACATACAAGGCAGATCTGAAAAAAAGATCAAGAACACACAGGAGAAATGGGCAGTTCATTTCCAAGATACCATTAAACTGCATGCAGAAGTATGCTGGCTTTTGAAATAAAACAGGAAAATGGTGCATCAAATGGCAGATGCACTTCAAAATATGTATGTTACATTACATGTAGTTACACATGCACTTAGCACATGATTATACAGTACAACTGGGAGGATAAAAACATGTATGTAACAATGTTTCCCTATCATATAATTGTGTTGTAAGTACATGTATAAATAATGTTACGAAAGTGTATTTCCTTGTTTTATTTTTTTAAATAAAAATATTAACACATTTCTGAACTCCCCCCCAAAAAAATTTGAATAAATTGAATCGGTGCTGAAAAATGTCCCCCTCAGGCAGTTTTATTTCCAGCACCATGTTGTATGTCTAACATTGAATACAATAATATAATAATACAAATTTCAAATTTACATTTTGAAATAAACTATTTAGGCCACATATTACTGTTCATTCAGCAAAACTTTCTCTTATATTTTATTTCAAGTATGTCTTGTCGGCTTTTCACGCTGTCATGCTGTTGCTGTGCATTCGACGACACTGCTATTTCTGAAACACTCATTTCTTCTTCTTTTTATTATTATTATTATTATTATTATTATTATTATTATTATTATTATTATTTATTTCTTAGCAGATGCCCTTATCCAGGACGACTTACAATTGTTACAAGATATCACATTATTTTTACATACAATTACATTATTTTTTACACATTATTTTTACATACAGTTACCCATTTTATACAGTTGGGTTTTTTCTAGGTAAAGTACCTTGCTCAAGGGTAAAGCAGCAGTGTCCCCCACCTGGGATTGAATCCACGACCCTCCAGTCAAGAATCCAGAGCCCTAACCACTACTCCTTCAAAAGTTCTTTGCATTATGTAATTATCCGAATTAAAATACAATGGACTCTGGGACCACGAAGCTTTATGCAATTAAGTGAATTATGCATTTAGCCGATATGAATTCAACCGTGTCATACAATCATAGAATTTAATTGACAACAGAACTGGCAGAAGGCACAGGTGCCGTTGCCCATCAAATCAACAGTACAAAGGTCACTTTTGAAATCAGGACTTAAAAGATGTGTTGCAGTAAGAATACCTTTGTTAAGAAAGGAGAACAAGTCTAAAAGGCTAAAATACGCACAAGAACACAGAAATTGGATTATGGAACAATGGTCAAAGGTGCTTTGGACTGTTGATGGATGGACAACGACACCTGTACCTTCTGCCAGTTCTGTTGTCAATTCAACGCTTGTCTTCTTTCTATTCCTTAAGGATATTATCTTCAAGTGTTGCTCATCCTTGTTAGACAGCTTTTTGGGTCTTCCAGTCCTGGGTTTGTCAATTACAGATGATGTTTCTATGTACTTGTTGATTAGGCTTCGGATACCACACCTTGAAAATCGAGTGATGCGAGCTATTTCACTCAATGTTTTTCCTTCTTTATGCAAGTCAAGGTTGTTATAATAGTAGAAAACAGTAGTGGAGGGTTTGAGTAAGTTGTTGATGCTCATAATGCATCAATAGTTAGACTATATCACTGTTCAGTCTCCCATTTAAAAGTGTAATCTGCGACAATGAGATGCAAGATCTTGTTTACATGATGGGGCGAACAGACAATAACACCATCAACATAATCCAGGTCAATACTGTATACTGCTGTATATTGAAAGATATAAGGAGAGTGGACGGGTCACAAAATCATATTTGGGAATAAAGGTTAAGCTACAGGGGGAAATGAGTACTGTAAATATCAATTTAGGCATATGTAGCCAATTAGTCTTTTAAATTTAATCAAATATACTTTTTCGAATCAATTATCAGTTCAAACTACAAGACCACTGGACCTCACAAAGACCTTGGTAGTGGTCAATTCAATAATACTTTATTCCACTTCCAAAGCAGTACTTAAAATGCTACAATTGGTTTTATTCCTCTATGTCACTTTGTTGTCAGTCGGTATTTACTTTGCTGGTATATGGAAATGATGGCTCGGGGAACTTGATTATACTCCTACACCAATTAAAATTTGTGAACAGCATTGCATATTCTAAAATGTTGTTGTGATTGACGGTGTGGTCTTTGTTGTCTATGGGCTGTATATTTATAAATGTCAAACATGCTGCTACTTCTGAGGTGAACTGTTAATACTCTGGACACGTTTTCCGGCTGTTGTCTGTGCAATAAAAATGCCTCCCTAGGTTAGTTACAAAGCAGGACTGCACAGCAGTATTATAAATCATGTTCTGATCAGAACATTTCAGTAGCAGTTGCACTTAGAAATCTGTAAACCTCTTCAGCTCCAGGACGTAAAAGACAGAGCACTTGCAGTACCATGCCGTACTTGCGTATGTCAAGGTTTGCCGTCTGTTTTATGGGGTTTCTTGCAGACTGGTCTGTCAGTATGCGTGCTGTGGAATGCTTGTTTTAGAGTCAGGGTTTGTATGGGGACATTTGTATCAAATCGCATTTCACGCAAACATCCCTTTCATCTGGAAAATGCAGCAGCAAACCATCGGCAATCCAAAGGTGTAGATTTTGGGACTGTTTATTTGCACTAGTACTTGTTTGGTACTTGTTATATGGGTATAACTTGCTCGCTATTATTGCAAACTAAATACGTCAACATTCAAGATTGATTCAGACAGCGGAAGTAAAGAACAGTTTTGAAAATTTTGAAAACAATAACTTTTGGAAGAAGGTTTTACTTTGTGAAAATGATGATGATGATGATGATGAAGACGTGGAGCCGAAGCCATCCTTTGATTCAGCATCGGAGTATACAGCAACAGAGCAATACTCTCCGGCGTTCATCTCTGGGTGTTCACATCCCTCTGTGCGCTCACACCAATCTCTGCATGCTTTCAAGGTGTTCACATCCCTCTGTGCGCTCACACCAATCTCTGCATGCTTTCAAGGTGTTCACATCCCTCTGTGCGCTCACACCAATCTCTGCATGCTTTCAAGGTGTTCACATCCCTCTGTGCGCTCACACCAACAGTAATAATGTTCATGTTATTGTTTATAGAGCTTTTTTTATTATTATTTGTCATTGCAAATCTTGCATATGTGTTTTCCTGTTTAATACATTGTGTTTGTATGTGTTATACTGTTTACAAATAAATGGCTTATTTTATTGTTTATTGCATGTGGTGCTATTTACCAAAAAAAAACAAAAAAATGTTATTTTTATTGTGCAAGATGCTTGTGTTACTCGTTTCAAAAATAAATGTGTTCTTATTGTTCATAAAAAGTACATATCAAATGTGTGTCTTACTTTTTTACTATGTCTTACTGGCACACAGGGGATTAAATGGTTACTGGAATTGTGTGTGTGTGTGTGTGTGTGTGTGTGTGTGTGTGTGTGTGTGTGTGTGTATTGATTTATGTTTTATTTTATTTTTATAACAATTTCAGGGATAAAAATAGCAATTTCAATTATTTCAAAATCTGATACCTGGCCTGCACCTTCCTTTTTATATCTGGATATAATATGTAAATAAAATTAAAACATCCTGATAGGAAAATGGAAACAGCATACTTTTTAAAAAAATATATACATGTTATTGTGATACTTCTAGCAACTTCATTCGAGTACAGCTATGGCAGCTTGTATGGTGTTTTGAAATCGATGAAACCAAAAAAAAAAATTGTAGATATTTTAGTGTTGCATTAAAAACAACAGTTTTATTTGCTTTTTAAACATTTCCTTTGCATACAGCATTCTCATATATCATCATTACTTTTCTTTACACAACATGTATGGTATCAGTGTTGTGTAGTCTGTCATGCTTGGCTGGCTCTATTTATTAAACACATTTTTTTTGTATATTATTGGCATCTTTTAGTTACCTTTTTCAATGTTTAAAAATGCACTTACAACTGATATGTAGAATAGGAGCTTCCAAAGCTATGGATCAGCAAACACATGTGGCTATAGGAAGGAATAACCCTTAAAAGGACATGGTAAATTACTAGTTAAGCTAAGAAAAGCTAAAATAGAAAGAATGTTTGAGTATTTATTTGAGTTTATTAAGCCATGAATAACTCATACTTGGCCCAGTTCTATAACATTTACCAATTTATTGGTAGAGAAATTGCACAGAGCTTAAGTATTTGTTTTTTTGGAATCAGAAAGCTGTGATGTGTGTTTGAAGAATGAATGGCTTTTGATAAAGCCTTAAAAACATCAATGGGTACTTGAATTGATTAATGGGACCAACAAATATCTAATAAAAAGCAACCGTTGCAGTTAAATCCTTGAAGAATCCTCAAACTAACTTTCTAGGCATGGTCTATATTTTATTATTTTTACATTGCATGTTAAAATGGCTTTTCACACATTTTAAGTGGCTAGGGTGTAGAGAAGTGACTCTTCATCAGTCCTTTGGGTTACTGTGAGGTTGAATTCATTTTAAACTCATCTGTGGTTGACACTTGTGGTAGATATTGCTGTTTCCACAAGAGTCAAGGGCATGGATAGAGACATTATTTCAGTCAGGACACCTCGTGATTTTAAAACAACTTTTTTTTTTTCCCAGATAATAAAAACAGTTAACCTGTATCACTGCATTTTGACTTCCTTGATTTTGACACTCAAGCACTTTGTACTGTTTTGAAATTTTGATTGACATGTTTCAGCCGTCACTGAGAGAGAGGTATTTGGCGAGGCAGTTTGACTAACAACTCCCCAGACGAGGCTGGAAATGAGTTTGTAAACTTAAAGCACACACTGACTGTAAAGAAAGGGATTTGAGATTACTGTTCACTTCATTACAATTGGTAGCTGACACTGATTGAAGGTTGACATTATATATGTATTCTTGTCGGGGTCCATAATTAGGAGACCACGTTATTTGTGTTTCGCCTTATAACAAATATTGGCATTTTGTTCCAAAAATGATTTACAATGCTCGCAAGCCAAATTAATATTGTAGCGTACAGTGGAAGATTTGCAGATACTCAAATCCACGGTTTATTGGGACAATTATTCCCGGCCCCTGGGTCACACCAAAAACAACCAACAATCTTGCACTCTCACAGCAACACATTTACACAGCAGCTTGGCTCACTTTAGCGCAGTGTGTCTTTTTCCTGGAGCAGCCCTCTTTCGACTCAATCTTATCAAGAAAACCTCTTCGTTTTTCTTCATTTTTTAGCCATCCACGCAATGTGGATTTTGCAACATTTATATATTTTGAAGCTGCTGCTTGAGTTTCACCTTTTCTTCCTCTGTCCACCGCATCAAGTTTCATTGTAACAGAGAAAGATTTTGCTGTCTGCCATGCTTCGTACTGTATACCTGAAACGTTCACCCAACGTTTGCGAGTCTAATTGCATTATGGGGGAAATGGGAGCCACAACCTTACCATGTTGTAACCGATTCCACGCTAACAGGTCACGTTATAACGGGGTAGCACTGTGTGTGTGCGTGTGTGTGTGTCTATATATCACTACTCCATTGTCTGTTTAGCAGAGGCAGGTGAACAGGTGACCATGCACAGCACAAACCAGCGTCTTAACCACGATGCAAATAAACTGGGCTCATCTGCATCTGTGGCTGTAAAGCTTTTAACCTAATCTAACTGACGGGTCTGTTTTTTAATTTCAAAATCTGAAATCTGCATATTTTTAAAGGAGATGCTTGTGTGATAACATTTTCTAGATTCGCAACACTGCTAGTTGCACAGACTCCATTTAGCAGTAAGCTACCCACCTGCTGTTACATTAAGTAGTCCAAGATTTGTAAATGTGAAAGTCAGCCAGGTTTTGCCAGCTTTTGATTTGTAACACATATGTACATTTACAAAGGGAAATTATCAAGGAAGAAGCTACCCAACAACCAATTAAATGTTCCGACTTGTAACAAGGTTGTTTCTTTTGTAGTTACTTTTTACTCAAAACATGAGTCTATGACACCACAAGAGACAAGGCCAACTTTTATTGGATCAGCATTTATGTACATTTATGACAGCGTTTAGTTTATAAAGCAAAAACAAAATGTTAGCCCTACAAAAGTGTTATAGTAAGCAGATTCCAATCACTCTGCAACACAGTCGTAGTCCTTTATCTTCAGTGTTATCATTTTTGATACAATTGTTTTCGATATATTGTTACATGAGATACATAAGCCAACAGACTGCCTAGCTCCCTAATTGTAATCTTGAGACATATCAACATATAGTTGGTTCCCAAATGAACCTAGTTCAGACTAAACTGAAAAAAATGAAAAGAACGCTGTTTCTCTTTGAATTCACATCATATTTAAATGAAAACTCTGCACTTTGTTTTTCTGGTTCACATCCACATTTTTCTGAACTAATTTTGCTTTTGCTTGGCATTGAAACAAACAAACAAACAAACCAAACACTTATGCCCAAACCATCTGAGACAATCTCCTTAAGTGGTCTCAGTTTGGTTTGATTAAAATAAACTCCACCAAACACCAATCGGTTGAAATAAACTGCTAAAACAAATGTGTGAATGGGTTATTATATTAAACCGAAATCCTACAGAAATGTTGTTTTTAGAAATAGATGACCGTGTCTCTTATCCAGAACAGCACAGATGTTGAATAATCTCTAGATTATGATAATCTTAAAGCTGAAGAGTAAATTATTTTTTATTTTTAATGCACTTTAAATCAAATCTACAGTAAAAAAAAAAGTGCATTTTGCCAGCCCAATCTCTGCCAGCGGGGAAGCAAAGCAAATCATTTAGTTTAGATTGTTCATGGCAGTAGGTTTAATATGCTACATACACTCTCCAAAGGTTTAATATCAATTGAATTAACTCAATGTAATTTAAACAATAAATTGATTAAATTACAGTTTTCCATACAGGTTGTCTGTTGTACAGTATTTTTTAAGGTTTACAGTAATGTAAAATGTAAACACTCTTGTATCCGTTATGAAAAAAAAAAAATTGGAGCTTGATTAAGGAGTAATTCTGTTATACACAATAGATGGCTGTAAACAACCCACTCTCATTCAGACATCCTAAATCATGGAATCCCTACAGAACGCCAGGAATCCTGACACTATCGAAATGCAACACAGCAGTAGTAATGTTTGGGCATTAAGCACAAACGAGCGTGAGACTTCTTACCAAAACTGCTCATGTATTTTACAGTGTTCCATTATTAGCCCTCAAATATAAACGATTCACACTAGCACTTTTTATGTTTATTTAATTAGACTTTCAGAAGACTTTTTTTTTATATTCTTCATACTTTTAATTACCAGTTTTGTTAAAGGCAGGGATGCAATAGACCCTGTTTGTCTAGTCTTTTTATTTTTCTTTCTTTTGTTTGATTCGACATTTTGTGCTATACTCCTCTGCATGTAACGTTATTACAGTTTCCAGATGAAGTCATGAACCAGGTCTGTAATTGCATCATTCATCATGCGCAGAGTGATATCAATAGCTGTCTCAGGGCCCCAGTTGAAATTTGTATTTAAACGGATATGAAATAGCTGAGTTTCTAAAAAGGTTCACAGAAATGCAAATCGAGGAAGTTAAAGTTTGAAAGGAATTCTGTTCAGGACTTTCACCTTCAGCTTGGGTCAACTTTGTAACTCAACAGCTGTAAATGGCTGAGGATTTCAATTTATAATGAAGATTTCCATTTATAATAAGGAAGGAAGCCAGTCAGACATTAATACGTGAAGCCACTAAACAATATGTTCATTTTCTTAGTACAGTACCATAGTTCTATATAGAGCTGAAACATTGGATATACGACCACATGAAACTTTATTGTATCTGTGCAATAACTGACTAACTGATGGAAAAGGGCAACAAGCATTCAGACGGAGATCCATATTTGTGTACTCCAAGTATTTTTGAGATGTTTAATTTCTTTTCAAATACAGTGAATTCTCATTAATACAAACTCGGATTAGACACATTTCCTGATCGTACGCATTTTCTACAAGGTTC
The DNA here is from genome assembly GCA_030684275.1 of Acipenser oxyrinchus oxyrinchus. Taxonomy (NCBI): domain Eukaryota; kingdom Metazoa; phylum Chordata; class Actinopteri; order Acipenseriformes; family Acipenseridae; genus Acipenser; species Acipenser oxyrinchus. Next base: position 20,205,677 of record CM060265.1, on the reverse strand, counting down.
CGGCAAAATGTAACAGTTGCTTCTTGTGAATTACTACTTGCAGTACAAATTCACTTAATATATATTTCCTGTTAGTGCTAATTATTTTGGAGCTCTCCCAGGGAAGTGGGAAAATGTGATTAAAACAAAAAGCACTTGTGTAAAGGATATTGGGAAATGTATTAACTTGCATCTGCATTTGCGCCTCTGTACTGTATTATAATGCTGTTCGGGGTCTACAGAACCTATGATGCATTTCAAGCTGCCATAGTGCTGCAATGTATACTTTTTAAAAGTTCACATACAGCTGTACAAATGCACAGTACTTTTACTTGTGTAATACTATTCATTGTTCTGTAATTGAAATTTGATTTCAGTGTTACTGTAACATCAATAAAAACTGACGCGTTTGGCTTTAGATTCCTAGATAATAGATCCATTTTTTGCTGAGCCCTTGAAATTCATACTAACGAGAACTGACTGTATTAGGTGATTGAAACAATGTCCCAAATTCCATTTATCATATTTAACCTTCTGTAGGCTTAGTAGAAGCATATATCTGCCAAAAAAAGCCCCTATTGAACCACTCTCTCGGGTTGCTGAAATCACACATGTATCATGCTTCTTCTCCACAATCTCTGTGTTTCTAATAACTGCAAATACACTGTAATAACATGGTGGTTATGTAGTTACTATACAGCAATGCACTTAATTATAGGATGATAACTATAATTATAAGTTGCTAGCATATTTTTTAATCACACTGTATTTGCACACAGACGTGTGCATTTACAATATAATTACTATGTAACCACACATACAATTACATTCGTGGAAAGCATTACGAAATAAAAAATAAGAGGAAAGTGCTACCCGAAATTGGTTAGCGTTTAATGCAAATGATTTTTTTTAACTGTTTCATTTATTTCACAGTATTGATCAAAGCTTACTAGAAGTCTATTGGTGCAGAGGATCTGTTTCATATCAAACTGCCTCATGTAACTGTTAAAAAAAAAGCAGAGCCCTTTTCTGACTAATGCACCCTGACACGTGCTGGAAATCTTTCATGAATACCATGGTGGAATCAATTGCTTTATTGATCAAGCAGTAATTAGATGAATATTACTTTTTCTTGAAAGAAATGTTAATATATAGAATTTTGGGGGGGTTTTCAGGAATTCAATTCTTAATTACCTTTAGTGTAAATAAATGATTTGAAAGTCTAAAAATGTTGAAATAAAATTATTTTATTTCAAAGGGCGATTCGTTATTGAGAAAGCAAATCCATATATTTTATATCACTTCTCATCTGAAGAAGAGACCTTAGTGCTGACTAGTCTGGTGCTTCTATTAAAAGGTAATATCTGTGTAAGAGACCTTTGTAGTAGCTAGCATATATGTACAGTATATAGGCTACATATTCAGCTGACCCTGTTAAAAGGTATAATATTTGTACTATTAAAAGTTTTACTATTTATACCTATTAAAAATTGATAAACAGAAACACTCTTTTAAATTTACAGAATTATACATATATATATATATATATATATATATATATATAGAGAGAGAGAGAGAGAGAGAGAGAGAGAGAGAGAGAGAGAGAGAGAGCTTTCTATATAAATACAAAAAGTCTATAGTGTGTACAGTATTTTAAGAATTGTATAAAGACTTTACCCCCGCAGCTGAAACAGCTTGACATCCCTAAGGCTGCAGAACATTGAAGAATAAAGTATGGAATAATGTTGTAAATGGACTCAAAGGGATTTTATTATAGTCTAATAAAATGAACATGCTTGTGGGACGTTAACAATTGATGGAGAATCTAAAAAAAATATATATTTAAATCACTGGAGACAGCGGCTTTGTTTTGTAAATGAAGTGTTTGTTAGTGGTGCCGTTAGTTTGTTAACCATGAAACTAAACTTGGCATTAAAGGAATAAAATGTACAGAGTCAGGGATTATGGAACAGCTTCCACAGTAGCTGAATAAATAACTCAATTACAGCAAATAAAGAAGTCCAATGAGCAAACCGCTGTCGATTAAACTGTTGGAAAGAACAGAAAACGACACAGATATTTAAATGCTGGTGGTGTGTGTTATTCTGGGGAGCGCTTCTTAATGCTATGTAGATGTTAGATGAGGATTTGGTGTAGGATTTTTCATCATTGCTGCTTGTTTTAGCAAGCTATAAGCTCGAGTCTCCTTAGCAGCACCTAAAAAAGATGATCATAAGCATTAGAGGTTTTGAATTCAGTCGTGGTCTGAGATTATGTATTTTACTTGTAGCAAGCTTGCAGATCACATAGTTCCCCAGCAAGTGTCTTTGATATATATATATAACTGCCTCCTGAGGAAAATGGGGGGGGTATAAAACACCACGTCCCGTGACATTATCAGTGACTCATTATGTCAATCAAGTCCTGACTTCAGAGAGGAACAAAGAGATCTGTATCTCAAAGCCTTGCTTTTAATTTCATATTTATGAGCTTGTTGCTTTGAAGTGTTTATCTGGTGGTGTGCAGAAACACGAGCAAACGGAGCCTGTGACTGTGTCCAAGTGTCTAATTCGCTAAATACTCACCCAGCGCCTTCACAGGCTAACCCTTGCGGCACAGACATTTTCAGTATTGTAAAATAATTCCCTTTGAATTATATAATTTAAACTAACAGTAATACGTGGAGCAACAATGTAGTTTTTTTTTCCAAGAATGTAAGCTGATTCAACAAGAAAAAAAAGTATATTATGACATTTTAAGAACTTACTTCCGTGCCTCTTTAGTTAACAAATAATGGTATGTTTTATTTAATTGAGAATACCGATCTTCCACATGACAGGATACAATGGTGTGGTTTACATGCAGTTTAGACACCCCAAATTCTCCATTGTCGTGATAATGTGACGTAGCACACAATATAGGAGGAAGTGCATGGCCAAAACATGTTTTGGCTTAAAACGGTGGATAAATCTCCTTCTCACGCTAAAAAGCAGAGCAAAATTGACCAAAAACTATACCATACCATATGTTCACAAAACTTCAGCAACTTTCTATTATAAATAAAAGCTATACAAAGCAGTTATTTATTATCAGCAACATCAGCTGAAAGTAGCCATGACAAGATTCTTTGACCAAATTGAAATAATAATAATAATAATATGAGGGGTTTTCATTCAGTATGTTTTAACACAGCCCTTTGCATACTACTACGACTACTACTACTACCACTACTACCACTACTACTACTACTACTACTACTACTACTACTACTAATAATAATAATAATAATAATAATAACAATAACAAAGCCCTTTGCAAAGCATAGAAATATATTTCTTATTTACAGTTTTGCTATTTTCCTCTTTAGTGATCGGATAGCTGATTGTTTTAAGCTTAGACTTTTCAGTCCATTAGCAATTAGATAATGTGCAATTCATGTTACACTAGCTTTAAGTACCATCTATCATGGTTATCACACAATGTATTCAATTAGCATAGCTGGGAATGTGTGTCAGTGGTCTTCTTATATTATTACTGTTCTCAGCACTAGGCATCTATAGAGTTGAAGTAAAATCTGAAACATGAAAAAGAAAAGGAAAAAAAAAAAACCAGTTGGTTCCACGAATTTACTGGTATATTGGATCCAGAATAATACAATATATAACAAGATTCTGCTGGTGAAAACCTTCCCTGTGGAATTGAGATTCAGGTATTTTATTATTATTATTATTATTATTATTATTATTATTATTATTATTATTATTAATGTAAAGTGCTGGATTTTAGATCTATTTGTAGACTATCACAAGGATCAGAATTGCTGAAGCTACCCTTCTGTAGGGAAACCTTGATATATTGTATATGAAGGTAATGTATACAAATATATATGCAGTCGTTTTTGTGTGTTTTTTTTGCAAATAATACATGGATAGTGTAAAGGGATTTTTTTTTTTTAATCTATCTATGCTTGGGTTTTAGTTTTCTTCACTTATTTGTGGTTCTGCAACACAATCGAAATGCTGCACAATATCAGTAGATACGCAAGACCAACATGAAACGCTGACAGATGCGTTTAAATATACTGTACCCTCCCGTATTTTATTATTAATAGGGTCATTTGCATTTGGAAAGGAGAAGCTCTCTCCCGAAAAGAAAGCTACATGTAAACCCACATCGGAAAGGTACTGCCAAAACAGCCTGGCAAACGGGGAGACTTATTTTTATTTATGCATGTAACTCATGCCATTCTGTTCCTTTCGTTTCACGTTTAGTTTCATGGATAACACAACTGCTCTTTTGACTTTTCCATCGTAATCCTAATCTTTTTGGCTGAACGTTAACATTCCATAAATCATGTGACACACAAGGCAGGCCTTTTGCTGACATTAATAATGCTGTTATCCAGGTGATGTTGGCTGTAGCATTAACAACTTTTGCTGAGGTTAGCATAAAAGTTCAGTTTTCTTATACTGATTGTATGTCGGGGGAGGTAGTTTTTATAAAATGTGTACAAGTGGAGCTGGGGATAACTATCAGCAATAAATCACAGCAATTGTTCTGACCATACCTGAATAAATTAAACACTTTCGCTGAGTTAAACTTTAAAATAAAATTTTAAAAAAATGATAATTATAAAAAAATAAGGTAACATGCATTTGACATTTTACAAATGCATACAAGACTTTTACATTACAGGCACTGTTATGTACAGAGCTCACTGCATTGTAAATCCTTAATTTATGACAGGCTTTTTTTGTAAGTGTATGTAAAGATAATACATATATGCAGCTAATCTTACCTTGAATATGTTCTTCACAATAGAGTGGCATGTGTACAACAATAAGAGACTAGTTTACCTCTTCTCATGTCAGCAGCAAATTTGAACACAAGCAGTTGGAATCTGTTTCACAGGAACCATTGTCACAGAGTTAACCAATAGTGTATCATATTGCTATTTGGTTTGTTTGTCTTTTCCTGGTTTCCTTGATTTGAAAAATAGTCCAGCATCCTTTGGTACTCCCATTCCAACTGCTGTGTCTCTCATGGGTCCTGGAATTGTGACTCACATGATTCATTACAACAAAAGATATTTAAAGGGTAAGCATGATGGCAAGCTGAAAATAATTATCAAATAATAATAATATTTCCTATAATGTGGTCCCTTTTTTTACCAAGAACTTTAGCCTAGCACTATATACAAGTTAAAAAGTGCCATGAATACAGCTTTATGGCATTTAACACACCATTAAATGTATATGACTTTTACGTGCTTCTACTTTATGAATTTATCCTTCAGTGTTGGAGGTGAGAGGGTGTATTTCGAAATCACAAAGTCGTTTGACATTGATTTCTCCAAATGGCCTCTTCATTATATGCAGAATTAATTTTAAGCTCATTTGAAGGTGTTTCCAACAGCATTAGTATGCTGAAGCTCTCATCGTTCTCCTTTCTTTGTGCACAGACTCACCTTCCTTTCAATTCCCACCCTTGTCCCTGCTGTTTCTTTTGTTATTTGCTCTTGAGGTAACTTTCACACTTTCTTGTCTCACCAAATTGTAACAACCACCACAGTTTTTAAAATGCTGCTTTCCCTTAACTGCATTAACGTAAGTTACAATTGACTCGTTTAGGGTGCAATACAGATTTTTAAATACACAGCCTAGCTTATTAACTTTCATGACCTAAGATGTTTCTAAATATGTTTTAACATTTATGTAGGATGTGAGCTGATTGTCACCCAAGGTTAGCTTGTATTGTACAGCAATTATATATATATATATATATATATATATATATATATATATATATATATATATATATATATATATATATATATATATATATTTTGCATAAGATGGCTCTCATGGCTCAAAGCTTTCACACTTTTAATCATACATTTTATTTATTTTTACATTACTTACTAGGGCTGATGCTTTGATTTACGCAGCAGGAAAACTACTTTTTTTGTTTGAGATTTGAGAAGGAGAGGAAGCTTTAAATAGAGGTGATAGGGTCCAAATGGTCTCCCGTAGAGGGCTTGGTTTAGAGTTGCATGAACAGGAATAAAAAAGCAGAGACATGCAGCAGTCCTTCAAGGCCTCTTCATTGCATGCACAAAAAATGTGTGTTAAGTAAATTTGTATTCTAAGAAATAATTTACAGTAAGCGACTGCTAAATTTGTCAGGTACCATGTAGAGATTTCATAGTATCAGGAAATCAGTCTAATCCGAGTTTGTTTTAACAAGAATTGACTGTATATGTTTTCATGATACAAAAAGATTCTGTGTTATAATGTCATACTTTGTGTGCAAGTCGTCTTTTGTTTTTATAAGAGATGTCATCTTGTGCAGTTTGGGTGGATCTGGCTGCTCAATCTGTGAATACTTTCTGTTATAATAGGAAACGCCTTACACACGACATTACTTATAAACCACAAACGTGAATATTGTACCCAGGAACCTTATAAAGGAACATCCAAAAAATGGTGTTAAAAAAAAAAAAACGGTCATGTTCTATGATCAGGATGACCTTTATACACAAAAAAAGATAACATTTTGACAAGTCCTTAACTCTGATAGGTTGATTTGTCATACGTGATTTATAATTTAAGAAATAATGTACAAATAATGGTATACTTTTTGCCAAATCTAGAAATACAAAAATAAACTTAAATTCAATGACAAGGTGCCTTCTGAAGACATTGAAAAAGACTTCTAGTCAAAACGTTTTGTTATTGAATTTAGGTTTCTTTTAATATTGCTAAATCTATCACTATTAGTATTGTATAATAGTTATGGGGACTACTGAATCTAGACTGGACAAATCACTCAGAAAGACAGCAAAACAATATGTTAAACAAAGACAAATATGTTTCCATCTGGTGTATACTAATAGGTACATAACAGTTGAAGTACTTTTAAACAAGGAAAGAAAATAATTTATGAAACTTGACCTAACCAACAGATTTAAATTCCTCCATTTTAGTTATCACTATTACAATTTTTATTTTCTATTCATTTATTTCATTTTCTGTTTGTTCCATTTTGTTTTGTAATGATGGGAAATTGTTTCATTGGCATCCTTTTTTTTATTTTTTTGTTCGTTGTTCTGGATTTTTTTTTAGGTAACTTTACGCTGGCTGAGCTGGGGATTTGTGAGCCCACCCCCAACCAGAGTGGTTATAGCTCTGACATGGGGCTGCTGCGCCAAGGCTACTCCCTGAGCGTGGGCTCGGACGCAGATTCCGACACGGAGGGCGCCATGTCTCCAGAACATGCCATTAGGTTGTGGGGAGGAAGAGGAATAAAATCCAGGCGCAGCTCCGGTCTTTCGAGTCGTGAGAACTCCGCCCTTACACTGACAGATTCAGAAAATGACAAGTCTGATGATGAATCAGGTAGGGATGTTTCCCATTGCCTTGTCTTCCTTTACCCTTGTTTGTCAGTGACAATGACACAAGTTTAAAAAAAAAAAAAACGTACCACAGTTTGTATTTAAACCCAATTCCCCAAGAAAAAGCAACATTTTGGATACCAAATAGACAGTTTAATTAATGCCTTATTCATACTGAAATAATCTCTCTACATCCTGTATTGTGTTACCAGTAGGTATAATACTTCTGTTTACTTCATATAATGGGATTTGCAGTTTTGCATGGTATGCCCTCTGCCACAACACTAAAAACTTTAAATAACAACTTGTTTAATGATGTATTTTAAATACTTTTCATTACACATTGCATAATATGAATTTATTTTAAAAAATTCATGGTTTATATAAAGATATTACAGTTCAAATTATATTTAAGGTGTGCTGAAAATGGCTTGAATACACATTGCATTATCTCTCATTAGTACTAAAGCAGCCCCAGAAGTCCCCTACTTTAATTTCACGGTCTGGGTTTTTTTTAAATTTTATTTCCACTCAAGTGAAGCATATTTTTCCTGGTACTGCAATATATTCCCTTCTAATGTTACAGTATATGGACTAGAAGCCTAGTCCAAAGTCCTGTTTTAAAATAAACAAATGCATTTCTTCTTCCCACTTTATGCATTGGCTGGTTTCCTTTCTCTTGGGATATTAAAATAGTTGGTTCTGTGGTTTAAAGTAAACCGCTTCCTGTGCTGTAGGTCAGTCTCAGTCCAGTGGTCTAGCTGGTGTCATAACATGTGACCTACAACAGGAAGTAATTGGGTACCAGCAATCAATGGGTAAACTTCAAAACTATTGTACTGTATTTAAAAATACAGTATGCCCATCCAAGAAAAAAAGAATATGCATATATAAATGGAAAAATGTAAGGGGCATCATTGCTAAGTTTGCTAATGTATAAGCAAGGTAAGACAATTGATGTCAAGCTTAGCTCTATCATTACTTACTATTCAATGCCACTTGGGATTGGCAAGTTTAAACTACACCTTTTTATTTCAATTGGTGAAAGGTACTTTAAAGTACAACATACTATACAGCTATGGCCACAAGTTTAGCATCACCCTATAGAATGAACAAATTGTGCTTCATAAAGTCGAATGAAATCTGCTGAATAATGTTACGTTAGCATATTGAGTTACATACCACTTTGTAGTTTTCCATATTCTTAACAGAAAACTGGCAAATTGAAAAATGTGACATTTTGAAATGTAACATGATATACTGTACTACGATTATGGTTTCCAGTAGACTTTTGCATATCATTTTGTAGTTTCTTTAATTGCATGATGTTAAATAAAATATCTAAATTATGTTCATATAGTTTCTTTAATTTTTTTTAATTTTTTTTTATTATTATAACATCTCAATCCTAAAATTCTAGGTGATGCAAAACCTTTGGCCATAGCTGTACAAATAATGCCATTTGACCAGAATGCCAGAGGCTCAGTATTGAGTCTGGAAGGAGTGACCAGCCAGCTCTTAAATATTAGACTGTATGTTTTGCATGTGCGTACCACCTACCTCTAATACAGTTCAGAGTAGCTCAACGTGATTTATAGTCAGGGAGCAGACACATGTAATTTTAATGAACAATAAGTCAGCACATTAAAAGTCAGGAATTTGAAAAGAAGAAAGAATAGGATTTTAAAGTTAAACAATTGGATGTTAATTAACATTAATTATTTAAACTGTTGACAGACAATGTGCAAAGCGACATTCTGAATAGAACTAGAATTGTATTTTCAATATGAAGATGAGTATTCTTTATTCTAAATTAGAATCTGTTCATTGACTAACATCTGTGGTTTAGGTAAAATATGCATTTTGCAATGCATGTTTTGGTGTATTTATTGGCATGTAAAGTAAAACAAATGCTCTTAATTAAATGTATAAATCAAATTTAAGAATTGAAAGCAGCACTGCCTTTTTTTGTTAAATAGCTATTTGAATCATTTAAAGTTCAATTATACTATAATTGTTCCATTTGAAATAATAATAAAACTGTTCAGCACTACATAGTCAGTCATTATTACACACACATGCAGATTAGTGTTTCATTGGGAACTAAAGCACAGAATGTCTATCTTTTAAAGAAAAACACATTCTAATTATTGTGATTGTAATTCGATTCAAATGTGCTGCTTCCAATTGTTTAAGCAGAAAATCCAATAGCACATGTGTCTTAAAAAAATAAATCTATTAAGATCACTCAAAAACAAGAGAAGCAGCCGCATACAGAATTGTATTAGTCTTTTTTAAATATTCGATTCAATTCAGGAAAGCAAAATAAACCATTGATTGTGATTTTTCTCTTTTTTTTTTCTTTTCACCAGTTTCAAGAAATCAACAACTCTGTTTGATAAATGCAGTTGTGTATTGACTGTAAACCAGTCTTCTTTTTTTTTTTTTTTTTTTAACTAATTGTTGTTCAGATCAGTGTAAATGCTCCTGGTGCACATTACAGAATATTGTTTAATGTGTTCAAGTGTGTGGTTTGGGTTTGAAACATTTGTTTTTTTCATGTCAGGGGATGCAAGAGAGGAGGCTTAATCACAAATGTAGTGTCTGCCCCATTTAACTGCAGTGATATTGTGGCACCAGAATCTTCACAAGATTAAGCAGCTGCATAGTTGGTAACGAATATTAATTCTAACCCATGCCTGCTTTCAAAGTATGTAAGTTTGTATTTAACACATATGAAATATTACCATGGGAGCTCCGATTTATTTCCATTGTTATGTGATAAATGATGTTTTTTATTCCTGATATCAAAATTGCATCTGTACACAGAATGAAATCCCATCGTGCATGGTGTGCGTGTGTATGTGTGTGTGTGTGTGTGTGTGTGTGTGTGTGTGTGTGTGTGTGTGTATATATATATATATATATATATATATATATATATATATATATATATATATATATATACAGTACTGTGCAAAAGTTTTAGGCAGGCATGAAAAAATGCTGTAAAGTAAGAATGCTTTCAAAAATAGACATGTTAATAGATTACATTTATCAATTAACTAAATGCAAAGTGAGTGAACAGAAGAAAAATCTAAATCAAATCCATATTTGGTGTGACAACCCTTTGCCTTCAAAACAGCATCAATTCTTCTAGGTACACTTGCACAAAGTCAGGGATTTTGTAGGCATATAGTCAGGTGTATGATTAAACAATTACACCAAACAGGTGCTAATGATCATCAATTCAATATGTAGGTTGAAACACAATCATTAACTGAAACAGAAACAGCTGTGTAGGAGGAATAAAACTGGGTGAGGAACAGCCAAACTCAGCTAACAAGGTGAGGTTGCTGAAGACAGTTTACTGTCAAAAGTCATACACCATGGCAAGACTGAGCACAGCAACAAGACACAAGGTAGTTATACTGCATCAGCAAGGTCTCTCCCAGGCAGAAATTTCAAGGCAGACAAGGGTTTCCAGATGTGCTGTCCAAGCTCTTTGAAGAAGCACAAAGAACGGGCAACGCTTGAGGACCATAGACGCAGTGGTCGGCCAAGGAAACTTACTGCAGCAGATGAAAGACACATCATGCTTACTTCCTTCTAATCGGAAGATGTCCAGCAGTGCCATCAGCTCAGAACTGGCAGAAAACAGTGGGACCCTGGTACACCCATCTACTGTCCGAGAAGTCTGGTCAGAAGTGGCCTTCATGGAAGACTTGCGGCCAAAAGCCATACCTCCGACGTGGAAACAAGGCCAAGCGACTCAACTATGCAAGAAAACACAGGAACTGGGTTGCAGAAAAATGGCAGCAGGTGCTCTGGACTGATGAGTCAAAATTTGAAATATTTGGCTGTAGTAGAAGGCAGTTTGTTCGCGAAGGGCTGGAGAGCGTGCAATGAATGAGTGTCTGCAGGCAACAGTGAAGCATGGTGGAGGTTCCTGTAAGTTTGGGGCTGCATTTCTGCAAATGGAGTTGGGGATTTGGTCAGAATTAATGGTCTCCTCAATGCTGAGAAGTACAGGCAGATACTTATCCATCATGCAATACCATCAGGGAGGCATCTGATTGGCCCCAAATTTATTCTGCAGCATGACAACGACCCCAAACATACAGCGAAAGTCATTAAGAACTATCTTTAGCGTAAGAAGAACAAGGAGTCCTGGAAGTGATGGTATGGCCCCCACAGAGCCCTGATCTCAACATCATCGAGTCTGTCTGGGATTACATGAAGAGAGAGAAGCAACTGAGGCTGCCTAAATCCACAGAAGAACTGTGGTTAGTTCTCCAAGATGTTTGGGCCAGCCTACCTGCCGAGTTCCTTCAAAACTGTGTGCAAGTGTACCTAGAAGAATTGATGCTTGATGCTGTTTTGAAGGCAAAGGGTGGTCACACCAAATATGGATTTCATTTAGATTTTTCTTCTGTTCACTCACTTTGCATTTAGTTAATTGATGAATAAAATCTATTAACATGTCTATTTTGAAAGCATTCTTACTTTACAGCATTTTTCACACCTGCCTAAAACTTTTTGCACAGTACTGTATATATATATATATATATATATATATATATATATATATATATATATATATATATATATATATATATATGAAGACTGCCTTTTACTGTAAAGCCTTTGCTAAGCTTTGTCCCTTAGTAAATGTGATCTAAGTGATACCAAACCATAACATTTTGAGAGTAGTGTTGTAAATAATGGTGGCAAACAAAATTGCTTTGTCAAACAAAAAAAAACAAAAAAATTCAAAGCTACCAATAGAGAGGGTCTAACATTACTTTATTTATTTATTTATTTATTTATTTATTATTATTATTATTATTATTATTATTATTATTATTATTATTATTATGTGCAGGTCATTTCTGTTTATTTTAAAACTGCATTTGTTAACATCTGTGGTTTTTGAAAAAAAATAAAAATAAATAAATGTTCAAGCTAGGAAGACTTTGATGCGTTTCATATAGATTGACTGGCACCCTGCTGACTGTCCAGCTAAAGAGCTCCAGTCATTTCACGATCTGAAGCCCAACAAAAGAACAAGACGTTCTGGATTGATAGGGGTCAATGGATAACGTGGTGACAGATATAATGAACACAGTGAGTCTGTGCCTCGTTTATTAAAGTACCTGCATGAAGTATTAATATGGGATGCTCATGCAATGGAGCCCACTGGATTTTACTATAGAAAAACACAGGGGTGCTATTTGTCACAATAAGAAAATAAGCTTTGGTAAATAAATAGATACAACCTGTGCTTTTCTGTAATTAAAATAAAATGCTAAAATGGAGCTTCCATAGCCAAAATATAGATAAACAAGCAATATGTTTAAATAACAGTGAACACAGAGTGCATTTATTCATTTCTTACACTTAGGAAAGCTAGGTTTATGAACTCCTGTACCATTATTTTGTACTTGTATGTTTATGTAAGTGAGCTTATTCACTGGTGTTGATAGTCGTATTGATTGTGTTACTATTGTTTATTTATTCATGTATTTATTTATTTATTTTTTAGTTTTAGACGCAGGTTTATTAAAAAAGTGCATCAGACTGATGAAATGTTGTCCACGCCATTAAAAGAAGAACCAGTAGCTGAAAATGAAATAGAATGAAACGTGTCAGTAGAATAATAATTCTCTAGATTAACTGATGTCTTTTGCATGTCTTGAACACTCGAATTTGCAGCATTTATCTAGAGGAAATGATTATTGTGTGTTGACAGCACTGTTACTGTATTTGATTTAATGTATGTATAAGTCACTAGCTTTGCTGAGATTCTGTGTTGTAGGGTCACTAACCCCACAGCCATGCTGCCACCATTCACAAGGTGTTATTTCATTGTAGTTACAGTAGGTAAACAAAAAGTACTAAAAAGGCAAAGAGTTTTCTACTTGACTTAGGGGTTGATTTGATCAGCCAATATCCTGCCAGGATACGAAACTGCAGAATTTTTTGAGATTTTTACAGCACTGGGTTACCACCCTGCATTGCATCAACCATAAATCCTGGTGATGTAAAATGCTCTGAAAATATCTTTCCGTAGCATAGGTTGATCAGCTCATTTGTTTATCAGTTTTACATTGTTGATTGAGTGCTTTGAAGTTCATGAGTCATTTAAATTAACAGTTATGTGGCTTAAAAATATATGTTAAACCCTGAGAGCAACCCTAGTGTCTCATAAAACCTTTAATGAACAATGAGTAACAAGGTATAGGGCAACTTATAAACCCTTACTTACTACATGTAGACAAGTTATAAATACTTAGCAGTTTTTGTAGTGTCACATTTAAATAAATGTACAGCAAGGTTAAAAACTTTTTTTTTTAAATGACAGTCTGTGTGTATCAATTTAGGAGTAAGCACCAAGCTTTTATGTAATCCTGCTTCATGCATCGTCCGCTGTTTTTTAAGCTACTGTTTTATTGCACAGATTTAGAAAAGTCAGTCTAATACCAAAAGACAAGAGGGGAGGATAAAAACAAACAAACAAGCAAAAAAATGTGCTCTACCAGTCACATGGCAAATGAGTACCTTACGCAATTTGGAGTGTGTATGCTTTTTATTTGTATTTTTAAATTAAAGGCTAGTTATTTAATCTTTTTGGTTAGGAACTATATCTGTGCAATAACTGTAGATATTGGAGGCCACACGGTTATTATTAATGGATCACAGAGTTATCACTGACATATTTATATATATTAATTTTATAGTATTTCAGCTCCATATATGTATTTATTTATGCGCTGCCACAGGCCTCTAAATTAAAGCCATATCCAGCTGCTTTAAACTTCCAACTTCGCTTTAAATGCTTTAATGTGGGTGTTACCTGACAGATCCCATGTTTTGCAGCAATTATATAAAACAAAAAGAAATGGAACATACAGGTTTTTTCATTAACTCTCTGTGTAACAAATGATACCAGAGGAATAGCTTGACAAAACTAGTTGATCACTGGACTGTGATACATCGCCTACACTAGTAGTTCTTACAGTATATCCATTAAAAGCATTTAATAGCAAGGCAAAGGGTGTACATCCTTATCAGATTCCATAGAGTTAGATCTATTGCAGGACCAGCATGGCGCTGTGTTCCACAACGTGGTGTTTCCTAACAGTAAGAGACCAGTTCTTTGCATTATTATTCTATATAGATAATTGCTGGTGTAAAATGTAGTTACTGCTTAAATTATTTTCTAGACAAAATTATATGAAGACCCACATGCAGCAATCGAAATGCTGGTTTTCATAGAGACAAAAGAGGTAGCGGGTGTACAAACACTGTGTTCCACCTGTGTGACCATATGATTGTGTTTGGGTAGGCAAATGTGGTTTGATACAATATTTCACATTGAGTGACACCTTCCTATTGCATCGTTCTACATTAAGCAAAAGGATGGCAACATGGATAACAGGCATGGCAAGTGATGATTAAGTATCACTGAATAGGCCTGGCATCCAAGCAGCCTTATCTAAACCCTCCCACTGAAAAGCATCACATTCTGATTTATAGAGCAAAGCCATTATATTCTGAAACAAAGATTTCCAAACAGAAAAAAAAAATGTTCAGCCAAAGGCTTGTTTTGATTACAGAGTCTTTGATTTTTTTTTTGCAACATACTGAGATCATCCAATGAACGAAATGAGATTTAGAAAGCAGCAGAGTATCACTGCAGCCCCACTTTCAAGGCATTCAAACAGCCATTAATATTGTATGAGCTCTGCTTGGTTTCACAAGGTCACTTCAATACAGTATTGTATGTGTCAAAGCTGTAACAACGCAACTTGGCTTTTCTTTTCATAGTGTATATCTAGAACATTATTAGTAATATTTAAATATGTAACCAGGTGAGATTTACTACAATGCTGTGCTGTGCATTTGAGCAAAGAAGAAATAGAATTGCAGCTTTTCAGTTTCTCTAAATAATGAATAAAGATAACCAATTGGGCACTGTAGCAGGGCGATTGCCCTGCACATGTGTATTTAGTGTGGATATAATTAATTTGTATGGGGAAAGGGTTTATTGTCTGTTTTGGAGTTGATTTGTTTAATTACATTTATTGTTTACAGACGGGCGCTTGATTGAGACCTGCTGCCTGCTAGGCTTGGTTGAGAGGAAGGGCAGCAAGTGATTGGCTGTGCTGGACCTCAATCAGCAGGTGGGCGGGTCTTGACCGAGTGTCCATCAGTTCAAAAACATCCGCGGGAGATGGTTTGGGGCGACTGCAACGCCATGCCAGAGGGGAGCGGAGTATACTCTGGAGGAGAGGGTCCGTTCTGCACGAACGACAGCTACACAACTCTGAAACTACAAACGGTACTTGTGAAGGCAATGCCCAGCCAAGGCCGTATGAAGCAGCACGAGTCGTTGTATGAATACCGGCTCATGAGTAGGTTAGTTAGTGGATTGTGATCCCATGTGATGTATAGCGAGGGTTGCGTAGTGTAGCCGGTTCCTGGAGCGGGACGCCTTGTTTTAAGCTAGCGCCGCCTCTGGGCGCCTTTTTTGTAGTTTTTGTACTGTGTTTTATTTTGCCTTTTGTACAGCTTGCTGTATGTGTCCTCTGTGCGTTACCATCGCTGGTAACATCACATGACCATCTTTATGTACTTTCTGTTTTGCATTAATAAATCCTGCGCGCCTGTGCCGGCGTTTCAAATCCACCCCCCAATGTCTCTCTGTGTTGCTTGAACAGCGGTGATCCACGCACGTGAAGTAAGACCCTGTCACAGGCACCTTTAATGCTTATCGTTAACATGTTGAATACAAGACAGAAGTTATCCCGTCGGCTAATTGAAACTAAAGAATGTGTTTTAAGGATGTGTACGTGATTTGAGGGTTGAACAAATGACAAGGGGCTTTATTGCTCACTGAAAGTTGTTATTTATTAAACAAGGGGAACATTAAACATCTGTTGTATTAAACGTGTGAGGGCAGAGGGCAGTAGTGTTTTAATTAATGAGTACTATCAGAGTTCTTTGATTGTTGACCTTTAGAATGACCATTGACCGGTTTATGGGCAGCAGTGCAAACTAGTTTTAGTCATGTGACACTGTCTTAGCCAAAGGGATTACAGTGTATAATTAACAGATATTAATAAATAAGATGGACCATATGTAACATTCTCCAAAGCACATTATAGTACCTCAATGTTCCACACAGTTTCACACAACTAAGAAGAAAAATAAGGGCTATTACTGTTATATTAGGGTCGCATGCAAATAGTAACATAATTATGGCCCACCCCGTTTGTATGCATATATTTATGTCTAAATCTCTGAAACTGTTGTCTTAGATTACTGAATGGATGTCAAAGTTAACTAAGCATCACTGTAATACTGCTGTATTACTCAGAATGGGCTAAATAGCAGTGCTTGTTTGTACAAAACCGACAGCCATAGCTCAGTATGCAGCTTCATCTGCTCAATAACAACAGTTCTGCAGGGTTTGACCCTTTAATTCTCCTGCTCCCTAGGGATGGTGGGTTCTTGTGTAAAGCGGTCTGCTTCATGCAGAGCTTGTTTTGAAACAATTCTTTTCTTACTGGTAATACTTTAATCCACCACTTCCCATGCCTTTCCTAGGGGTACACAATACAGTAAAGAAGGTCAATAATGGTAGTATGTTTTGTGACTCTGAGAAAAAGTGCTAATGAGGCAATACCTTATGAATTGGGTTGTTTTATTCTTACCCCATGTGATGAAATCAACCTTCAGGACCATCAAGGGCCTCCTATTTACCCAATTTCACTAACAGTAAACATTTAACAATGAATGCAAGTGATTAATAAATTGCTGAAACAAGATGAGTCAAGCCTAAAAATAATTCAATTTTATGACCATTGCATGTTGGTTTAAACTAAATAATGCATCTATCTATCTTCATCTTTTCTTGGATATATCCCATTCGGTAAGCCAAAACCATTATGAAATCTGTTCACTAGAAAGAAGAAAGATACAACTCCATGCTGCGATTTTCAGAGTTTCTTCCTGTTTCCAAGCAAATCTCAAAAGCAGTACAGATGTGCCTCAAACTGGTCTGATATATCAATTTGTATTATTCTACCTAATTCTAGGCTGATACAGTTTGTAAGCAGGTGTCTTACAGGATTATTTATTTATTTATTTATTTATTTATTTTTATTGTTTAGCTTCAGGAAAAGGAACCTCCCTGAGAAACTGTGCAAAGGTGTGCTCTAAAATCCTAATTACTCTGTTCTTCGCCCTCACAACTTCGCTGCTGGCCAGAAGCCCAGATTGATGTGTATTTGGTCCCTGGCCAATGTGGGGAATGCTGCTTCTTCTTTTGGTAGTTTGGTTTGTTGGTATTTTCACCTTTCCTTATAGAACACCTCTTTGGTAAATGTGTAGCAGTTAAACCCTTCCCAATACATGAGCTGACCACTTTATTTAAGTAATGTTGTATGTGTTTATGTATTCTATATTCACAAGTACAATATTACTATGGTTATAGTGCAAAGGGACATACTTATTACTTTACAAAGTGTACTTTAAAGATGGCTGTGGCAGAGCAGGGCTCTGCCCTAGTAAATACTGGCAGGGAGGGGGTTAAATTCTCCTCCCTGCCCAGGTTGATTGTGTCAGGTGGGAGCAATCAATTAATTAATTATTCAATGATCACCCAGCCACCTGGCATAAAAGGAGGCCTCAGCCTCCCAGTAAGGGGAGAGTTCTAGAAGGAGAGGAAGCGAGAGTGTTTTTCTGTGTGTGCTGTTTTTGTCTCTGTCTCTGTCACAATGGCCTTGCTATAACATCACTTGTGTCTACCATAAAAGCAGTAGAGTACCTCATAATAGTTACCAGACAGTGTCCTTTTATTCTTTATACCTAGATGAGTGCTTAATTCAGTTCAGTGTACATCTGACTTTACTGAACAGAATTACCCACCTTATTTTTTGCCAAGTTTTGCTTGCTCCTAGACTCTGCCATTTACTCTTCTGCCATAAAACTAATAACAACAAAGCCTTTTTATTCATTCCAACCCTAGAACCTAACCTTTCCCTGGAACATGCTTCCAGTTCTTTCAGCACCCTATCCTATCACCCCTAACCCATAGTCAGCCTGCAGTCTGACACGATATGCAGCAAAGAGGCTTACTTCCCTTCACACACACCATGACTACCATCATCTCCTAACCCCTACTGCTGCAAATTAGCCAGTGCTGGCAAGAGATCATAAGAAGCACAGATAGAATTGGATTCTATAAAGCTCCATCTTACACAGGTCAGGGCAGGAATGATATCAGGCTGTGCCACCTTTATGATTGTATACACTTGCCATGGGTGTAATTTTTTTTTTTTATAGAAAGGGAGAGGGTGTAAAATAAACACGTATTATATCTAGAGTGAACACTCTTTTAAAATACAGTATTGTAATTTATATTTTTTACTGAGCAACTCTGATTTAATACCACCCCATTTTTAGCTGCACAATTAAATTATTTACTAGTTATGTCCAAGGTGGAGTTTTATCACTTTAAATGTGTTAATATTTTAGGATATGGCAGTAATAAACAAAAACTGAGACCAAAAAGGCCTTGAAAGAAGCTGATACCTTTTATGCATTTTTGTCCTCTACGCCTATTCCTGTTTATTTTTCAACACACACACAACCTCATTCCTCAGACTACACTGTCCTCAGACCCTGCAGAGATCTTAAAGGGAAATGCTTAGTTTTATTGTAAGTAGTCCATATTGACTATTACATTTACCGCTTAAGGAAACAAAACTCATAAGCCAGGAGGTCTAAATAACGCATAACCTAGCAAAAAGAGTTGTACCTGTAGTTAACTACTCCTTCTCTCTATCCACCATTCTTGTTGGTCTTTACAGCACTGTTCTGCTTCAATTTTTAGATGTACAGTACTGTGCAAAAGTTTTAGGCAGGTGTGAAAAAATGCTGTAAAGTAAGAATGCTTTCAAAAATAGACATGTTAATAGATTATATTTATCAATTAACTAAATGCAAAGTGAGTGAACAGAAGAAAAATCTACATCAAATCAATATTTGGTGTGACCACCATTTGCCTTCAAAACAGCATCAAGCATCAATTCTTCTAGGTACACTTGCACACAGTTTTTGAAGGAACTCGGCAGGTAGGTTGGCCCAAACATCTTGGAGAACTAACCACAGTTCTTCTGTGGATTTAGGCAGCCTCAGTTGCTTCTCTCTCTTCATGTAATCCCAGACAGACTCGATGATGTTGAGATCAGGGCTCTGTGGGGGCCATACCATCACTTCCAGGACTCCTTGTTCTTCTTTACGCTGAAGATAGTTCTTAATGACTTTCGCTGTATGTTTGGGGTCATTGTCATGCTGCAGAATAAATTTGGGGCCAATCAGATGCTTCCCTGATGGTATTGCATGATGGATGAGTATCTGCCTGTACTTCTCAGCATTGAGGAGACCATTAATTCTGACCAAATCCCCAACTCCATTTGCAGAAATGCAGCCCCAAACTTACAAGGAACCTCCACCATGCTTCACTGTTGCCTGCAGACACTCATTCGTATCGCTCTCCAGCCCTTCGCGAACAAACTGCCTTCTGCTACAGCCAAATATTTCAAATTTTGACTCATCAGTCCAGAGCACCTGCTGCCATTTTTCTGCACCCCAGTTCCTGTGTTTTCGTGCATAGTTGAGTCGCTTGGCCTTGTTTCCATCGTCGGAGGTATGGCTTTTTGGCCTAAAGTCTTCCATGAAGGCCACTTCTGACCAGACTGTTCGGACAGTAGATGGGTGTACCAGGGTCCCACTGTTTTCTGCCAATTCTGAGCTGATGGGACTGCTGGACATCTTCCGATTGCATGGGGAAGTAAGCTTGATGTGTCTTTCATCTGCTGCAGTAAGTTTCCTTGGTCGACCACTGCGCTCACGGTCCTCAACGCTGCCTGTTTCTTTGTGCTTCTTCAAAAGAGCTTGGACAGCACATCTGGAAACCCCTGTCTGCCTTGAAATTTCTGCCTGGGAGAGACCTTGCTGATGCAGTATAACTACCTTGTGTCTTGTTGCTGTGCTCAGTCTTGCCATGGTGTATGACTTTTGACAGTAAACTTCAGCAACCTCACCTTGTTAGCTGAGTTTGGCTGTTCCTCACCCAGTTTTATTCCTCCTACACAGCTGTTTCTGTTTCAGTTAATGGTTGTGTTTCAACCTACATATTGAATTGATGATCATTAGCACCTGTTTGGTATAATTGTTTAATCATACACCTGACTATATGCCTACAAAATCCCTGACTTTGTGCAAGTGTACCTAGAAGAATTGATGCTGTTTTGAAGGCAAAGGGTTGTCACACCAAATATGGATTTGATTTAGATTTTTCTTCTGTTCACTCACTTTGCATTTAGTTAATTGATGAATATAATCTATTAACATGTCTATTTTTGAAAGCATTCTTACTTTACAGCATTTTTTCACACCTGCCTAAAACTTTTGCACAGTACTGTATGTCGTGGAAATTTTGTACAGACGCACAAAACTCATCCTGTAACTATTACATTAAAAAGTAATTTTTGTAAAAAATAATGTTACAGAATGCTTTTTGTAAACCTAAAGTTCTGCTTCAGAAGTGTTGTGTTGTTATTTAACCATGTATATAGGCAGAGAGTAGGTGGGGATGTCAGAGTTAAAAGGTCACATGGATGGGATGAGAAATCTTCAGACACCCTCAATGTAACTCCAAGCCAGGTAAAGGCAGGTTTAGAGACAAATGATAATAACTCTGTGTTGGAGCAACAGAACCCAGGACCACCATGGCCAATGACTTGTAAACCTGCATGTTTTATGTAGATACAGTGCATGCTGACCTTGAGACAGGAATGATCATTGCTAACAGCCTCTCAAGGTCATTATAACACCTGACATATACAGCACTCCATCTTGCTTAGAATTCCTCTGCAAGCAGTGATTGTAGGAGCGGATTGCGGAATACATCCTGTGCTGCGTAGGCTCATCAGTGTGAATCTTTCTGGCATCCTGTCTCTCTGTCGCTGATATTTAGCAATTAAGCCTGAAATGTGGAAGACTGGCAGTCATTGCTGGCAGCTATGCTCTTTGAATGTACCAGGCAGCTCTGTCACCTGGCTTAAATGTCCAGCCGTCTGTGCCATCTACTTGTGCTCAGAGTACAGGCTCATGTTAGGAGCCTTGCAGTGCCTCCCTTACCATCTGTTTTATTGTTTACTGGAACACGGTAACACTGATTTGTATTTTTCCTCTCTCTTTATGCTTATAGCACCATGTGCATTAATAAGTAATCTCGTTTTTTTTGTTCTCATTTCAGCTTCACTGTGTTAGAAACTGTGCTTCCCATGCATAATGAGTTGTCTGAAAATCCATTTTTCAATGTACCGTAAATCTGGTGCATACTTTTAAAAAGTATTGCTGCTCCACAGTGCTTGAGCAAAAACATGCCATTCACTGAGGTCCATAACAGATAATCAGAGGTGGAAGATCCTCTCTGATTGCTGACCCTGTAGACTTATTGTGACATTGTGGTGCCCTCTGTTGGAACCAATGAGATATTTCCCTGCCAAACTGCTTAGCCTGTGAAGGTACTTATTCACAGTGTAGGAGTGTTTCTACTTGAACCTAATTAAGTGCTGCTGTTTCAATTCATTTTTTGTTATCATTACATGCTGTTAGTATCAGACATTTTGACCTGAGCTGAAAAAATAAAGATAAAATAATGCAAAACTTACTATGTTTATATGCAAAAAATAAAACTACTTATAATAAACTAGTTAGCAAAACCTGTGGATTAATTTTACAAGACTTATCACTGTTTATGTAATATGTGTGTATGTATGTGTGTTGTGTGTGTGTGTGTGTATATATATATATATATATATATATATATATATATATATATATATATATATATATATATATATATATATATATATATATATATATATATATATATCTTCTTAAACTTAAGTCTTGTAAAACTGCCTTCACTTGAGGTAAGCTCCTGATTAGATGTCTGGGTGGATTTAACTAGCTTAAAATGTTGGAAGGTTTTGATAAATTAGAGCTGAAACATGATTGTCTCATGCAGATGACTCATCCATTTACCTGCCATAGTCACAGCTTACCTTGGGCCTGGTTTAATCACTGTGTTGTCTTTCAGCTCTGTTTCAATCTGAAAATCCCTCAGGAGCATATTCCTTGGATTTAGGACAATGGTATTTTGAACTGGCACCCCTATTGAATCTCTGAAATCATGTATGGCTTTTCTATCACAAAATAATAATACTAAATTATGCAATGAAACAGTGTAGACATACATATAGACACGCACACACACACACACACAAATATACACTACCGGTCAAAAGTTTTAGAACACCCCCATTTTTCCAGTTTTTATTGAAATTTAAGCAGTTCAAGTCCAGTGAATAACCTGAAATGGTACAAAGGTAAGCGGTAAACTGCCAGAGGTTAAAAAAAAAGTTTAGGTTACCAAAAACTGAAAAATAATATACATTTCAGAGTTATACAAAAGGCCTTTTCAGGGAACAAGTAATGGGTTAACAACTTACAGCTGTTCTGCAGCAATGGAGGTAAATTAAGCCTTGAAAGTTGATGCTAACAATTCCTACAGGTGTCCCAACTTTTGTTGATTACTTACAAACCCTCTGTCTGTATAAAAGCAGTGTTGGAACAGACTGTGTTACTACACCCTCTTAAGCATTATTTGGACAGTATTGTACTGCAGGGAGTAGTATATTGCTATCATAATGGCGAGAAAAAGGCAATTAACAAAGGAAGACAGACAGACCATTATAACCCTTAAAAGTGTAGGTCTTTCCTTTAGAGAAATTGCAAAGAAAGCCAAGGTGTCAGTGAGTACAGTTTCCTACACCATCAAAAGGCACTTGGACACTGGAGGAAACTCTGACAGGAAGATGCTTGGCAGACCCAAAGCCACAACAGAATCAGAAGACAAGTTTCTGAGAGTCAACAGCTTGCGTGATAGGCGGCTCACAGGACAACAGCTTCAAGCACAGCTTAACACTGGTCGAAGTAAGCAAGTCTCAGTTTCAACTGTGAAGAGAAGACTTTGAGCTGCAGGTTTGACAGGTCGAGTGGCAGTAAGAAAGCCATTGCTAAGATGGCAAAATAAGAAAAAGAGGCTTGCCTGGGCCATGAAGCACCGCCAGTGGACTACTGAAGACTGGAAGAAGGTCTTATGGACCGATGAATCAAAATTTGAAATCTTCGGTTCATCACGCAGGGTTTTTGTACGCCGTCGAGTAGGCTTAAAGGATGGTTCCTCGGTGTGTGAAACCAACTGTCAAACATGGAGGAGGAAGCGTGATGGTCTGGGGCTCTGTTGCTGGATCCAGAGTCGGTGACTTGCACAGAGTGAGTGGCACCCTGAACCAAAACGGCTACCACAGCATTTTGCAGCCCATGCAATACCCTCTGGTATACACCTAGTTGGTCAGGGGTTCATCCTACAGCAAGATAATGACCCAAAACATACCTCCAGGCTATGTCAGAACTACCTTAGAAGAAAAGAACAAGACGGTAGGCTTCAAATCATGGAATGGCCAGCACAGTCTCCAGACTTAAACCCCATCGAGCTGGTTTGGGATGAACTGGACAGAAGGGTGAAAGCAAAGCAACCTACAAGTGCAACACATTTGTGGGAACTTCTGCAACAGTGTTGGGAAGAACTTTCCGAACAATATTTGATTTCCATTGTAGAAAGAATGCCACGAGTGTGTTCGGCTGTTATATCTGCAAAAGGTGGCTACTTTGATGAGTCAAAAATTTAGATTAAATTTTGTTAAACAAAACGATTCCATGATTTCTTTTTTATCTCCAATTGTTTATTTGTTCTATGCTTTAATTTCAGAGTACATTGAGACATTAAACTGCGTAAATTTCAATAAAAACTGGAAAAATGGAGGTGTTCTAAAACTTTTGACCGGTAGTGTAGATATACGTAGAACAAGAGGGTGGTTTTTTTAAACTGTACTGTGTATATTCAAAAACAGCACTATACAGTATTCCCTACAAGGTACTGTGCTCCCTTGATATTTCATAATGATATTTCATGATTCACTAATTCCCTCTTTATGGTTTTACTGTTTCTTTTCATGTGTACGTCACATAGCATAATAAAGCAGGAGAACTGTTCACTTGGAGTAGAGTAGTCACCTCCTAAACAGACTCTGCGGGACATTGTACGAACTGATGTGTTTGAATTAAATCAATAGGTTTTGGCATTCAAATGTGGGGTGTCAGACAAATCAATATTTATTTGAAGTGGTATAGCTTGGCAAACTATATGTGAAAAGTCTGTACAGATAGTGATGAGGAACAGAGGCTGGGGGCAGCAGGACAGCAGACGCCAGAAACAGGTTTAAGATTGCTTTCATCCTTTCAATACATTCTGTAGTAATTCAAATCCTTTCTGCTAATGTGTTTAATGAAATAGCTGAGTTTGTGTCATTAACAGTTCCTGTATTGTGAGTAGAACAATTGAATACAAAGCAATTAAAAACCAAAAGAACATACAAGAACATACAATTAAAAAATAATAATCCCTAAACAACATGAACGACGGTATCAAAACTGTCATATTTGTTTGTATTGTTAACATTTCTTAAATATGATTTGTTTACAAAGGCTATCGCAGTGTAGGACCTTCAAACCTCTGTATACAGTATATTACCTGCAGCTTTCACCTTACAGCTCAAAACTGTTCCCCTTGTGCTGAAAATGTGCCAGATATTGGGCAATAATGCCCAAAGCCACAGGTCAATAGTTTTCAACTATGAGCCTCAACTCCAGTCAATAATTGTAAGATTTAGACCTCAAAAATCATATAATACCTTCTGTTTCCAAAGGTGACACCATTTTGCTATACATAGTAACAACAGGTTAGGGCTCAAATGATACGTTATTCATTCAAGTAAACATCTTTTCAAAGTATAGCCACAGATTAGACTGAGGTTGTCTTAGCCGAGTCACCGACCATGAATCTTTTGTCCTTCTATTGTGAATGACCATCTGAAAGGACATGCACACATCACAATAGGATCTGAGCCAAACAGAAATGCCTTCTGACAAAAGATTTTACACAGTACAAAAGAATGCATACTGATATATGTCCAAAAAAAAACAAAAAAACTTGTATACATCCGTTTTAGAGAGCTCTCTCTAAATCCCAAACTAAATATATTGTTCATGACTATTAAAAGAAATATCTTTGAATGTATTGAGTTTCTTTTAGTTGTTCCAACATATAGTACATTACAAGGTCATTTTTTATGTTTGTTTTTTTGGTTAATGTCCAATAAAAAAAAAAAAAAATCTGTTTCTCTGAACCTCTTCCGCAGTAACCAATTCAGATACATACATCCATAAAACACTCAATGGCAGCAATGAAGTAATACTAGGATGACAACTGTTTATCCTTATTAACTAGCAGCTCTACTGAATTCTTACGGAATATTTAATTGTCAAAACATTTGTCATTGTTTCAGTTTTATAAATGTTACAGGTTTCTTTTGATGTTACTTAGATTCATATACATATTAGTCTGTATACATACAATCTGGGTAGAAATTGTCTGTGGCCTTGCTTTGAGATGTTGGTTTCAAAGGACAACCACCATTTATTTATGGCCCATCAATGAACAGCAATGACAACACATAGGGTTGTACAACAGGACTGTGAAAAGTGGTAAAGCAAAATAACTGCTAGTGTTCCCGCCCCACGTCGCTATCTGAAAACTTGCCAGTATGTTTCTCTGCTAACTACTCTGTACTTTGGACACAGAAAAAGTGTTTAGCCCCGAACAAACCCTGATTTTGGTACCTGCAGACCAAACAGTTTGTTTTTAGGATGTCTTAGGAAAACATATACTATCGTACAGTAGTCTCCATGTATAGGAACACCTCCTAAGAGAACACTTCACCGAAGAGAACTGCCTTGTGGTGAAACTGATTTTTCCCACTGTAAATGCTCTGCCTAAAGGAACAGGAACCTCTCTTAAAAGACACCTTTTTGACACCGCAAGTGATTCGTTCACAGCTGGTGCAGTACTGTTTTGTAACCTAATAACTCATCATCATCAATCTTAAATTCAAATGGTTTATTTGACTTTTTCAAATGTGGCTTGTCATCACGAGAGTGTCTTGATTGGTTTATTCAATCTTTCCAGAACTTCTGTCATCATTACCTCATTTTGTATTCTGATTTCCACAAAGTTGGAAATTGTTCGAGCTCCTGTAAAAAACCTGAATCAGACACAAGTCGCCGGGCAGTGTGGTGTTTTCCGTTCTGGTGAGTTGCTTCACCATTCTGTTAAGTAATTGTGTGCATGTCTTGAATATTGCTCCTGTGCAGGTATTCATAATTAATCTAGAGCTGCTGCTGCATTTTTTTAATGTGTGTATTAATGTTAGTTTGTCTGTTGGTTTATTATTATAGTTTATTAACATACACTTGCCTATTGCTTTTCTTTTTTTTTTTTTTGCGCAAACAAAAACTCCATACCAGTAAATAACTTTTATATTTTATTATGTTTCCCCTGTTACTATTATAAGAAGGGGTTATTAATCACAAGCTAACTAGGGACTATAGGACTGGTTTAGGAGCCTTGTAAGCATTTGCTTAAATCAAATTAATTCACAGCGAGACCCCATTAATAATAAATCTCCCTGAGAGAAACTAATTAATAAGAAAATAGAATCAAATGTTCTTGTGATCACCAACCACGAGTCCTTTGCTGTTGTAGAGAAGAGATGGGTTGTTGAGAAAGTGTATACTAAGGATCTCTGCAATGCTCAGCCGCCCCAAATAATTGTTTAGTTCAGTAGATTGCTCTTTAATTAGATAACCAAATGCTGAACTGTCTCCTGTGGCACCTTAAAATAATATTGTACTGTCCTTTTATATATTTTTAGTTATGTAATATTTATTTTTAATAGAGGATATTAAAAATGCAATAAGGTATTGATTGTGTAATTTGTGAACAATATACTTTATTCAGTCACTGTAGTGTGTAAGATATATACTGTATTTGGTTGAGTCATTATTTTGTAGTTTCTAATATGGTGGCCCTAGTTTCTGCCTCGTCAGCCTTAGAACTGCCTCCCTGCTTATCTCAGTGCCGGCTGACAGATGTCAATCAATATATTTAGGCAGTGCTGAGCACTAAACCCAAGAAAGTAAAAACAAACTAAACTATTGTGCAGTGTTTATGCACAGTGTATCCTTTATAATGTTTGTTATATATTTATTTTTTTCTTCCAAAATCACAAGACTGAATTGTTTGTGTCACAGGAAATTGGTAGACCGTGAAGAAAGTAGATATCGCCTTAACTGCACATGCGCAAATTTCTGATATTTAAAGGGGGTTCACACCCACTGGCATTTTCTATCTGTGAATTTTAATCATTGAATACCCTGGATATCGCTGTTTTTCTTTTAATTGGTTACCATTTAAAAGACTGTAAAATATAGAAAATAAAAATGTTGTCAGAATCTTTATTTAAAGCTAGATGTACGTGAATATATATTTCACTAATGTACGCTACAGACATCGCATCGTTTTAACACTTTTTAACATGACATACTGTTAAATTAATTAATACCATAGACTGTATTGGGGGGGACACTGAAAAAATTAAACATGAATTTACTTTACATCTAGATAGATAGGATTTCAAATGTCACATTTTTAAACAAAATAACCTTTGTTTTTGTATCTGAAAAATAACTTATGTCTTGTTATCTTCACTTAATTTTCAACGAACCCTACCTTTGCACATGCGTTGTGAAGGCGATATCTACTTTTTTTCACGGCCTACCAACTTCACATGCCACAGCACCCAACCCACACATGCGTAACTTGCATGGTTTACTTTGGTTGTTAGTTATGACCCAATGGTAAAAATCTCTGTATTTTCATTGAAAATTGTCATCAAGTTACCAGATTTAAGTATTGAATTAGCTACTGTAGTAACAGCACACAGACAGATACATGATTGACTGACTAGCTCAAACAACAGGGTGTAATGTATTTGGGCCCAACTCTCTTTTGAGCTTCACAAACTTGGAGGACAATTTTCACTTCTGGCATAAAGCTGACATAAAATGTTCCAGAACAACTTTCAAGAATGTATTTGATGCTCCCCAGTGCACTCGACAGGGAACGAATCTTCCACTTGATTCCTCGCAGGAGTCAAACTCAACTGGCAACTTGTCAGACAGAATCTTTCAGGGAGTGCATTGAAGATGTAACACAAGGATTTTTATATCACACCGTGAATTTATTGTTTTCTGTAAATCGTTTTATTTATGCTGAGTAAAACATTGCTTTTCCATTTATAGCAGCATGTTCTATATTTCATACTCGTTCTTCAAGTGTTATGTACTTGCTAATAGTGGTCAATACATTTAAACTGGAAAATTGATTTTAGAAACTTGTACTAGTTGTAACATTCTTGCTATTTTCATAAATTTAATTCAGCAGAGAGATGTTTATCATGTATATCTGTGTACCAGATCACGTTTACAGCCTTGTTTTATAGTAGTTTACTCTGGGTGTCATATATACACACACACACTAGTTGGTCGCAAATACACACACTTTTTAATGGTACCAGTTGTTGATAGTTTATGTCAAATGTGGTATTGCACTGTGTCAGGGTGAACGCCCTACCGGTGTAATGTGTGGGTGGGTGTATGTGTGTGTGTGAGGGGAATATTGCGTGGCAGGGAGGAGGTTAAATTCCTCCCTGCAAAAACACGTGGGAATGTAGCTGGAGCCGTAAATTGAATAAATGATTCATGATTAAGCCGCAGGTGTATAAAAAGGGTGATCACGGGTGTTAGGATTAGTGATGGTGCAGTGGTGTTTTTGTGATTAATAAAATGCTCATGAGTGCTTAAACTGCAGCGTTCTGCTCTCTGAGTCTCACTGCTCATGCTACCCGGTCACATGCACATATGTAAATGATATATTGTTTGTCACTGTGTAGAGTATTTTGTTTGCATATGCCAACTGTTTTATTGTAGGGATTTACAGGGAGGAGGAGAAGTGATGTGACTTTTATTTACCGAAAATACAAATCATGTCAGCCTCTCAGCCACAGCAATTTAGTTTATGTATTTTTGCACATATAATCATGCAATGCATCAGGTGTAAAATTAAATTAGATTCAACTTTATATGCTCCACATTTTTATAAAAATGCCTTCCAGGGAAATTGCTTCCCTAGACTGCCAATAACTTGTTCAATGTTGTTTAGTGTTCTAAAAAGTTTGTCTTTTTCATCAGTATAGTAAATGCATTTAACACTATGCAGTCACACACTAAACACACGCACACGCACACACACACACACACACACACACATATATTTATAACACGGCTTGGAAAATAACAACATCTGATTGGTTAAACAGCATATATATATATATATATATATATATATATATATATATATATATATATATATATATAGTGTATACCAAGGCTTGCATACTAATGAGCCAGTTCACACTGAATAAATCACTACGCACTACTACATTCTAAATTCCATAACAAACTGCTATTTTGTTTGTTATTAGTTACAAAACCACAGCCATTTGACCTATTTCCTTTAATATATTTGGGGATGAAACTCCACATAACTGGTGCAAAACCAACTTTCTGAGTGAAGACAGCAGTCCATCTGAAATAAATAAATAAATAAAATAAGTGCACCAGCAAGAGTAGACACATAACAGTAGATGAGGAACAGCTAAATGAAGTAGAAAAAAAAACAAAGATTGAAAGAAAACCACACACAAAAATACAGCATGGGCTGGGTAATGTACTTAAAGAAAAACATATGGACATTCATTTTATGGAAATAAGTCAGAAAAATCTCGACAGCATTAAGGGAATTTTATGCCAGTGCAAGAAGTTCAACTGGGGACCAGTATTCAGTCTCCAGTTTTATAACGCTGAGCTGGACTAAATACATATATTTAACAGTAGAAGTTTTAACATCTCTGCGAGTTTAAAATCAGCAATAATGTATTCCTGTCAGTCAGGAAAACTCTTAGAAAAGCAGGTAAAGACACCCCCCCCCCCGAATTACCGGCCTGGATTTCAAGTGTCTGCGAGCGGTGGGGGTATTTAGATTTGCCACTGTGTAGATCATTAAAATAGACCTCCCCCTCTCAACCAAGTGGTCACTGCCATGGTACAATCAGACCGCGCACCCTACAGCACAGCTCCGGGACCCATGCAGCCATTTATCTATTGCGTTGTATTGGAAATATTTGCTTATCACGATTAAACATACCAACAATAAATCCACACAATTAAATCAGTATTGTGATCAGTAAAAATGCTAATAAGCTATAGAAGGCAAGAAAACAGCCCCCCCCCCCCTTTGAATGTACAAATGTAGAGTAACACATTCATATATGTACACATAGAAAGAACAGAATAAACATTTTTCCCACAGTTTCATTGGAAAACAGGACATGTATTTTCAACAGTCTTTCTAGGTCTACTATGCTGTTTTTGACCAAAAAAAATAAAGAAGGTTTGTTGACTTGCTGCGTGTTGATTGTCAGTAAACATAGAGGATGCCAGTTTGAAACTGGCCATATAGGTGCTCCCTGCCAGGTACGATAGCTCATTACTAATTGATTTTTTCCTTGTAACCAGTTTCCCTTTCACTAGTTCTAACATCACATTGATTTCGATTAGAAGCTAAAATCTGGCTGCCTGCTGCCTTACTCTTTGGGTAGAATTTCCTTACATAATATTAAAGGAAACTGCCTCGACAAGTTTTGATATATAGAATAAGCTATCTATAATAAGCCAAGAGTACTTAGCGGTTGTCCCATGATATTTAGTTCATTGTACAATGCAATGTGTTATGAAAGTTTAAATCTAATTTAAAGGAGTGAAGCAGGTTTTCTTTTAGCAGTTGTGTGCCAGCTGAGAAGATCCATAGAGACAGTTCACCATGGAGTTCTTGAAGCCTAAATATGATTACCTTGGGGGAGCTATTGATCTTTCCATCAATATATAGGAATGAACTTTGACTTTGAGGTCAAGATCTTAACCTTATTCTTAGAAACTGAATGTTAAACGTTATAGTCACTCATACTGTCCACCCCTGTGAGGGGTTTTTAAACGTGTTTACTGACTCCTAATATTCAGTTACTTGAGATGACGATTTCCAGTGGTGTGGAAGTTCCTCTTTGAACTGCCGCATTGTTTTAATATATAGCCACATTAATGCTAGAGACCACAAGCTTTAAGGTAGGTATTGGTATAGAGCTGTATTCTAGATGTGCCCATCTGCCACTGGGGTTGACTTGGAAGCCATTCAAAATCGGTTCATTTCCATCAGAAGCAGATCGACGGCAAATCAATTTCAAATGGAACTCTGTCAGCCCCAGTTAGATTACTGGCTGGCAGAACTCGATCTCCAATTCATGCTGAGGGTGGAAGTTGCCAAATGAACATCCAGTTGGAAAGATGCAAGAAGCAGGTTTTAAATCACCAACTGGCTTTATGGTGCTGATGTAAATGTGGCATAAGAATCACATTTCACATTATACCAACAGTGATGCTTTTAATTTTGTTAACAAAAAACAAAAAAAAACATTTCTAATTTGCATTGATTAAGTGTGTATTAAAATAACGCTCTGTGTCATTACCAGTTTGAATAAATACATTTAAAATGCTGCTATTAAAAGTGCTATTGCTCTTTAACAAAAATGTATTTATAAAGGGACTTAATGTTTACTACCACACTTAAGTTGGTAAGCTTGTCTCTTAAACAAAATGTGTTTCAATATTTTCAAGTTTCATTTTTGAACCTTTTTGCAACATAATCAACACATTTCTCTCGTAGGACAATATGAATACAGCCACAGCCCATCGTTCACTTAATGAAACATCTGTCTTAAATTTACAGTTGGGCCGGATATCAAGTCATAAAATCTTCCATACGCTACAGCATGTACAACCATCAGAATAATGGAGTAGGCTTGTAGATTTATGAGGCAGAACTTAACACTGAATTTCAAATAAGCATCACATTGATCTCTGTAAAGAATGATTAAAACATGCATTTGGTGGAGTAACTGCACTACTGTACATTGATTTAAACATTAAATATCATATGCAAAAAGTAATTTTCTTGAATTACTTTAATATGCATGTATTGTTAATTGAATGCGTGCATGTCTAAATGATTTAAATAGGAAAATTAATTAGTATTATTTGTACAGTATTTTTATTATTATTATTATTATTATTATTATTATTATTATTATAAATGTGCAGGATTTTGTAGAATTTAATAAATACAGTATCTGAAAAAAAGAAATGTCTGTTACATATTTCTATTAGAGTTTTGGGAAGTCGAGGTGTGCAGAAATGTTTGTTGGCAGTATTTATTGGAGAATCGGTTAATAATGTCTCATTTCAAGAACTCCAGTACACGTAAGAGAGCAGAAGTGAGCAAAGCTTCATGGACACCCTAGTTAGCCAAAGCAGAGCCATGATTTAAAAGTTAATTTAAAAGTTAATATGATCCAGGCTGTGAATTACATTGAGAATTTTGCAGTAATATATATATATATATATATATATATATATATATATATATATATATATATATATATATATATATATATGTTGATTCAGAACAATGAAATATCCCTGCATTATCATTTGACTTCGCATTAGTCGATTATTTCCATATTATTTGGTTAGCACTCCCCATTGGCAAACTCCTATTGAAAACATGTATTTAGTGTGTTTTATTTTCCAAAACATTCCTACGTGTACCTCTATTGCACACCCAGAGACAGACTCTCCATGTATTGTGCTTGTACAGTCACACCGACATGTGAAATTGTGCCTTGTGCATTTTTCGGTGATAGGTGCATTTTTAGTGTTCTAAAAGGGATTATAAAATCAGTCTTGACAACTTTTCACTTTTGTATTTCTCACCTACTTAAAAAAATCAGTGAAAACGGTGCATTCTGCGGTTTTTATTTCGTGTTACCTCACAATGAAATCCTTCCTCGACACCTGTAATCAAACATACTGTTTTAACTGTCTTCCATGTAAGACTCCCAGGAGATTCAAGCTCAGCGAATCAGAATGTCGACATCACTAGAGGTTTATATTTTCTTTGACCATGTTCAGTTAGGTATCATATTAGGTAGCACAGCCTCACAGCCTGTTGGACAACTACTAGGTTTTAATGATGTTTCAAGGAGGAGCACAAGCTCAAAATAGACATGTTACTCTAAAAAGTTATTTATTACAGTATTTATCGTGAGCACTACAAAATTGTAAACTTGGGCATGGAAGGTTTACACATGAAGCGTAAATCTTTTTGTAAGGAAAAATATCTTTTTGTACTTTTCTTTTTTTTCTTTTCTTTTATTTTGTTTATCTGTGTGTTAACATTTTTGTTAACGGTTTGCGAATAGCATATTTAAAAAAAAAAAAATTAATATTTAATACATTACCTCGTGGCACAATGTCCTTTTTTTCTAGATTGGAGATGTTCCGTAGCTTTTGCTTTTGTCTTAATTCTGAGTCTTTAATTTCTGAGTTTGTGAATCGCTGTTTTTATTTCAGCCTGTGTTGCATCGATCGTACAGCTTTCAGCTTTTGAACCAAGCCTTTTTAAACGTGTGAGCACTTCTTGAAAAGCCGGTTCGCAAACGTGTGATACATCAATGAGGCTTTATAGGACAGCAACACAATTTGAAATCCTCAGGACTGCTGCATCCATTTTTGGATTTATTATTACCTGATTAAATTATCTGGTCTGATCGAATGGTGTGAAGAACCCTGTAATGATATTATAGAATTAGTATACTATGATGAACTGTCAGAGAAAGTGACTGTGACAGCCCTGTAGCCACATGCACTTAGCTATGCAATTTATACTAATTTAGAAGTAAAGGACTTTTCACTTTTGTTTAGGTGATTTATTATTCTTCGTTGGTGACAGAACTTGGACGAGGGAAGGGTAGGAGGGGTGTCTTGGTTATCTTGAAAACCCCAGTAAACAGAAGAGATAATTTGTGACTAGTGACTTGTTGAATTAAACTGTTCCTTTGCTTTGACATAAAGGAGACATTTACTGGAAGGAAGCATAGTGATGGCTCAGAATCCTCTATCCATAAATAAGTAATGTTGCAACCACATGCGACCTAAACATCATTGAACTGAACCCTGGTTTTTAATAACTGTATAATCGTGTGTTGAATTTAGTCATTATTCAACCATAGGTATTGATTGACTTTGATTAAGTGTTACACTTAATTGGGAGCTGAGGTCACGAAGCATTGAGAATATATAAATGTTGAAAACAGGGGTTTGCTGCTTTAAGTTACAAATTACCAAATAGGCTTTTGAGATCATTTTAAAAACTGCATCTAATTTTTCTGTTCAGATGAAGATTCAATTCTGAAATGTATTTAAAGAAAATTGTCTTACAAGGTTAACATATTTCATCCTGCAGGTAGAAGCAGGATGAAATATGCATGAAGTCTTCCAATTATTGCTTAAAGATTATAATATTTTTGTTGCCAAGCTAAGTACAGTGTGCGTGTGTATCTATATATCGATGTGTGTATATATATATCTATATATCGATGTGTGTGTGTATATATATATATCTATATATCGATGTGTGTGTGTGTATATATATATATATATATCTATATATCGATGTGTGTGTGTGTATATATATATATATATATATATATATATATATATATATATATATATATATATATATATATATATATATATATATATATATATATATATATATATATATATATATATATATATATATATATATATATATATATATATATATAGAACTAACTCACCCACTCGGGTTCGTTGCCCCTTTAAAACTGACCCACAACACACACAGGAATGGAGTTTCAAGCGCTGACGTGTTACTTTTAATAAACACAAAATAAACACAAACACAAAACAAAACCAAACTCCATTTTGGAATACTTACTACACAGGTTATTCCCTGACTAACTTGCAGGACAGCTAAGCCGTTTACCTGGCACACAAACAAAAACCCCACAGGTTTACACAGCACTTACTTTTTTATGACTGCTCGGAAGCAGAGCACCTCTCTTCTGCTTCCTTCTACACAGCAGCCTTGAGCAGACTGACTGCTCCCCTTAAATACCCTGCACCTGGTCCCAATTTAACAATAGCCACCAGGTGCAGGGGATAATTAAAACAATTGAATTAAACAATAACACAATTAACAAAACTAATTAACAGAAGCACAAAACAATTAAATAAACAAAAGGTGCCATTTCTCTCTTCAGGGAGGTTTTAACACCCTCCCTGCTGTCTCACACATCCCGCTGCCTTGTCTTTTCAAGACACAGGCCACTCGACGGCCACCTCCCCCCCTAAAACATAACCACCCACCCTCGAGTCCATAAATGTCCTTTTTCGCCCTCTTCCACGGGCGGACTTGAGGGTGGATCGGTCCACGTCCCGGCCCAGCCAAGTAAGGACCGCGCACCGGCGACGAGGGGACCCAACGGTTCGACAGGGCGACGGAGCGTAGGCCGGGGCACTGGAGGATGCAGCAGTGGACAGAGGTCTTCCCCTGGGAACCGGCGAGTGACGTCCGATCACCCAGGGAAGTGAAGCAGCAAACAGGGGAGCGACAGCGACGACTGGCAGCAGCCCAGCAACGTCTGGTTGCTCGGGGAGAGCGGAGCAGGGAACCAGGGGCAGAGCTGTGGCCAGTGTTGCATACTCCTGGGCTCTAGGTCTAGCACAGGGAGGTCCAGGAAGACCGCAGCGTGTCCCGGAGCAGGGTGAGGGACCGGACGCAGCGACGCCGGACTGGACCGTAGGGGTGGTGGTCGGGGCTGCGGTGGAGGTATGCTTTTCGCCTCCCTCTGGGCTCGGAAGGCGGCTCCTCCCCTCTGGGCTCCGAAGGCGGCTCCTCCCTCTGGGCTCCGAAGGCGGCTCCTCCCCTCCCCTCTGGGCTCAGGTTATTCCCTGACTAACTTGCAGGACGGCTAAGCTGTTTACCTGGCACACAAACAAAAACCACACAGGTTTACACAGCACTTACTTTTTTATGACTGCTCGAAAGCAGAGCACCTCTCTTCTGCTTCCTTCTACACAGCAGCCTTGAGCAGACTGACTGCTCCCCTTAAATACCCTGCACCTGGTCCCAATTTAACAATAGCCACCAGGTGCAGGGGATAATTAATAAAACAATTAAATTAAACAATAACACAATTAACAAAACTAATTAACAGAAGCACAAAACAATTAAATAAACAAAAGGTGCCATTTCTCTCTTCAGGGAGGTTTTAACCCCCTCCGTGCTGTCTCACACAACCCGCTGCCTTACAATATATATATATATATATATATATATATATATATATATATATATATATATATATATATATATATATATATATGTATAGTATATATATATATATATATATATATATATATATATACATACATAATTTGATATCCCACTTAAAACTTCCCTAACAAATGTGTTTTCTGCATTTATAACGGTTTTCCTTGCTGTTATCAATACTGATGCATATTTAACCAGATTTGTTGCGACCTCTCGGCAGACTTCCTAACAAGATCAAAATGGGACCCAACGTGAACAGCATGTCCTTGGGAGGTAACACTGTGAAATCCTGAAATATGAACAATATATTCATGACAATTCCGTTACTGGTACAGTACATTGAGGGGTAAATAGTTTCTGTATTTAGAAGTAGAGATACTGATGAGATGTTCTGCCTCTACACTAGGGTCTTATCCTTCAACTGGTTTCACAATGGGGTGGGTTCCTGCAGTGTGTAAATGTGCAGCATCAGCCATCAAAGTACTGTAGTGAGGGAACCGATCTGGAACCTACAGTATGAAACTTTCTGGTAAATTTTAGAGGGTATTATGTAATTTGTGTTGCTAATATAATGTTAACAAATGTTTTCGTAATGATGGATACTCCATTTATAGTAATCTGGGGGCAGCTCAGGCGGTGCTTCGTACTGACATGGAAAGAGATTTAGTGTCATTTTTACACTAAATATGTGATTTACAAAAAAATTTGAACTTGATGGTATAGTCCCTCTAAAAGCTGACGTCAAACTCAATTTAAATGGCACCATACATTTTAAATAGTCTAAGTGATCAAGTCCAACATAAAACCAAAAAAATGATTAAAAAAAAGTCTTTGTACACAAAACTGTTTGTTTGATTTGTAAAAGCATTAATACCCTCCATCCTTACTCCCTGTAGATAGTTGACCTTGTCTTTCATTAACTTAGGACACCTATCTATTGCTGCAGTCAATTATCTAGAAGACAATGACCGTTGTGTCCGACATTAATGCTTAAGTATTTGGTTTGGCAGATCTAACCCCACATAATGCAATTGGAACGAACAAAAACTATTGTGTATAAAATCGCAAACGGAACCTCTGGAACCTCAAACGGATCAGTATGGCTACATTGGAGTTTGTCTTCTATGTTTTACTTTGTGTGTTTGTTGTGGATTTCTGAACACTTAAAAATGTACAGTAAGTGCATCAAATAGAACAACCCTTTTAGAGACTTATCAAAAGATGTTTGTCCTTGTGAGTTCTGTTGGATACAAAAGGCATGTTCAAGAATTGGTCCGCATCACTGTTCAGATAGAGTTAAGGTTTTATAATACTTCAGAACAGTTCCTTTCAAATGAAAGTTTCAGTTATATCACATATTCTGTATACATTCTAAAGATGTATTCTTTCTGAGCGGCTGCTTGTCATAAATATGTATTTTCTTTCAGTTATTTGGACACACAATAAAAGAATGTGTGTACTTTGTATTAAATTAATGATTCTATAACTGATGATAACATTTTAATTTTTTTTTTTTAAATTTTTATTCAATTTAAATTTGGGTCTACCCCCGCCACACCCATCACACAAAAGAAGCAGGAAAAAATACTGGATACTGTATCCTTAATAAGTATCTTCAAAATAATGATAGAAACCAGGGGCTGGTGGTAGGCTGTTCTCTTCTAGGAACCAAAATTTAAGCCTGATGAACACAGCCACTTGTGATTACATTGGTTATTCTCAGTCTATTCCCTCTCTTGCTGTGGTACACCATGAAACCAGCCCAAAATAAGACAGTTGGCCAGCTGAGCTCACAAAGACACTGGTTTTAATAAATGTGTAAATTGCATTTCACTGTAAATCCACAAGTTTGTGTTTCAAGGTCATCGCTCAGGGATACAAATCAATGTCCTCTCTAGTGGCTAATAGTCTGTGGATACAAAGAGAAACATCATTCCCCAAAGCTGCCAATCTCTTATAACTTTTAAAGACACCCGTTTCTCCCAAAATGTTGAGAACTTTTTAATCCACTTTAATTGTTTTATTTGACTCTATTCACAATTTTGTTTTTTATTTTTTTATTTTATCAATAAAATAAGGTTTCATATTTATGACATTTTCCTAGACTGTTATTTTATGAAGCTATAACTCCAGTCTGGAATAGTTCCAGCTGGTTTCACAGACCTAGATTAGCACAACTGTAAATGATACCTGATATGATAATGAGTCCAAAACCAGTGCTAACTGGGATGTTTAAAACCATAGTAACATGGTTACAGGTTTTACAGCAATGATTATTTTTCCACAGTCTACTTAAGAAAATACCTTGACCAGCCACCTTAATAAATGTATAAAACATGTATAAACCATCAAGACTTGACAGTGTCATTAAACCCCCCTGTTGCTTCAGATCTGAACCACTGTGGTCCAGTGGTTAAAGAAAAGGGCTTGTAACCAGGAGGTCCCCGGTTCAAATCCCACCTCAGCCACTGACTCATTGTGTGACCCTGAGCAAGTCACTTAACCTCCTTGTGCTCCGTCTTTCGGGTGAAACGTAATTGTAAGTGACTCTGCAGCTGATGCATAGTTCACACACCCTAGTCTCTGTAAGTCGCCTTGGATAAAGGTGTCTGCTAAATAAACAAATAATAACAAATAATAATCTCTCATTCCCTGTCTGAATGTATATGTAATCTCTGCAGCACTGTTTGTATATATCCTAAATAAAGTGCTTGAGGTATCTACAATGGACCTTTTGCCTCCTAGTGTGTTATTAAACCACAAACACGCTACAATACGAACACGTGTGTGGCATGTTTTTAAAATGCTTTGACGGAGATAAAAAGAACAATGGAAGTGACGTTTTTACTGTGGCTTAGCAGGAGCAGCAGGATTGTGTGTTCCAGTCAAAAGGTCAAGTAGGTTGGGAACAATTCTACAATATTTTAAAAAAAAAGCAATATGTGGTTAAAAGTCTAACCAGTGCTAAGCAGCAGCTACATTCATTGTAGAGAATAAAGTCATGTGTGAACCTACACTAGAATCTCACAATTGAAACTGCAATATCTTGTAATTAAACAAAAATAAAAAATACTGTACCAGTATTCTACATGTCAACTACATTGTATGGCAAAACAGTAGTGCATTTTATAATTGAATATCATGAAATGTTTTTCCTACAACACATTCTTGCTTGATATGTTTGCTTTAAGATAAATGTGGACAACAAAAAAAGACAACATTTGAGGCAAAACGTCCAAGCAGTGAATGCAGTGTGTTCTTGTGGGTATAAAATGAATACTGTGCTAGAACATCCTGGTTTCAAATCCCCATCTCTGCTACGGACTTCTGACCCTGGGCGAGTTCATTCCTTCAGCTGTAACAAAAGGATCAAACACAACCACACTATAAACAACAAGAAATAACCTCAACAGCCTTTTTAGAAAAGTTCAGAAAATGCCACTGGGGTGCCACAGAATTACCAGGAATGGCAACACAATGTTATTTAGAACCCATATTGCACAGCTGCACATAACATTGGTCTGGAATGTGACCATTAAAGCTGCCATTGTCTGCTGCACAGAGCCATTCCGTTAAAATCAAAGATATGATTGTACATGGCGGTTATTCTTGTTACTTCTTCTTTTTCGATTGACTTTTGCCATATTAATAAATCATTAAAGGAGACTTCTAAAAAGCTCTGCCATTTCAATTTGTTCAATTTAAGACGAGTCTCAGAGGTGCAGTTTAAATGAACTATCACTGCAGAGCTGTAATCCTATAAACAGTTGTGAACACCCACACAAATCTGCAGATGATTAAATGGTATGTATTAATATGTTCGTCCATCTCTGGTATAAGCTCATCTCGAGATTCCAGTGGTGAAATATAGTTTTTATAGAAGATGGCTTTACAGTATGTGTACAAAGAATTGCAAGAACAACAGAGAGGCCCAATCGGTACCCAATTTCCTAATCAAATATTGCACAGATAATACTCGACAATTAGGGGTGCATTGCACTTCCAAAAAGCCTTTAACTAAAAGTGAAAACATGCATGTGCAGGTTATTATACACATATAATATATGTGTCTAAAAACACATTATTAAAAAGCAAGACACAGTACAATTTAGACTCTTCATGAAAATCTTTAAAAACAACTACCGGTAACAACAATCATGTACTAGTATGATTGTAATATAATATGTGTATGTGCTACTCCGAATAGGGCAATTAATCGGGCGATGAATATCTAATGAGGCTCACAAAATAAAAACCATGGTGATCAATATAAGATTAATCGATACATTTTTGCATCACTAATGATCAACCGCCAGTCTTTTTTTTAAATTTTGATTTCAGTGTTTGGTTGTTGTTTTAATTTTGTATTCTTATTTTAAATTAATATATAGAGATTTTCTGAGGTTTATGGACAGACCGAAAATACAAACACTCCCTATGCGGAATAGGTTTGAATAGAAAAAGAGTTTACCTTAATAAAAAAAAAAAAGAAGTGAAAAAAACTGCTTAAACACAAGAACACAAAGGGACCAGTGATAATATTGGTTGTCCTAAAAAAGGCATTGATTACATAATTCCTGTGGGAGCTGAAGCTGACAATGGTCAGCTCTGTAATTGTCCCATCCCTCCACGGATTAATTGTGCTTTTGCAATAAACCATGCTTTTAGTGCAGGCAGCAGCAATTAGTTATAATTTCTCCTGTGTCCAATAACAGTGGGTATCTCTTGTAATTTGGCACCCTGGTGAAATTATGAGGAAGCCTTCCAAGTCCAAAGGCAGACTCGGTATCCTCACTTTTTCTGGCACCACCTGTCTGCTCCTTTCATAATGTTGCAGATTGACTGTAATTGGTTTGATTTATTTGAGTTTTTATGCATGGAAAGATATCTTACGGGTGTAGGCTCATTGCTTATAAAAGCTCCACTATCGCACTTCATTGGAATAGTTAGACGTACAGAAAAAGAAGGAAATATTTGTAATGCAACACAATGGGAATTGATCTGTACGTTATTACTTTACAATAATGCTGAAGTTATCAGCTGTATTTGTCAAACAAAGGGCATGGGCATGTAGGATTGCACTGTTGCCTAAAAGTGCAGCCAAAACTGACATATTTACTATGGAGGTCGTTTCATCTTTAATGGAAGTATAGGGTAGATTTGCAGGGATTAACATTCTAATTTCTCCATGTGCAGAGAATCCTATGTAAGCCCACTTGTGCAGTTGTGCTGTTTTTTCCTACTTTACAATTTATTTTTAATATACAGTAAGTGCCCTATTTAAAAACCTCATACTGCTAAACAGCATGCTGAACACTAAAGCTGTGTAAAGTTAGCACTTAGATTAAAAAATGGATGCAAAGTAAGAAAAATGACTTTATGAGGTTGTGTTCAATTCCAGTTTTACACATTTTCAAATAACCAATACCCTAATATTGTTGTATGTCTGCTGCAAGCCTGTGTCAGTGTCCTTTTTAAAATATAGTCTCGGTCTAAGTAAATTTATCGCAGAGTAAATTCATTGTCAATGCTTAATGGCCCCAGGAATGTACTTTTTGTTTATTTTTAAGTAGCTGTGAGTTTCCGTGACAACTATCAGATAGCGCTTTCTGCCTTGAGCTGTCACATGATCAGCATGATTCAATGTTTTATTTTTAGTTTTTGTTTATGAATAGGATGTACTTCATAGTTTCCTTTCTCATAGTGTTTGCCTAATCATGCGTGTAAGTCTACTGTATATGTCATTCATAAATGTGCTCTTCAAGCTCTGTCTGAGAGGACTCAAAGAAAAAAAAACAAAAGTGTGTAATGTTGTAATAGCTTCTTTTACCGACTGTGAGCTCACTCGAAACCATCCGGCCTCATAGAGCCTCAATACATGCTGTCACAAGTTCTGGTTGATTTAGTTGTCTTTCTGTTGATTCAACTATAAACCTATACACTAAAACAGAAAAACTCATTACAGCTTTATTTACTGCACTGTAACTGTTTTTAAATGTGTATAGAAGTACAGTGTAAAATGAATACATTGGTGGAAAAAAAACCTCCTATTGCACAGACGGTGCAATTTCATGTTCTACTCTATGTATATATGATGGAGAATGTCTTTGAATGAGTGAACACTCCCTCAGTAGTCCTACCACTGCTTTTCTCTTAAATTTGTAGGTTGAAAAAATAAAAAAACTACAAGCATTTCTAATCATCTAACTTTTATTTAGTCCATCATCTTGCACATAGTTTTGCCCTAATTAGGTTTGTAAATGTAGGTCTGAAGGGATTTTTGCTAATTGTCTGTCGTTCCCAGTGAATTACATACAGGTATCTCATCACCCACAAATATTGTACGGGTTTGTATTGAAAATTCTGAATTGTTTGTACTAAAAATTGTGCAAAATATAATTTACAAGTTGACTACATGAAATAAAAGATCATTGTTGATTAGTTTTCTAAGAAGCCATTAACATATATATATATATATATATATATATATATATATATATATATATATATATATATATATATATATCTGCCATGTCACATGAAACACATGTAGCAAAATATAAGCAGGATATTTTTAAGATTTAGGTAGTTTAAACTTAAACAATATTCAGTACCAAAACAGGATCCCATGGTGGACAAAGTGTGTGTATGTATGTATGTATGTATGTATGTTCACTTTTGTTGGAAAAAGCCAAGTAAGAACCACAATAAATGTGTGTTTTTCAGTTTCAGTCCAATAAAGGTTGGCTTTGTTTCAGGCCTACTTAAGCACTGCTAACAAGCTCAGGAGCTCAGCATCTTAAAACTTCAGATCTAACACAAGTTCCAAACTTAATGCAAATGTCATGATCCTACTGTAGCAAATCACACAGTTTTGACATATCTGTCCGTTTTGCATTAATAATAAATATAGGACATGTCTCCGGAAATATCTTTCTACAAGTTCATGAATCCTTAAAAATACCTACTGAAGTTCTGCTTTTGACAGCATGTGTTTAACTTTTTTTTGCAATATTATGGAAATTCAAAGTGGTTTTAGCTAGCATAATAATTCCATAAATCCAACCTGACATGCATTTCCATTTGAAATACACAGCTCACATAAGCAGTTTTGAAAGCATCAGGTATTTTAATTTCAAGACATTACTACACTAGGATCTCGGTTTGTTTACTTTCAGAAAGTACTGCTGTTTTGCTTTCTGAATCATCTCACTTCAGTCAGGTCTTGAGGTGCACAGCATGATACTAGTTGCAAAGCTTGTCAGCCAATAAGGAAAGTGGCCAGTTAATAACAGAAAATAAAGGCTGATAGGGTTGGGCCAATTTAATTCTGCAAGAAAGTGCAAGACAAAAACAAAGTAAGGGAGATTTCTTAACCTAGTTCAGTACAGA
Organism: Acipenser oxyrinchus oxyrinchus; assembly: GCA_030684275.1. NCBI lineage: Eukaryota > Metazoa > Chordata > Actinopteri > Acipenseriformes > Acipenseridae > Acipenser > Acipenser oxyrinchus. The sequence goes on along the minus strand of CM060265.1, from coordinate 20,161,422 downwards.
TACTATGTTATAAAATGAAAATTCAGTAGCTGCCACTTATTGACAACCTCTTGGTTCCTAGCAAATAGTTGTCATTAACGAAAGTTGCCAATAAGCGAAAAGCCCGTTTTCAAGTGCATTTATATGGAACAACGATATATACTGTCGTTGCACAAATATGGCACTGAAATACATGTGTTTGAAATGTTACAGTTAAAAAATGAACATGACAAACACGAAATACCCAAACATACAACTGTTTACTTCACGCGTGTGCAAAACAAAAAAAGGGAGTAGGCTTAAATAGTACTACACAACAATATACTACAATTGCCCTTACAATGAGTAAAGCAAACATTAAAAATCGGTTGTACTTACAATCAATTCTAAAGAACAAAATTGTAAAATAAGAAATTCTCCAACGTTGTCTGCTTTTTTATGATGTACCACCGCCCACTGTAAATTTTGCTTGCAGCTTCGTAGACAGTTTCAAAGTCACGAATCTGGCATATCGCATGGAAAATGTCCACAGCACATAACTGTTCTTGGAAGGCTCCTCGGGTTCCTCGTCTGATGCAGTACCCTGTGGCTCTTCAACCTGTCAGTGCTTAGCAGTGCCGACTGCCTCAAGGAGATGTGCATCAGTGATCTCACCTGCTGTCATAACAGTCCGCCAGAAATACGCAGTTGCGAAGTCAGTGTGTTATAAAAGCTGCTTGAACCATGCGCATAAGTCACGCAAGTGCGCTCTGTAGCACTGGCAACTAGTAATAAAGCTGTCAATAAGCAGCTTGCAGTTGCTAATATCAGAATTCCATTAAGTATATGGGGTGGGTTTGGTTCCTGCGAAAATGTTGTTAACAACCGAAAGTTGTCTTTTTCAGGTTGAACATGTTTCTTTCAAAACTACACATTTGAGACGTTTATGGAGTGATGGTTGGCTGCCACCTCTTTTAAAGTGTTTTATTCCTTGACCCTGGTGATGCAGTAGAGTGTTCAGACCGCTGGGAATGCTAATGTTTTCCTTTTGATATGACTCTGGATTTATTTTTAAACCAAAAGCCGGGTTCGCATGCCGTGTGGTTTCAGTTACGGCTTTATATAACTGGACCGCATGGTGCCAGCAAGAAACAATCGGATTAATTTCCTTTTCACGCTCCAGATACCTGAGCTCCAAGCTTCTGTTTGTTCTTTACAGTGTGCACTGGGTGTGTGTTGTTTTAGACATGGGGATTTGGTTGTCGACTTCATGAGTGTGAAGAAACTTAAGATGTTGTGAGGCCGATGCAATGATAACTTCCAGAGATTACACTTTTGTAGGTGAATTGTCTGTTGTGCCTTCACTCTCACAGCAAAGCTTTCCTATTGTTAGTTTTTTTTTCTTCTGTTGGACGGAGAGCTATTAATCATAGTCATTTGTACACATAAAAAATGTAAATTAAAGCATTTGGTGAATTGAACATTAAATGAAAAAAGGGTTCTTTTTAATGAACAACTCACATACTCATCTGCCTTTCCTATCTTTAAAATAAATAAGAAAATACAGCATTCTGTTCATATGTATAACTTTGTTTTAAGACAAATCTTTGATGTAAGATTTTTTTTGTTTTAATTGGAAACCAGAAGTCTATGGTGCTGTTCTCTGTCTGTAAAGTATGTGATCATTGCTTTCTTTAATAACTGCATAATCGAAATTGATTGAATTATTCATCAAAGTTAAAAAGGGTCGATTCCTTAAGAAGACATGGGTGTCATTTCACAGGGAGATAATGATGGGCTCTGTAAAAATGAAAACATCACAGAAAGCAAAAATAATAATAAGAAAAACATGATCTCTTCTTGTCATTGTTGTGGCACAATGCTGTTATTATCAGATATTTAATAATAAAAGCTAAACAGAAGAAGAGACATTGTCCCTGTATCACAAATAGCTGAAAAAACAAATCCAGACCTCTTTTAAAAGTTTAATCACAGGAATAAACCAAGACATGCTATATATATATATATATATATATATATATATATATATATATATATATATATATATATATATATATAGTAATGTAGCAACATGAAAACATAAGGAATGTTAGAAACAAAGAGGCTGAAAATATACAAGAACATGCCTCATTAAACAGAGAAAAATAGCTCTCAAGGTTGTGTTAAAGGTGCATCATCTTATTTTCTTATCAGCTGCACATATTTATGTATCAGCTACACTGTAAGCCCAGTGTTTTAAGAATAAACAGAAATCCTATGCAAACGATGTTAAACACATTTTAGTATTTATATACATGGACTATGATGTTTATTTTGATAACACTTTTTGTGTGTCTAAAGTATCGCCTTAAAGAAATCAAATAAACACTAAAATGTGTTTATAATCTGAGCCACAAGATTGATGTTAAATGCTTAGAAATTAAGGTGCTTTGGTAAAATGTAAGTGTAACAAAACATTTTAGGTTGATTCATGAGCTGTAACAGAGATTGCAGATGCCATTTATAACCAAATACAAGTGTTACAGAAGCATGCCTGGCTCTAAACAATAGAAATGCATTGTAAGCAGGCACCTATGACATGCATGTTAGTATAAATGTGTACATGATTGCGAAACACTGCCTAATAAAAAAAAAAAGATTCTTCTTTTACCTCTGCTCCTATTATTATTATTTTTGTTTTGTTCTTTTTTTCTTTTCAATTTTAAGCTTACCTCGATGACGAACCAGGCTCAAATATCCCATTCAGTAAGTCATTTTAATTTCACACCTATATTTTGCATTTTCATTTACATTTGAAATGCAGCAAAGCTGCGTTATACAGTACACAGACGTTTCATACTGCACAAAGAAAACGAAAGGTCCTGTGTTAATCCCAGTAATGTTGAAACAAGCTCATTGTAGCCTATGGGTTGAGCTGTCTTATTTACATTTAAATGCATCTACAGAGGAGTAAGGTTTGCCTGCTGTGGCAACTTTTGTAGGTCTTAATAAATTAATTCACATTTCTGAGATGGTTACAATTCTGAAGATGTTGTTGGCAAAACTGTTGTTCGAGAATTGGAGAATATGTCTGACATTTCTCAAATTATAGACAGGATATATTATTATTATTATTATTATTATTATTATTATTATTATTATTATTATTATTAGTAGTAGTAGTAGTAGTAGTAGTAGTCGTAGTTGTGTATTTTTGACAGGTTTGAAACCTGAGTATAACAAAGATAACAATAACTAAACAGTATAAAATAGCCAACATGTAGCACTTGATAAAAGTACTGCTGTTTTTTGTATCACAGCTAACAAGTCACTAACCAAGACAGGTTCATATTTATATAACTCTACTTAAGATATTGACATTAAAATATTTTAAAAATATTACAGAACATTAGATCATAGGTACATTCAATAGTCCGCTCCCAGTTAGTGTTCTGCAGTTTCTTCCGGAAGAATGGGGGAGTGCTCCTCTTTCTGAAGGACGCTGATTAGGACGGTAGTTTAAAAACAGTTATAGCAAATAAAAATACTTTCATGCAGTTTCTTTTTTGTAAACAGTGCTAGGATTTTGGCAACATGCAAGATAAGTTGATTGGGAGCACATGTTTATTTTCCTTTAAACTGTAGTTTATTGAACAGTTTGTGATATATTATAACTTTATAGGAGGCTGTGTGGTCCAGTGGTTAAAGAAAAGGGCTTGTAACCAGGAGGTCCCCGGTTCAAATCCCACCTCAGCCACTGACTCACTGTGTGACCCTGAGCAAGTCACTTCACCTCCTTGTGCTCCGTCTTTCGGGTGAGACGTAGTTGTAAGTGACTCTGCAGCTGATGCATAGTTCACACACCCTAGTCTCTGTAAGTCGCCTTGGATAAAGGCGTCTGCTAAATAAACAAATAATAACTTTAGTAAACTATAATATTTATGATTCTCTGTAGCCCTGGGGCACTGAAATTGTTCTTGTATTTGCTTGTCCCCAGAACCCCTTGATGATATTGCATTCTTATTAAGTACAGTTTTTGGTTTGTTTTTCTGCTGTTGATCGTAAATATTCCTTCAAGGTACAGTGCATTATTCAGTATAGTTTACATCAAGTGATGAAGTAACTTAAGCTACACTATCATGATTGCTCGTGTCACCAGAACATCCTTCTACATTATTCAGTAAAATGTACAACTGATTCATTCTGTCCAGATCTCTAGCTTGTATTGCTTCATTTGTTTCATAAACGAGTGCTGTCCCGTGTGATCGTACATGCATGAATTGTCAGTAAGCACAGCAAAGATGTTGATGTTCTTATTCATTATGTGGCGGTATAAAATAACACTTTATGTGGTGAAAATGAAAGGCTTATTCTGTCCTTGCATTGAAAGCATTCCTTACAATTAAGAAGGAATGTGTGTGAATCAAGTATTTAGAAATGGGCATGGTCGGACCAAAATAGGTGATGGACCATGCAGAGTCTGAACTTGGGTCAATTCTCACAACTAAGAGATAATGAGGATGGAGGAGGATACTGACTGTGCTAACCACAGGAAGGTAACTACCTGCATCAGTAGAAATTGCAGAAATAGAGCAATCAAGAATGCTTGTTTTGGCTTGGCAGAAGACTAGGGATGATTACATGGAGAACTTGCCTACAAGGGATGGCCAAAATTCAAACACGTTAAAAATGTCGTAACCAAAATATACTTACTGTACATTACGTATTTAATCCATTTTGGTAATAAGCTGTGCTACATGTTTTTTTTTTTTTCACAACTATCCCTGATGTCATGTTTGATGCAGCTATGATGAACAGTAGCTCTGATGAGGAGTACAATGATGATTAGAGACTGGCCCCGGGTATCAAACAGGAGGAAATATAGATGCAGTTGATATCTATTAAGAATTAAATCTTAAAACAATTGATAGATGACAACCCAACCTCAGAATTAAGAATTGTTATTTATTCTGACATAGTTGTACTGCATGAAAACTATATATATATTGATGCACAATGAAAATGCAACAGTCTACTGCAAAACAATTAACTTCTTCTTAACACAATGGGTGTGTTCAGTGATTTCAGATGCTTCAGATCTCCAACAAGAAAAAATGGTTGATCAGCTAAAAATGACCCATACCCATAACTTAAAAACATTCAGTACAAATCTACACTATACTTAAAATACTGTATGTAGCAAAAAAAGTTTCACTTTTGCCTTCAATTTATTTATTCACCCCTAGTTATTTTCTAACAAATTAAGCAGAAAAATAAATATGTTTTTGTTCCACACACAGTTAAAATACTTTAAAATACATACACATATGCATAGCATGACCAATAACAAAATAATTATTTAATTTAAAAAGTGCATGCTAGATAAGTATTATTATAATAATAATAATAATAATAATAATAATAATAATAATAATAATAATAATAATAATCATAGAGCAAATCTGATACATAAGATAAGAGCATAGGGCTACATTTTACTAAGGTATTCTGTCCAAATTGTAATTTGTTCATTTTTTGGGAAACAATAATAAAACCTACCCCAACAAAACTCAAAGTCTAACCACCATTATGCCTGGTTCAGCCAAGTGTCTTTCAACATAAAAAACAAAAAAACATACTTATAATTAAAAAGTGATTGTTACTAATTTAAATATATGTTAACCTGTGATGATGGGAATGAGTATAGGAAAGAATATGCACTAATGATCATAAATTACGATTATGAGCTGCATGAATCATTTTTACTTTATAACATTCTGAAATGTAATTAGTTTTAGTGTTTTGGCCATGCCAATGCTTTTCAGACCATTCATCATGTGTATCATTAGCAGCATTTAAAATTAATTAATACAATAATATGTATAAATCAGCCGCCATTTATATATATAGCTGTCTTTTTAAAATGTTATGTTTGACCAGAAAGCGGGATATATTATTCACAGTCTTCTTGAGGTACTTTTACAAAGACCTTTGCTTACACTGGTTGAAAATAGCAGGGTACTCTAGGGATGGGAGCTGGCTACAGATATGAATATTCAACACTAAAAATGTACCTTTTCAGGTCAGCTTAACCTGCCTCCTGCTTCGGTATTCCCCTCGGTATTGTAGTAGGTCATGTACTTAACCACAAAGTCAAAGTACAGGTTATTGTTCAGAGATCAAGTTTATCAAGCTGTAATATATATATATATATATATATATATATATATATATATATATATATATATATATATATATATATATATATATATATATATATATTTCTTTTATTATTATTTGTGTGATTACATTTTGGATAAGACAGTTATGCACAGTTATGCAAGGTTAAGGAAAGTAACCAAACCCTATTTATTTGTACTTTTGGTAAACACTTGACTTTTATGATTTATGAAGTGTTAAGGAATGTTATTATTCCTCTCTGTGGCAATGGAATACATTTTAATTCATAATGAGATGTGCTGGCCGTTTTTAAACTACATTTAAATTGCCATCAGATGATTTCACAGTGTAACTAACAGATTGTCCCCATTAGAAGAGTCTGCAGCATCTCATACTTATTAAATAGAGAGAAGTCGTCACTTTTGGCCACGTAATAATAGTTGTTTTTGTAATCGCAGCTTTCAGCTTCAATGTGCAAATTATCTCTAAAATGTAACACCTGATGTGCCCGTTTCTTGGTAATTAGAGAAAGGTTGACTACTTTGCATATTTGCTGTATTAGATTTGAGACAGCCTTAAAATCCATTTTTGTTATGTCTCAGCAGCTCTGAGAGAAAAATATATATATATTTTCAACATGCACATAATATAACCTGCTGTGTTTTGTTTTGTATGTTAACAGTCATGGAGTCACTTCAGTCTTAACTGTGGCGGATCTAATACCACCATCATTCAAATGAAGAAAACCCTTTTTATTTTATACAGTAATATCATCATTGAACAAGACCACTGTATTTGTCTTTCTTCTTATCACAGGGCTGTCAGATTTGGTTTAATACAGTGGCAGTTAATTATTCGTTGACAGATACCTGCGCAGGTCTGCACATATAGCCTCCCCGACATCATGGGCTCTAATTGAGCAGGTCATTGATTTGCTCAATCCAGAAAGGCTTGTGAGCCTTTGATCTTTCAGCTTTATTGGATCTGTACAATGTACAATTTCTGATATGAGGAAACACAATGGACAGACATACTAGCATCTCATAGTGTATTTAACGGAAAGATAGTGTGTTAGCTTTTGGGGAAAAGATTACATTGTAAAGTGTAGGTAGCTCAAACTTCCTTTTCTTTATCTTTTTAATAACTGTCCCCTTACAGTTTTATGGTGTTTTCACCATGGTTATGATTCTGTGTTGTTATTGCTTATTTTGGTAAGTCTGCTAAGGTTGAAATCTACATTACAGAAGAGCAGTTTTCAAACTTCTTGCCAAATCAACTTAACACTGAAAGAAAATATAAACAGTATTTGAGTAACTGCAATGAGAAGCACTAAAAATGATTGCAAACATAATTAAAAAAGTAAATAATAGTCAAGACACAGAAAATGATAGAAAACATTTTTAAAATGTAAAGAGAAGCTGTTAATACCACTGGAAGCTATTGTCTCTCCATGGTTCCCCAATTGAAGCAAGCCAGCAGCCCTATTTAAAAGAACCCAGAGATTACCTTGACAGACCAACGAATCCTTATAGATTTTCAGCAGATTGTTGATTTGGGGTCTGTTTTCCAGCTCTGCGTGAAGTTCTGAACTCCATCTCCTCACAGGCACCATGCTGTATGCTGCTTTTATTCATTTCACTCTCTCACATAATTCCAACTTCTGTTTATGGCCCCCTCTGTGAAAGGTTAATCTAAGTTCACATGGCCTAGAATAAGTTAAGCACTGTGTAATTGGATTGTGTGTGTTAGCATCACATGGAAATTGTTCAGATGTTACAACTCATTAGGCATGCATATGGCAAATCCTGTGTTTGAGATGTGCCTGGTGTTTGTTTTGATGTGGGTCTACAATGCAATATCTGGATAACCCTCCATATGATTGCAATTGTTTTCACAGTTGCATACGACCATAAGACATCAAACTGTTAATTAACTGACAATTAATTAAATATGAAATAGAAACCTGGTCTTCATTTTTTGTGATTCAACTAGCGGATTCTGCCGAGAAGTTGAAGTGCAGTTAACAGTTAAGTCAAGAAGTGCAGTTAACAGTTAACTGGTGAAATACATTTCAAAGTTATTGCAGTATATCCACTGTTTTGTCATTTCAAATATTTTCACAAATCAAACATTAAACTTTAAAGCCACAGTGTGCAGCGCAAAGCACATCATGAAAAAACACATTTGTAGGTGTAAAACGCTAGAATAAAAACTCACCACATTTAAAAAATATAAACACATAATCTCTGTAAGTAAGAAATTGGAGTGTCCAGTGTGAAAACACAACATGAAATAATACATTAACGTAGCATCCGAAGTAGCACTATAGCATTAAAATATTCAGTTACAAGCAGTGGCTAAAAAATAAATAAAATAAAAAATATGGATTGTAGAGTAACAACAGAAAAGCGTGATTAATCAGACGGCAGATTCTGTATCATCTGATCCGAAACCACCGAACTCCACGTTTTCATCATCTGAATCTTCATCATTGATGATGCAAGCAATTGTCTGAATCATTCAATGCACAGAGCAACTACTTCTAGGCAGTTTTTTCTATTCACATGAGCTGCGATATTTCCCCTCAGGCATTATTTGCGCATGGTTATTAAAAAACAGAAATTAATGGTGAAAATTCAGCTTAACGTTGGGGGGAGCGATCGTTCAAACCAGGGCGTTGACTCGGCAGGATCCTGTATAGATAGAGCAATCAGCTTCTACCAGTGCTGATCTAGCCAGATTTAGCCTGTGGCCCCCTCCAGGTGAACTATATTCCTAAACATACAGAGCCATGAGTGGGCCAGTGGTATATCTGGTGTTATCCAGCTGCAAATGTAACAGGGTGCAGGCTGGGCATGAACCGGTGACCCTGTGACCCTCAAGCGAGCATCTAAACCACAATGCAAAAGAGCCGGGGTCATCTGCATTCGTGGTTTTAGGGATTTTAAGCTCACCTTGTCTCACCGATGGGACAGAATCCGTGACGTCAGTGTATCACACAACAATGGCCGTTACACACAATAGACTGTTAGTCCTGTAAGTACAGTTCTTCAAATAAAGATTAATCAGCGAGTCACCATTTAATGAAAATAAACAAGGTTCATGTACCAACTGAACCAATCAATGTGGATAACATCGAAGCCACATAACACTAATGACAGGGAGAGATGTATAGTGGGAACCTGATCTGTATTAGTCCTTACCCTCAACTTGCACATTTGATTTCGGTCAGATGTTTGTTTTTTGTTTCTACATTTGACAAAAACAAATTATTAATAAATAAATACATAAATTGCAATATTAGCAAACATTGTCATTCTTACTTTCATCCAGAATCCTCAGTGTATTATTCAGTCCCTACAAGTGTCTACTTATTCTGTAATTACAGGTTGTCAGTGTTTAATGAATTATTTTAAAGAGATATTCAGTTTGCACACTCGTACTATATTATGGACTTAGATTTTCATTTTCTTTTTTTTTTTTTAGAATTGATAAAGAGTAATTTACAAGTTCTTTGTGCGGATTACCCCAGCAATCAATGTATGGATATTGGTATTAATACACTATTGACCAAGGGATAAGTTCCCCTAGGATGTCTTACCATATTGGCAACTTGCAATGTGACTTTAGTGATTAGATCGCTCTATGCTAGTACAGTACGCCTTGAAAAGACTGGACAGTTTATGTGCTAATTCAAGATTTGTGGAAAGTGCTTGTCTGGCAAACTGTGATACCTTCAAAGTCTTCTTTGAGCTTAACTGAGGCACATACATTTGTTTCATGCTTGTGAAAAAAAGAAAAAAATCATATCATCCAGGGACTCATTTTTCACAGTAGGCACAATGTTGTATTTAACCCTATGTTTGAAAAACAAATCTAGGTACAAACTCAACAGTTTGTACCTAGTTACCAATTATTTCCTATATCTATACATTGAAAAAAAAAAACGTTGAGCTGGATGAAAACAGTTTACACTAATGGGATATGTTGACATTTTATGGTATGTTAAAAACTAAATAAAAATACAAGAACACTTCAGTTTAGAGATTGTAAACTGAGCCATATTTATGCCTAATTAACTGCTCTTGAAAACATAAGGAATTGCAGTGCGGCAAGATTTCAGGAATACAAATATCTAAATGGCTTGGAGGCACCTGAAATTATTTGAAAAATAATAAAACAATAAGCTGAATAATAAATAAATAGTAGTGAATAGTACAAATCACATATAAGAAATGTACTGTTATGGGTTTGTCAACATTCCAGTAATGTTAAATGGTAGTTACTGATTACAATCTTCATTTTTGTGATTTAATAATGATGCAGTAACTCACTGGGTTAAAATAATTATAAGCTAACCAAAATTCTGTTCTAAGTGATGGGTACAGAAAATGAACACATTTATTTATTTATTTTTTCCTTTAAGGACATTAAAAGTGTATATAACATGATTTAAAATAGACCTATGTAGCTAATGGAAGTGCAAACCAAGTACAATTTTGGTAGCTGTAATTACTTTTAGTATGAATTACCATTGAATAACAAATAAACAATATCTGAGAGTACGTGAACAAGCTGTAATGCTACCCAGTAATTCTTATGGAACATGAGAACAGTGCTCCCCTGTTACTTTCTACACACATCAGCCATCGCATTATTGCAGACTTAAAAACTGTAAATAATGCTGTACCGCTGACATCACCCTCATTAATCACACTTTACCTCCAACCAAAGCAGAACGTGGTTCCAGCTGGTAAGGTGTAAGGTAGCAAAAAGATCACAACACGACTCTTGATAAAAAGTAAATAAACAGTGTTTTTACAGCTCTGATCTGATCATTAACACAGTAGCTTGGTCTAGAACCAACACACGCCTCAATGAGCTGTGCATACCATACAATATGACAGCAAATGCATAATAACAGCCATATAATGGGAATTAATCATACTGTTGTGGCATGTTTTTTTTTTTTTTCAATAAGAATGTCCTGAACCTTGCCGAAGAAATTTTACTTGAAGTCATTGATAAAGACTTCTCGTCGAAACATTTTGCAAATAATTGAAGTAGTTTCTTTAAACACTTCTGCATATCTTACTATTGAATGTTTTATAGTTACCTCTTGAATAAAGCACCATAGTGTTGCTTATCTTATCGTATCTGAGTTTTATTAATGCTTAATAAGATGACTTATTCCAGAAAATTAAGCAAGTTTGAATTGCAATCTCTGAACAAAAGTGTGAATGAAAAGACTGTGCTAACCTTCTGCACTGACCTTTCAGTTCTAAGACACTGATAAAGATCTTTCACCAATCAATAGGTACATCCAATTCCACTTGAAAGGTCAGTAACAAAGTAAAATGGGGAGGTTCGACTTGCTGTGAAGAGTTGGAAAAGGACATCCCAGTGCGGCAGAGCTGATTGATGTGTAGAATGTAGTCTCTGAGTTAACAGTCCCTAGCATTGGGTATTTTTGGACAATTGAAATGCCTCACTAACTGATTCAGAGGGTGCTGTCATTGTAGCACCTTAAAGGATTCTTGACAGACCAACAGTGAAGCAATTTAGCCGTTTCACAGTATATGCAATCTATGAATTGGGAACCTTTCAAGAAAAAGTACATAGACACTTAATCAGTTCTTATCTACACAGTAGATGAGCAGAGATGATGATGATGATAATAATAATAATGATAAAGCTATTTCATATTTGGGTTTTAGAATTGACTTCTAAATTCTGCACTTAATCTTATTAATGACATTCCTTTGGTGCGGACCTTTTTTAAATATGATTTACTATTCAATATTGATTTACTGTTAATGAATCAGCAATTAAGCAATGCTGAGAAGTAATTAATAAAAATAATGGTTAACCTGTCAACCTTTTGTAAACTAATTCATTCATTTAGATTTGCCGGTCAATGAAGATATACATTTTGTAAACACAGCCAATTTGTAAACAGATGCTGGCTTGGGACAATGCCTCATCTGATGAGTGAATTAGCCACTCTCAGCATTGGATGATACCTGAAATCCCAAACTGACATAAAAAACAGCTTTGTGCAGGGAGCTGTCGAGAGCTGGCAGTAAACTTAGTTTTTTTTTTTTTTTTTACACTGTCTAAAGGCAACATTGGATGATCTTCTTCCAATGTCCAAAGCTATCATTTTCATACATTTTATATACTTTGCTGTCCAATGTGTACATTGGTCAAGTGACAGTATTGAAGAGCTAAATATCTTTAAAAGGATTTTCTTTTCCATCCAATGAATGCAAAATATAAATTCCATCCATTGTCTGCCTTTGAACTGTGATAGCTCTGGGCATAACATATATAGAGTTAGAGCTCTAATTAATACAAATCTACAGTGTCTTGGTTATGTCCCTCAGTAGATTTAGCCGGATTATGGGTGACCATTTGAATAGCCTTACAGTGAACCATCTGGTGTATCATCATAAGGACATATTTATGTGCAGAGCTATTTTTATGTGCTTTGAGAGAACCACTCAGACATTAGTTCACCAATTGAAGCATAGTTCACAAACTGTGAGGCCTGAAATTAAGACAGTGTTGTAACAAAAGGATAGAAATGTAAATAACCTGGCTAACATTTTGTACTTCTACCAGCTTGACTGAGGGAGCTGTTCTTTTGCTTTGGAGCCAAGATGTCAAGGTGTACAAAGTTGCAGGCATTGACCCCTCAGAACTGTGACTAGTGTGCAGTAAAACCTTCTCAGCATCTCCAAGCAGCCCCCTGATAACCTGGATTGTTGTGTGGAATGCTCTACTGCCCTGTTGCAATAGATACAATGCAGCTCCCTATTTAAAGTACAGTAGACTCAATTTTTGAATTTCAAATGCCTAACAATTATATATGGTCCCACTTGCTTTGGATATTGGAGCTATATAAAATAGATACCCTGACTTGTTTTAAGAAGCAATTTCTTTCAAGGAGTAACACATTTACTACTTTAAATATGTACCTTTACTGGTACTTGTTTAAAGAAACTGTTTTCATGCAATTGTGCAGAGCGTGGAGACATTTAAAGCTGTTTTCTCTTGAAAGAAGTAATGCAGTGCTGGTATGCATTTCAGCCAGGTTCACTGACTGCACATTTGTAAAGGTGGTCACAGTTGGGCGTTGAGAAATCCAATTTCTTGAGACCTCGTCCTTCTTTTAGTTTTTCATAATCATGTTTATGAGCCAGTGACCTCCATTTGTAACACTCTGCTAAATGAATAATCCCATGAATGCGGTCGATGATGAAATATTTAAAGCACAATAACTACTGCCGCGGCTCAAATTCTTTTATTTCACCCACAGTAATTTGCACTGGAATGAGTTAACATCTCGACCAGGCCTTTTTTTTCAGCCATAAAAATATGCATCATGCACCAGAGTGTATCACTGGGGAGATCTAGAGTAGGCCATTAAAGGTAAAGATTTTACTGTGTGTGACCATTATTAATGTTTGCTCTACATTTAATGGAATGGGAGGACTGCAGTATTAAAGCAGTGAGCCCCAGCACAGCAAGGATTTCCGGCCATTACAGAACAGTTTGGGGACTAGAGATTCCAGTTTTTATGTTGTTTTTGCATTGCTTGCTGACAGTCTTCTTTATTTATACCTACACTATCGGTTTTTCATGCCGTTATTTTCAAAAAGAGAACATTATATATACAGTATAAAACTGCGGTTTCATGTTTAAAACGTATCTATTTTGAAAGCAAAGCATTTGGTGAGGTCATCGATTTTTCAGTCCTGGACAGTACTTTTATTACAGATCTTGTCCTTGGTAAAATATATAGTTGTTTGTACCCACTTGAATCACTATTCTCAAAATTATAGAACAACTATAACTAAATAACCCTTTTCTGATCACACAATGTGTCAAATTAACACATTTTTTAACGTATGCTTTATTTAAAGATATGGGTTCAGTGTGTCTGTGTTTAGTGTTAAATATTTCTATTAAGCATTTCTTTTATTATTGGCATTTTTGTCAATACGCACATTACAACAGTCAATAAATCTAAATATTATACAATAGCATTCAAGAAATGGGAAATCAATAGAGAATACTTCATGCACATTCATGCAACCCTGTGTTTATTTCCATGAGTGAAGGTGGCTGAATAACACAAGACCATTAAGTTTATATTTGATTTCATGTTTTCTATGTGTAATAGATTCTATAGCTTGTACCAGTTCATTTTTATATTTAAGTTCAAATCCCAGCCAAAATCTAAATGTGCATAGGCTGCCATTTCTCAGGGGTTTATGTTTTAGTTAGATGATAACAATTTGATTGTGGAGTTTTGTGTTTCATGGTTTGAACTGCGTCTGGCAGCTTGTGCTTTCGTTTGGCAGGTTAAAAAGGACCTGGTTAAAAAGTCATTCTATTAATCAAAACGAGCTTTAAATAAAGTGTTAGTTAAAGTTTAAGTTCACAGAGCTACTGTGCAAAAATGAAACGAGTTCAGGATCACAGTCTGAAAAAGTCTTTAGCAACATCACTGCTTGTTGCAGTCAGCGACATGAAGAACAGGATGTACACTCTGTGTGTGCTTGTTAGAGTGGAAGCTGAGAGCTGCTGTAAACATGGCAGCGTTTCCATCCTGTTTATATTTTAATGTCAGCACACAGTACCCTGCTAATGGGCTTCGAAGAAATTGCACTTCTATTTGATGAACTTCCTTTCATTTTCCTCTCATTAATATAAGGCAATCTCAATTAGTGTGAACCAGTTTCCTTTGACATTTATAGTTAGGGACCATTTATGACCTTTTCCACAGGGCAACTTTAGTCTGAGAGATAGACAGATAGATAGATAGATAGATAGATAGATAGATAGATAGATAGATAGATAGATAGATAGATAGATAGATAGATAGATATTCAGATAACAGCTGGTAAGGACATACTAATGATCAAAAAAATATAAAGACTAACACGTCTTATAATATTGGTAACATGGAAATACATGTAATGACTGTAAGTTGATCTGTTATGATATTACTTAAAAATGAATACCAAACACATAATACATGACAACAATTAAATTCCCCCTTGGTTTTAACTGAGAACCTACAGTAGGCTTATTGCCCATGAACATGGAGTGAAATGACAATTTTGTTTCCGTTTTTCTGGACAGGCTTCAGCCTTCACTTACAATACAGGTTTTATATAGCGTAATAGTGGTTTCCTACTGCGTATATCCACTTACAGCCCTGTAGTGTTCAACTGTACCTGAATAGAGCCAATTTCTTATGGATTTTTTAATATGAGACAATAGCCCCCCTCACATCCTGAGGAGCCAGCTGGTGCTTCTGTTTGGCTCTTATGGCTGAAACCAATTCAAGTGATGAAAAACATCACTGTACTAAAGAAGTGATAAGCTGGCAAAAATAAAATGCAATAGAATAAAAACAGGAGCTGTTTCAGGTTATCTCAGCCCACACGAGTGATTCATATCCCGCTGATGGTTTAGACAGTGATTTTAACGACAAACTATCCCTATAATAAACAATATACAGTAACCTTCCCCTGGCTTATAGAATGTGATGCCAAAACCAGACTTAAGGCAATTAAAACAAACAGTGAGTGGTTTTAGAAAAAACACAGTCTTTTTTCTGACCAGATAGTTCCATTATATAATGAATTTGTTAAAGAGTAAGTTGCCTTAAATGTCATTGTATCTTACTATTGTATCAATATAAGGGGTTCTGCTGCTCGAATATTGAGGTTTTACCATTTTCTCTACATCTACCTAGCTTTTGGAGCTTGGAGAATCCTAAATGCTGGGTCTATCTGGATTCCTCATTCCATTGAAAAGTCACATTGTCACATGATTTTAATGAAATGAGGAAGGTGGTTCACTTAAATAGTTTTTGTTGTAGTCCTATCGTTAGAGCTGCAGTATATTTGCTTGCATGTGTTGGAGGCTTGACACCTTTGCTGTCACATATACTGTATCCTGGGAGAAAGTCAAGAGAATTTAAAAGTCAATGATGGTTGGGACTTACATTCCAGAAAATGTCTGAAGCAAGTTCCCATCTGTGGAACTTTTTAGCTGGTCCCAAATCTGGTGCAGGCCGTGAGTTAAATAGCAGTTTGTTACAGTAATTCATCTCTGAAGCCTGTGTGGGGATTGAGCTGTTAATGTTATCCCAGCTCTGTATATATATAGAGGGATTTTAATCTCTGGCACTAACAATTTTCATCAAAGATTTTAAAGCCACGGTCATTGAAAGAGCAATCTTAAATCACAACAGATGCCTAAGAAAATGTAATTTGATTATGTGTAGTCCTCACGGAGCAGGCCAGAATCAGTCAAAATAAATAAATAATTAAACAAACAAAAATAAATAAATTCAAGCAGAATTAAGTTTCACAGCTTTGCTGCAGCAGTGCCTTTGTACACTAATACTGTGTGTGTGTGTGTGTGTGCCATTGACTATGCAATTGTTTAGTTCATTTAGAGTCAACCCAGCTTTATTTTACTGTCAACCCTCCACTTACTATAAACACAATGAAATGTCCTGGCCAATGGGAGTAAATGGGGGACAATATTATTACGTTGGCTATTGCCACATACAGCCGATTTTCAATCCACTCAGTATCACTGGGAAATAAAAGCTTACTATCTGAAGGTTAACATGTCCAGTACTATAAGTAAATTACATTGAAGTATTGAAATGTTCTGAGTACAAGGTATGGTAGCTCAGTATATCATACAGAACACTACAATGCATATGTTTACAGCTTTGATTTGTTTTTAATTATTACACTGTGCTGTTCATGTACCGAGAACAGAAATGTTATTGATTAACATTATTGTGGAGCACTATATTTGAGTCACATAGGGAAACTGCAATATGTGTTGTATCAGGTTATTGGTGAAGTCCTAATATAGTCAGTTGTGCTTATTGTCACCGTTTATGCTCAGTCCATTTGCAGTTATATTGAAAGGGTTTAACTGTACTCTTAGTGACGATATATACCAACCAACTTCTCAGCATCATTAAGGAACTTGCAAGACAAATGTTTCAATCCTAAGAAAAATATAAATGACAGAGGGTAGTAAATACTGCAAGTGTTGTCTAAAAACAAGTATTTCTTAATTCACATTTAATTAGACATTTAGCATTTCCTTTTTGAAGCCTTTCATTAGGTAGGCGTTTCTTTGGTGGAAGTTGTAAAAGTATAACCTTTGTCTTCTGTGACACTAAATACAAACAGCTTATTACTGATCAGGAGCAGAGCACAGAGACACGACCCCCAGCTGAGGTCTGATGTTGAAGAGAGGATTACTTTGGAAAGGAGACCTGTACAGTAAATACAAAAAGCAAAGGTCGCATTCAGCTGTAGCTATGGGAATAGACATTAAGGTATATCGATGTTAAATAGGCATCTGTAGTTATTCATGATTGAAAAATGGACAATAACAAACATTTACAGTACCTAATTGCTTCTAAGAATTCTTGTTTGAAATATAGGAACAGTATTTGTAAAACCCATTTCAACATAACAGTCACATGTAATATAATATATTGTGTACGAAGGATGTTTCCCATAGACGTTTCCTGTAAAATACCTTCAGTATAGAACAACATTGAATTCAGGCCATTTTTAAATTCAGACACCATTTTGTTTGCCTTTGTTTCTGCCATAGTGACCATAGCAGGAGCATTCTTATTTGACTCAAGTAGGTTTCAGGTTGGTCCCTAACTTCAAACGGGCAATCGTTTCGACCAGTGCTTTCATCAGTGTTTAAAGGTAAGAGGAACCCTGTGTCCCTACAGTCACATTTACCATAGTAATAATACATCAATTGAATTATAAAAATAGAATAATGGGATTGTAGGGTGGCACAGTTTTAATAAGACCCATTTGTAGGCAAGGCTTAGAAAAGCAGATTTAAAAAGTGTGGCGTAATCATTTTGATATCTCTTATTTTAAACTGTCAAAGCTGTCATCATGTCTAACAAATACCACCACCTGTTGATGAGCTAATTGAAGTAATCTTTAAAATATAAATAAATGCATTATAAAATACATACCTAAAATAAAGGTCAACAATTTAAATAATGAGTAATTGCAGTCAGTGTGAACATTCTTCCATAAGCAGAACGAAGACAATTGGCAATGTGTTTGCCTGATGAAAGAAAACTGGCACGGCTAATGTAAATTTGATTCTAGCACATCAAACGTTCATGTGCCACTCCACAACAGCTTCCTTTTCATGCCTACTCAGGAAATTTCATTTGATCTTGCTGCCAAAGCACAGAGATTCTGGCATAAAGCGAGACATGAGAAAAGGAATGAAGAAATAAAAAGGAGAAAAACAGGAAGCATGCAACAGTTTGAACAATCAGAATTAACATTATGCCTTGGTAGATGCGAAAGAACAGTTATTGTGAGTATGTGTTACAATCAAAAACATTTAGTTGTGTTCTCATTTTAGTGTTTCTTTCATAATAATAACACTAATAATTAGAATAATTTCCTGATTGGGGAAAATACGTATTCATTTTTTAAACTATTTTCCTTAGATCTAAATCGCTCTTAAACTCTCTCTTAATGGCGTCTTTCCCCTGGGTGATTTTTTGATCCACTTATTAAAATGAATACATGCAATACAATGAAATGAAGTCCAGGATAATACATTATGGGTGGTGGTATTAAGATCTGGCACTGTTTAGATCTTTATAATACTTAAAACTTCTAATAAACCACTGCTAGTCTGTACTAAGATCTTTCAAACATTTGGACATTTTACATCTGACTGCAAGAAGTAGACACACGCAGGAGGAATGTGAAAGAGATGACTATTAATATTCACACCCATCCTTATGGCATTTTAAGAAAAAAAGGTTAAGGAAATATTTCTTTTCTGTTATGATGGTTAAAATATGTAGAATTCTGTTCTCTCACAACCCTTTTGGAGTGTGCCCAAGTTGAAATCTCATGCAGAATTTCTATATCCTTTCTACGTTTGTGAAGTGTAACTTTATTAACGCTAAGTAATGAACCATAATCACGGCATACATATTGTCCATTATGCAATACATAATGTATACTGTAATTGCACAAAACACCTATTGCAGGTCATGGTGACGCAGAGAAAATGCTAAAGGTCTGTACATTAACCTAATTGAGATGCACATGCTGAGTTTAAAGATTCTGTAGATCAACTGGTTCATGCTAGAATAATTAAAAGGATGGGCTGAGTTTCAGGTAACCATATACTTGAAACAATTTAAGGAAATTTGCATCCTAAATATAAAATAATCTACTTTAGTCTTATTCTGGGTAAATCCATAAGGAGAAAAGAACAGTATCTATTAATATTCACTTTGACAATATTGCATAAGGTAAGTGTCCTGGATTTCAAAAGCAGAAGACAAACTAGGCGTACACAATATATATGCAATACAAAACCTGAATAGAATGACTTTCAATATACATACATCACTAAACATCTGCCACAGAGACTTTATTTTCAGCACACTTCAATGCCCAAAGCCTAGTGTTTCTGTAAGGAACACAGACACCAGAGCAGACGGGCCAGGATTGAATTATTTCTCAGATAAATAAATAAATAAATAAAATGTGTTGCTATCTTGCTAGTCTCTAGGAATTTAATTGAACTGAATCAGAAACTTCGAATCTGGCCCAGGAGAGCGCTCTCTGGACTTGATCTTCAGAGAAGTCAATTCTGTGTTCTGCAGCACTGAAAAAAAGGAAAAAATATACTGACAGGAAGAAAAACAATTTTATTGCCAGTGATCCCATGATAAGGATCTTAGTTTTAATGTCACACCGCTGAGCATTCTGAAGAGTTCATGTGTCTTGGTGATAGCCTTCTTTTCTTCCGTTGACTGAAAATACCACATCACTTTCACAGGAGCGTATTTCTCTTACCAACCTGCCAGCATCCACAGACCGGCATTTGAAACCAGTGATTTAAGGTGCTTGTTTTCTGTCAGACACTTCCCTTGGAGAATCCAGGAAGGCAGTCATTATCGTTTTCTTATATAAACACAGTGAAAGTGGGAGTTAGTGTTGTCTATGAGCAGACCCAACTCTTAGCAATACACTACTTGCCAGAAAGGATGAGAAGTGGAGCCAGGGATTGAGAAAACCTAAACTACAGTACATGGAAGTAACCATGCAAATCACTGACTGATGCTTGTGTTCTCGGACAAAAAACATACTTGGGCCCTAAATAGATTAATAAAGAATCAAGATGCTTTAGACGGGGGTGCATCCTCTATTCAGTGCTTGTAGAACTCCATTGCAGACAACTGTAGTTTACTAATTTGAAAGTCAAGTTTCAAATTAACTTTGGAATTGAAAGTTCCTATCACAAGAGGGGCCTGTGAAATTAATTTGGGAGTATACTGAGATAATCTCAATGGAATGTATACCTTCAGTTTAAATATAAGTATGTCCTTTATTCCTAATTAAAAATATATATATACTGTATATATTTTGCTCAGATATGTTGGGTCTGTAAAAAAATATAAGGTACGATAACTCAGGTTTATCTATTAAATACTGTATTGTGATGTCTGTGTTGTAAACAGAGTTTGTTTAGGAGAAAATAAAATAAAAACCATACTTGCTGTCCTTTACTCGCTGCTCTGACTTAACGTCACTCATGTTTACTATAGCAATCAGCACCACATTCCACATGCAGCCTCATGTCAGTGTATATCCAGCAAGGGGTTGTTACACATTGTAAACTCCCATATCGGGATTGGATGTTAGGCTATGTCAGGAAGCTATCGGGACAGGAATAATCAGTGCTTGACAAACAATACCCTTGTTGTTTGTTGTGGCTCATTTGTAGTTGGTCCAGGCTGTTTATTAGTCATTCAATATTTGATTGCTGCTGTAATGATTGATTTCATGCCACTATGGTTTATAATTGTAATGTTTTAGAGAAAAGCTGTAAGAATTATTGTACGTGTGTCCATGGCATGGCTAGAACATTTAGTAAGGGGAGTATCACACAACTCTGTACCATTATCAATTACAGCTTGCAGGCTCCAGTCCAAACAAAAAAAACAAAACAAAAAAGAAGGGGTCTGCTCTTCCTTCTAACATTGCCTGTCAGTCTGAAGGACACTAAATGTATACCTGCAGTATATAACACATTGCATTCCATTTCTGGATTTACCACTAAAAATGATACAAATGACACAGACTGCATTTACCCAAACAGGGTTGCTCACAGTTAACATGTTAACCTATAGGTGGGGTTCAGGGGAGGAGCTAGGCACCAACAACCTATCATCTGCTGTCATCAATTAAATCTACCTTATTTAAACATTAGTCACCTCTACCTATCTGTCTTGTGTTTTTCGTTTTGGCATAAACCTAAGCGATTTCAAGACCCATCAACTTTTGTATACCTCAACAATGGAGTACTTACAGCAGTTGTCATCGGATTCAGAGGATTCCCAGGATTTTCTGTCATTACCAGATCATTCTTCTCCAGCTTCAATCCAGGGCCCATCCAGTCTCCGTTTTTCTCCCCTTCTGGCATTTCAGTTACATCTGATCAGGCTCCCGATCAGGTTCCAGTTCAAATATTGCCTACCGCTCCTGCCACCCAAACATCGAATCTGCGCCGATCCAAGCGACTTCGCCTCAGGACGCCCTCCGGATCGATTGTTTTGGAAGGACTGGCCCATGAATAAATTGATAAAACCCTCCTTAAAACGGTAATGCGATTCCGGCAGGGAGTGATAGAGAGTCTCTTTTCATTCTCTATTGCAATTCAGTATCAGCAGAACCAGTTTTTCCTCCGAAAAACATAATCAGCCGCGCCAGCCATTCAGCATCCTAAAACAGACAGCAGGCAGTCTATTCCGGATCTAACCACCCCACAACTAGCACCGCTAATCAGCAGCCAGCCATTGAAATCCAACATTCGCAAATATTTAAAGAGATAAAATCATTTATGCAGCCATTTTCCGATACTCTATCTTCGGTCAGTTCTCAACTATCGGATCTAAATAAAAGGGTGTCTATTATGGAACAGGGAAAACAATCTTCAGCGCTGTCATTAATTCCAGCATCAAACACTGCAGCGCCGCCTACAGCTTCTTCTGGTCCAGCCCCAATTTCAGCCAGCGAAGCAGATCCTCCACAATTCAACCTCGCTACTGCATCTACATACGGATCCTCCTCTCCAACTGCAGCTAGACGTCACACTATATCTCCACGAATCAGACGTAACATTCTCGAAGATTTCCAAATTCCACAGTTTACTGCCTACAGCTCTGCAATATCCAGCAGCAACGCCACAGTTCAATCAGCTGATTTTCAACTAAATCCAACTATTAATAAACTTCTTATTTCAGCTCAAGATTACATGGCATCAGCACTTGCCCCATCTACCAGATCCTCGTACTCTACAGGTTGGGCATGTTATGTAACTTTCTGTTTACAAAGCAGGATTAATCCTACTCCATTCAACCAGGACTGGATCATGGCGTTCATAGTGCATGCAAAGGACTCTCTACATCTGGCACCAGCTACAATCAGACTATATTTGTCAGGAATTCAGCATCAATTTCGCTTGATGTCCATCAATTCCCCAACTCTATTATCAATTCCAGAGGTTCGTCTCCTTTACGAGGAATTTCCAAGTGCTCTCCGGCTCCTTCTTCTGCTCGCCTGCCTATTTCTATAGACATTCTCAGTAACTTGATTTCAATTCTCCGCCATGGCTGTTTTTCTCCATTTGATGACTTAACTATGGAAGTCATATGTCTATCTGCATTTTTGGGTTTTGAGATGTTCTGAATATACAGTTCCTTCCATTGCCAGCTTTCCTACCCTCGGTATCCGCTGCAGTGACCTCAAGCTCATCCCAGATTCTCATTTCATCTTATTTCTTCGCATTTCAAAACAGATCAACTGCGGCAAGGACAATGTATTCAGCTTTCTAAGATCAACTCTCCTCTGTGTCCCTTCACTTCCATGTTGAAGTACATTGCAGAACGCAAGGCCATTTCATCCTCCGACCCTTTGTTTATCAATTCAAGCCGGTCCATTGTATCAAGGCATTGGTTTTCAACACACCTTTCCACCGTGGTGTCCAGAGCAGGTCTTCCTTCGCAATTCTACACTCCTCATTCATTTAGAATAGGGGCAGCTACTTCAGCTGCAAAAGCCAACATTAACCAGCATTTAATTAAAAATATGGGGCGCTGGACTTCATCAGCAGTTGAAACTTATATTCGTTCTTCATCATCTGAAATATCCTCCGCACATCAGTCCATTGCTAGTATGTCCGAGTGGGGACGACCTTTCTGCCTGGGCCTCCAAAGATTTCCCCTAAGAAATTAAATTAAAAGAAGGGGTTTTTTCTTTCCACTGTGCAGAGGGTCTTCACATAGTCATTAGGGTACAGTCTACTAACCCCTTTGTCACGTTAAGTGTTTGTTTTCTTTCGTCTAAATGTTTTTCTTTTCTCTTTTCTTATGCATTGGCGGTTCTCTCTTTTTCTTCTTCACGCTTGCGTCAGCGGGAGCCGGGGTCCATCTTTTGGGGGTTAGTGATTCCACTTTCTCCAACCCTTTGTTAAGCTCCGCTTCATTTACCTCATAGAGGAGGGTTCTCCATGAGTCAGAGGGGACCCCGGCCAAACCCTTCCATCTGCATGTATGTTTCTTTGGGATTCTTTTTGGGATTCTTCTTTCAGGTCTGATGCCTCTATGCGAGGGTCCCCAAGCGGTGGCATCCCTCATGTTTGTCGGGTCTCCTCAAAGACGGTGGCCCCTCTCCTGTTTGTCGGGTCTCCTCAGCCACGGAACCCCCTTCTATTATGTTGGGCTTCAAGAGGCGGAACACCACGCATTCCATGTTTTAACAGATACTAACTTTATGTTTTCTTTCCGGTTCGCGAGCCTCTTCAGTATGTCGGGTAACCTCGAGACGGTGCCCTCTCGTATGTCGGGTCACCTCAAAGACGGTGGCCCCCTCCTGTTTATCGTGTCTATCGATCAAGTAAATGTTGGGCCTTGAAGAGGCGGAGCCCTCTCTCCTTGTGTATATGTTCACTAACTCTGTCAATAAACACTACCAGGTGGCATAGCTCCGCCCGTGAACACTTTGTTAAAAACATTATTGTTGTGTCTGTGTCTGTGTACATGGTATGTCTATCCTATGGTTGCCACCAGGCTTCATAATCACGGGACACTTTCACACACAAATGAACCGATTTAAATCAACAATTAAAGTGAGTGTAAGTTGCGAGAGCGGTTTCAATAATTGTATTTCATTGTTTAATTGCGATGGAGATTCTATCCGAAGAACAACGTAACAACATGGATTAAAAACAAACAAACATATTGCTTGAAATTTGATATGGGCATTATGGAGAACTTTGCACTCACCCACATTCTTTTTCATTTAACCTTGTGGTTAATCTTCTATTTATTTAATATTTCTTCCTGCTGCACACAATCCCGCCCAATCAGAAATAAAAGCAATTCAGCAAGCTGTGTAGACCTGATTGATTCAAACAATCCTCCCATGAAGTAATTCTCACCCCCTGGGCTGGTGTGTGCTTTTGGTAATTAGTAAGTAAAACAATTGAGTTCATTTAGTGACAGTTCACACAATTCACATTAATTTTACATGTTGAATAAAATCAATGAATTTGCGGTTTCGAGAGGCGAGTTGAAAAACCTGGCCTGTCATAGTGTCCTGAGATTATGGAGCCAGGTGGCAACCCTTGTCTACTCAGAACAATAATTTAATTGCTCCATCTAAGTCATTTATGTCTGTTCTATACCATTGCAATTGATTTATTCATCTACCCTCCATTGTTATTTTTTCAATGGTCCTGGAAACACAGTGACATATATATAAACACATTTCACACTACACACACCAAAGAGTATTAGCATTGTACTACATTCATGTCTAAAATAATTTACACTGTTATACATTCTATATTAAATACATTATCCCAAGCCATTGTGATGGATTCTCTGTCAGTTGAGTTATGCAGTGACACGACTGTCTGCTTCATAAAGTGCCTGGTTCTTTTGGCTCTGCAGTGAGTGTGTTAGTCTCTGAACCAGGTAGCTGTGAGC
This sequence comes from Acipenser oxyrinchus oxyrinchus, assembly GCA_030684275.1. Lineage (NCBI taxonomy): Eukaryota > Metazoa > Chordata > Actinopteri > Acipenseriformes > Acipenseridae > Acipenser > Acipenser oxyrinchus. The sequence goes on along the minus strand of CM060265.1, from coordinate 20,136,164 downwards.
CTTAGTTGCTACCTGGCCCCAACACAGTAAAACCTTGCTAAAGGCCATCCCCAGTCCCAATTTGCTCCTATTGATAAGTCACCTTCTATTAAGGGCACCCCTTTATTCATTATTAAAGCAACCATGTGCAGTCCCAAGATTTAAGACCAACATGCTGTAAACAGGGTTAGAACCACACTAGCCCTTCACCCAGTTCTGGGTTTCCAAACTACCATCACTCAAGCATATTATTTGCATGATTCAGTAGCCAGGAGTTTGAGCAACCCCTGTTAAATATACTGTTCTTCCCTTATAGCTGCATGAACAGCTCCAAATAGTCAAGCTACAGTTACAGGTGAGGCTTATTCAAGTGTGATCATTTCAGAGCAGATTTAGCAGTGGTCTGATTACTCAAACTCCATACCTAAACAAGGGGAGTTCTGAGACCTGTGACCGGGTGAAGGGCTAGTGGAAGTTTCTAATCCTGTGTAAACTACCAAGAATTATTTTTAAACAACTGAAAACTTGATGAAACTAAACGAGTATGTTAGATCTGTTCAAGTGTTAACTAGTTAAATGAAGAACGTTTTAGATAATACAGAGGTGTTAATTTGTTACAAGAAATTATATGTACCTCCTTTTGGCCATCCTCTATTAGTTCCACATTTTGTTGGTCCTTTGACTGGCCTAAATAGAAGGGTCTCACTGCATTGTATTAAGGATATCTCTCCACACACCATGGTTAAAAAGTAGAACAGACTACTGCAAATACAACAGGTGTTATTAAATATGGTCATTTCAATCAAAAAGCACACACTAGTGACACAATGTTATGCCGGGCGACCCAAAAGGTTTTGATGCATGCAAATTTCCTTTTCAGCATTTCCAATTCAATATTATCCTACCACTCCCATTGCAAAGTATATTGCTTGGCCCAGTGTGAGTATTTTAATTTGAACAAAAGCCTCAATTTAGGAAATTGGAGTTACACTGACATCTGCTATTTATAAATGGGCATCACATAGTTTCCAAACCCTGAATTTAGCATACATTTTAAACAGTGTCTACAATTTCTGTGAACAAAAAGAAAATACTGTTAGCAAACAAGCTGTCACAGTTGGGAAGTGCAGAAAATCATAGAGCCTTGATATTGGATGTAGAGCTTCAATAAGACCTCTGAAAGAGATTGTGCTTCTTTTTATATCAACTCTCTCTGTTATTTAGATTTTATTTTTTTTTCCTCTGTAAAAAGTTAGTCAATCTCTAGAAAATTCATCGGAATTCAATTGCGTAGCTCACTCCGTTCCCAATACAATACCTGTCCAGACATCTGTTTGTTTTACATTGGCTACATGGCTGCACAATACACCAGACTAGTTAGCATTGTTCAGAAAGGAGGGGTATGAAACAAATATTCACGTTTAATTGGATAACCTTCCGACTGCTGCCATTTCAGTATATAATATCTGATTTGTAATGTGACTGCTTGTTCTCTTAATAAGCTAAAATAAATAATTATATCTACACGTTTTAGTCTTTAAACATAGACCTTTTAGTTATAAGTTCTTTCTGTTTACCACAGTATTCTAAAGATGCCTTTTCTATAGTGAGATATTAATTCAGTAACACAAGCTGTCATGCCCCTCTATCATGTTGCATTCTAAAGTGAAATATTATTTACTAGTGTCTGCTTGCCACATTCGCCAATAGTTTTAGCCTGATATTCACTTTACAGTATAAGAAAACAGTGCCTCTTTTGTCTGCGTTTATTTACAAATGGTAGATTTAGCTGCTAGATTCCTCCCCTTGAAATCTCATTAATTGCTTTTGATACTACTGTATTTGCAGCAGCACTTCAAATACTATACTTCAAGAATCAAAGCAAACATTGGAAAAGGGGGTTGCCTTTTGTATCTCCAAATACAGTAGCAGTATTGTGGTAAAACATTTTCTAAAGACACCAATAGAATTTGTATTTTCAACACAGACCTTTATTTTTTTTAAAGCACCTAGGAGTCCTTCAAATAAATGTGATGAAATGTTTTAATTCGGTTCACCTGTTTTTTTCAGCTCCTTGGTCATTTCAATGTACAGCTCTGCCTGTATATTCAATATCATTGGCGTATGAAGTCTGAGCTGCTGGTGTTATCTCCTGGCTCATATTCAGGAAATGATCTCTCTCTTGAATGTTAAGGAAAAATAGTCTTCTCTGGGTTATACCTTATAACTGAAAAATGGAAACTTACCTTCTTATTGTAGCCAGCAGGCATTCCTGACACAAATTATAGGGGAACTGCCATTTTCCAATAAGTGATACCCATAGCATTTTCCCAAAACTAGTCTGGGCTGTCCTTACTGTGGACTGGCAAGGAATTCAGAAAGTCAGAGAGTCAAGAATGCTACATAAAATTAAACTACATTCACCAATTCATGTTAATATCTTATCAATGTCGTTTTGAATCACTGAATTCAAAAATAGCATTTCCTATACTTAAATGATATCCTATCCTGCTACAAGTTTACACCATAGTCAGAGCATAGGTAAGCATTGTAAAGTCCAGAGAGGTGAAGTGTGTTTAAAAAAAATCTCTCTCTCTCTCTATCTATCTATATATATATATATATATATATATACACTACCGGTCAAAAGTTTTAGAACACTTCAATTTTTCCAGTTTTTATTGAAATTTACGCAGTTTAATGTCTCAATGTACTCTGAAATTAAAGCATAGAACAAATAAACAATTGGAGATAAAAAAGAAATCATGGAATCGTTTTGTTTAACAAAATTTAATCTAAATCTTTGACTCATCAAAGTAGCCACCTTTTGCAGATATAACAGCCGAACACACTCGTGGCATTCTTTCTACAATGGAAATCAAATATTGTTCGGAAAGTTCTTCCCAACGCTGTTGCAGAAGTTCCCACAAATATGTTGCACTTGTAGGTTGCTTTGCTTTCACCCGTCTGTCCAGTTCATCCCAAACCAGCTCGATGGGGTTTAAGTCTGGAGACTGTGCTGGCCATTCCATGATTTGAAGCCTACCGTCTTGTTCTTTTCTTCTAAGGTAGTTCTGACATAGCCTGGAGGTATGTTTTGGGTCATTATCTTGCTGTAGGATGAACCCCTGACCAACTAGGCGTATACCAGAGGGTATTGCATGGCGCTGCAAAATGCTGTGGTAGCCGTTTTGGTTCAGGGTGCCACTCACTCTGTGCAAGTCGCTGACTCTGGATCCAGCAAAAGAGCCCCAGACCATCACGCTTCCTCCTCCATGTTTGACAGTTGGTGTCACACACCGAGGAACCATCCTTTCGCCTACTCGACGGCATACAAAAACCCTGCGTGATGAACCGATGATTTCAAATTTTGATTTATCGGTCCATAAGACCTTCTTCCAGTCTTCAGTAGTCCACTGGCGGTGCTTCATGGCCCAGGCAAGCCTCTTTTTCTTATTTTGCCATCTTAGCAATGGCTTTCTTACTGCCACTCGACCTGTCAAACCTGCAGCTCGAAGTCTTCTCTTCACAGTTGAAACTGAGACTTGCTTACTTCGACCAGTGTTAAGCTGTGCTTGAAGCGGTTGTCCTGTGAGCCGCCTGATTCTGTTGTGGCTTTGGGTCTGCCAGACCTCTTCCTGTCAGAGTTTCCTCCAGTTTCCAAGTGCCTTTTGATGGTGTAGGAAACTGTACTCACTGACACCTTGGCTTTCTTTGCAATTTCTCTAAAGGAAAGACCTACACTTTTAAGGGTTATAATGGTCTGTCTGTCTTCCTTTGTTAAATGCCTTTTTCTCGCCATTATGATAGCAATATACTACTCCCTGCAGTACAATACTGTCCAAATAATGCTTAAGAGGGTGTAGTAACACAGTCTGTTCCAACACTGCTTTTATACAGACAGAGGGTTTGTAAGTAATCAACAAAAGTTGGGACACCTGTAGGAATTGTTAGCATCAACTTTCAAGGCTTAATTTACTTCCATTGCTGCAGAACAGCTATAAGTTGTTAACCCATTACTTGTTCCCTGAAAAAGGCCTTTTTGTATAACTCTTAAATGTACATTATTTTTCAGTTTTTGGTAACCTAAACTTTTTTTTTAACTTCTGGCAGTTTACCGCTTACCTTTGTACCATTTCAGGTTATTCACTGGACTTGAACTGCTTAAATTTCAATAAAAACTGGAAAAATGGGGGTGTTCTAAAACTTTTGGCTGGTAGTGTACATTTTTCACAAAGCATATACTTTTTGATTGAAGCTCATGCTTCTTGTATATGACTCGATCGATGATCCAACACTTTTATGAGGGAGTCTCTTTTGACATTATTAATGTCTTTGGCTTACTGTTGTTTATTCTGTTCTTGAAAAGTAGACTCACTTTCAGCTAGGAAACTGCATTTTAGGGAAATACAAGTTTGAGCAATAAACAGAAGTAATGTGGAGTGATACTCATTTTGATTGGATTAACATCGCGTTGCTGATGAATAAAAAATACAAATTGTTCCTGTGCTGTGATGTAGATTTAGCTAAACATGTTTCGCTGCTTAAAGTTAACTGAATGAGGTTCCTGAGTTTATTAAAAATCGTTAGTAGCAGTGCCAAATAGTCTTCCCTGTTTTGATTGTGATATCATTATATTAATACAAACATTAAGAAGCCTGTTCATTGCAAACAAGATATGCAGAATGTCCTATATGTGATAAAAAAAATGTTTATGTGCTAATATTTTGAGTACCATCCCAATACAGCATCTAAAATGTGGAGAGCAACCCAATTTTAATTGGAACTCTGTCAGCCCCAGTTAGGGCTAAACTAGCAGAACTAGATCTCCCCAATCTCTCCAAGCTGCACTGTTGGAGGAAATGTAAGAGGTGGGTTTTAAACATATAGACACAAATACAGATAATTTCTCTGTATTTAAAGTATTATGGATTTTTTTGTTGTTACTGCATCTTGTAAAGCGCTTTGTGATGGTGGTCCACTATGAAAGGTGCTATATAAAATAAAGATTGATTTATTGATTGAACAGAGAGTTTTGAGTTAATTATATTATCAGGGAAATATTGTAATATTGCAATCTATGGTTCAGATGGAAACATGACATTAATCACCAGCATGCCCCTTTTATATTTCTCTCTGGAGTGGGTTGAAGTTTTAGAATGGAAACCTAGTGGCTAGCGTTGGCTGCCATTTATTTAATACATCACCCCAAGAATCCGTTTAGTGTGGAAACCCCAATGTTAGCCTATTGTCTGTAAGTACAGGTGTAGCTCATTCTAAGTCCCCACCCACACAGTTATGGCACTGTGAGAAGAGCTAATTGCTCTGTATGTCTAAATGCAATTGCCCTTAAATAAAGTCATCTAATTGTTTCTTTGCTGGTTTACACATGTATGTCAATTTTAAATAATACCAGTGGGACCAAAAACACCTTTAAGGGGCAGAATCCAAAAAACTGTCATAGCTACTTCAATAATGAAGACAAATACAAGATATGTATAATATCTTCCACATCTTTTAATGATTCATTCCAGATTGCCAGTGGTTTGCTCATTGTGAAAGGCCAGATGAGTTGTGATCTGCTCTCTGTTCCTTGCCAGTGAAATTATTCTATTATGTATTTTAACCAAGGTCAGGACAGGGAGCCAGTATTCAAGAGGAAGCTTTGATTCAAATACGTTTCCTTCAATCACGGTGTGCATTTGGAAGCTAAATAAGAAAAGGTGAGGAAGGGTTCAGCTCCCTGAAGAACAGGCAATCCAGTGCATGCTTATAAGGTATTAGATGGTCATACCCTTGGTTTCCAAGGAAGCACCTTATACTGATTCTAATAAAGAAGACTTATCGCTGCAATAATAAAGGCCATTTAACTGTAAGATTGCATAGGACAGGGGATATCTAACAGGTGACAAGGGGTTCGTACTTCTGAGAATTTTGGAAGATGTGGTTGGGGCTTGGGGATGTGTTCCAATGACAAGACAATTGCAAAGAAGGCTCCTATTTTTATACCATCTCCACTGGGAACATAGCACTCACCTGCACTACTATACTTCATTTTAATGAGTGTTTCAGAGAGGAAAGGTCTAGGAGGGAGGAATAAAAGGCGCCCGGAGTCTGTATTCCGAGGATCTGCATCTTGCCACTGTTATCATATGTAAGTAGTGCATTTCAAAGCTGTTTTTTATTCTGACTGTGTGTTTCAGTGATAGAGCTCCTACTGTTCATTGGTCCCTGTAATCCCACTGTGTTATCTTGGTGGTGAGTGGATTAGAAGAGAACTCTCTCCACTGAGGGGTCTGAATAAATATTGTCACTTTGTCATTCCCATGGTGTAATTTGCAGAAGGGTTTGTTCTTTTAATGATTTGTTAAGGGCTGCATATAACTTTTTATATGCATAGCCCTTTTTCATGATTTACATTAGATTTCAATATGTAAAGCCTTACTTCAGTCCATGTAGAAGTGGCATCCTTTTGTTTCTCATTCTCCAGGTTGTTAACCATCTGCCTACAATCACACTCTTTCCAAACTGCAACCAGAGTGCTTCTCCTCCTTGTCACAAGCAATTAATTCTGCCATTTACTGATCAATAGCTAGATCCAAATTAAGCAGTCTAATATAGTCAGCTACTGAAAACACAGGCTTGTAAACCTGACCGACAAGTGTTCAGATGGTTTTACAGGCCTGTAAAAAAAAAAAAAAAAAGTTTTTTAAAGAGTTAGCAAATATCTAATTTACAGTAAAGTTCTGGGAATTTATGGCAAGCCAAATTATCATTTAGATATCTCAAATATCTTTAAATAATGTTTTGCTAGTACAGTACTCCAAAATGTCATATCTATCTCCTAAATAATTTCCTGTTCATTTAGAGATATCTCAAAATACACAGGAAGTCATTTCAAGATATCTCTAAATGACTTCCTGTGAAAATGCTCTCTGTTTTGAATTGACTTCCTGCCCAATTGTAGTTATCTTGAAATGAACAGGAAGTTATTTCAAGATATCTGTAAATGATTTAGAGATATCTCTAAATGAACATGAAGTTATTTCTTATTATAAGATATCTCATTTAAAGCTCCATTTAAAGATATCTGGAAATAATTTTGAGATATCTCTAAATGTATTTGAGATATCGCTAAATGTATTTGAGATATCACTAAATGATTTAGAGATATATTTAAATATATGAAGATACTAACAATGAATTTGCGATATATCTAAATGATAATTTGGCTTGCCATAGGAATTCAGTAAACAGATGTGCACTGTTCCCAATTTGTGCTTATTAAAAACGCTATGCTGTTCTGCTGCTTACTTCTGGAGCAAGTAATCTTTGTCGTGACAAGTTTAGAAATAATATGGTACTACACTACTAGAGGTTAGCCTGAAACAAAGTATTGAATTATTTATTGACAGTAGTTAGTAACCAGTGGCCATTCAGCATGAAAGTACTTTTAAGGAGAAAGTACCATACCTTTTAAATGTCATGTTATTTTTTCACCTTTCACCCAATATTGAGTTATGATGGTGTTATAATTTTTCTTCTTGTCTCTGTGAGCATGTCAGCAAAATTCTAACTGCCCAGACTTCCTCGTTCCATTGAAATTGTGCGACAAGACCGTTCAACTTGGCTGGTCTCATCTAATTACCCGACCTATTTATGTTGAGCAGGTTGGGCCTGTAGTTTAAAGGTCACAGTGTCTTATGGTTTGGATGAAATGAGAAATGCTGTTTAGTGCTAGGCAGTTAAAATTCTCCAAAAACCTCAAAGCAAGTTCAAAGCCAGGTAAAGACAGATATAAAGAAAAATGATGATAGCTAAATATTGTAGCGTCAGAACCCAGAAGCACTCTCAATAATTGCAAACATTTTTAAAAGATGAGGGAAAGGTGGAACAAATAAATAAGAATAAAAAAATGACATTTGAAGCTTAATGCTCAACCCCCAACTGAAGATGCATATTGCCCAACAGAGATACAGTGCAGGCATCTATAGGAAGTACGAGCATAGCTGTACAGTCAAGGCTGGAAAAAGAGTATTATTAAATAAACTGTAATTCAATTTAGTTTACCTAAAGAAGTTGTCATTGTTATTATTGTTATTATATATTTATGACATAAATGCATTCAATAAGTCCTCCACAATCCCACACATCTCTACATATACTTATGAAGACAACTGATTATCCAATTTTGATAAAACGCACACATTATCACACATTGTTTCTTTGCAGAAATGCAATCATCAGGTTGCATTCCATTTTAATAATACACCTTGAAGTGTAGTTAATCCAAATTACATTTTTTTTGTCTGTGCAGATTAACACATTTCTTTCCATTTTAAATATAATTAGCTGGGCCAAAAAGAGAAGTATCATATTCAAATAATTGTGCTAAAATGAATACAGTGTCATTAACTACAATACAAGGCATGCTGATGAGAAGTATCTTTCATACCCTTTAACTAATCAGAACGGACTTATGTTGCTAACTGGGTACTAAGACGTACAATATAATTGTACTACTTAGGCATTGCAAACAGCTAAGCAGTAATTAACCCTTTGCGGTCCATTTATTAATTCTGCGTCAGGCTCGCCAGGTCCAATTTATTTTTACACGCGCAGTTAATTTTAGACGCGCTGTTTAAAAGTATTTTTTTCCACAGTCAAACGGTTTTAAATGGCCCTGCATATCAACAAAGCACTCACTAGGGATCTCCAGCCCCGCCCCACCCTTTCATTTGCTATCGCTTTCACATATGCTACCAAATAAAAAATAATAATAATAATAGTCGTACATACCGATCAATCGTCTCCTGATGACTTGTTTTATCACCAAACTCCTCAATAATGCAATCCAAGTCATTATTTTATTGCTATAACATCTCAAAAAAGCTCTGCAAATGTCTGTGATAGTCTCTGTGCGCTGATACTGTAACTCCCAGCTTTTTCCATATGACCGCCCATCTGATGCCAGGGGTAGTATGACTATTCATGAGATCGCCTTTTTTTTTTTTTTATCGGCTTGTCTCGGCTCCTTTCGTTCCCACTCGGCCACTGAATGGTTTTCTCTGCTTTTTCCGTTGAAAAACCGACTTTTTTGCGTTTTTTGCATTTTTAAAATGATGTCGGACAGGGTCCGACAAAGGACCTGATGGGAATAATTGCAATGTCGGACCCAGTCCGACAAAGGACCGCAAAGGGTTAAGTAGCACTGTTGGCAGGATCTGTTTGACTTATGACCATTCCGCCATTCATGCAGAAGTTAATCGTATAACAGTGTTTGATGCCGTTTAGCCTATATAGAGCCCCTTGAGAGGCCTGCTATAGAACAATGCTATACAAAGGCGTAAAGCCGCCTAAATTCACAAAACACTAACTCGACAGTTTAATTTGAAATCAGAATAAACTCCAACTCAATGTAGAAAGCTTTCATGAATATCAATGCCTACTGAATCCATCAACACTAGATAAAGTTTTATGATACAGCCCATTAAAATGCATTGTGTTTCACTAATAACACAAGTGTCCATTCATTGAACAGCATTAATAGAACTTTTATAGCCTCCGTGTTCTAGCATTTTTTTATACCACTAATTTACTGGGTCAGGGTCTTAGCTTAAAACTAATTTCTGTGACATTTAATAGTGCTTGTAAGACATGTGCATACTTCAATGCAGGTGATTCTCCTATGTTGAAAACCTTTTTTATTTGTATTATCATCACTCCTTTTCAGAGATTTTTATGTTCATTATAATAAAATCCCCAGGAGCCTTTTTCTTTCCTTTGTAGGGTATTACTTGAATGTGAATAATGTGAGTTGTATTTCTAGAATCCAGTGTGTATCTGTAGTTTAATTGAATTTCACATCAGATCCTCCAAACTCAAAGAGAATATCATAGCACTGGAAGTGGAAATGGAGCATATCGAGACAGAGTTTTATGTCGTCCACGAGTTATGGAGCTAGTTTCATGGTCTTTTATAACGGGGGTGACTGGGATATAAACCCAAAGATTATCATGTGCTTACATTTTGAGACAGGCATTCTGCTTTAGGCTTTAGGTAGAGATAGTGTGTTTGGATTAATTAGATCTGACTGTTAAGACATTGTAAAGATACGGGCATTTCTTAATTTCAAATTGCAGATTTTATCAACCTCTTCCCATGTCTTGATGTAGGTTTACATGTTTTAAATATGTTTTTAAAAAGAGATTTGATCTGCTGTCGGCTTTCTCGTAGGCTCCAGTTTCTGGCAGGATCTTTGCTTCCTGTTTAAAGACCATCACTAATTAGCTGCACCACTGGTATGACACTGCACCACATAACCATGTGTTGCCATTGGTTTAGGCATTGTTACATTCCACAAATTGCAAATGGAGTTGTATTCATGACACCATTCATATAGGCCTGTCACATGGCTGGCTGAGTGGTGTCGTCAGATCCAGGAAATGAATAACACACAGGACAGCTGAGATGAAATAGGGAATGAAAGCGCTGCTGCGCGGTTTATTAATTACGGGAAAATAAAAGGTTTTAACAAACACAAAAAACACTTTGTAAAATAAAAATGGCACTTGCGGCCAAAATAAATAGACAAACAAAACGATAAAACAGTAAACAGACAAGTGCACGAACAGACAAACAAACACGGTGAGTGAAATAAACTTTACTTTACTTTACTTTCCTTTCCTTTCCTCCTTCCTCACTCCCGTTCTCCACTCACTGAACACACAACCCCGAGTGAGTAAAACGTGCATCTATATATACTGTTGTGCCGGGATTCAATTACTAATTAATTATTCACTTGAATCCCAGCACGTGAATTAATTATGTGCAACCTTGTGCTCGCATATTAATTACTTTAAATGCATGTGAAGTGATGTGCAATCCTCGTGCCTAAATACAATTATACATTTTAAATAACTCGTGCTGCACACACCCATTTATATCCCGTGTACCAACTACAATACACCAACATTAACACACGCAACATACAACATATAACACACAAATGCACACAGGGGCGGGGCACATTGCCACATATACCCTCCCCTGTGCGCAGCACACATGGCCTCAACGGCCACCTCCCCCCTTAAAATCCCAAAAGTATCGCTCAAAGTCCTGGACCACGAACAGGGACTTCAAGGGGTTCATGGGCGGCAATGTTGCCAGTAGCCAGGCTGCTACTGGCCATGCTGTCAGCAGACGTGCTGACAGCTCCCAGACTGACTCCTTCAGCCGGGGCAGTCCTGGCAGCGGAAAAGCTGCGGGGGCAGGTGGTCCCCCGACCTCCCCCTTCTTCAAAGCCGGCAGCTCCCTCTTCCGGGGCTCCGGCCACAGTATCTCCTGCAGCCCAAGTGCTGCAGTGGGAGCAGGTCTCCTGACCTCCCCCACGATCTCCGGCAGCAAAACTGCTGCCTGGGTTGGTGGTCTCCGGACCTCCTCCCCCTTCTTCGTGGCCGGCAGCTCCCCTTGGTGGGGTTCCGGCCACACTACTTCCTGCTGAGATGCGGAGCACCAGGCAGCCCCAGGCGATGCGGAGCACCAGGCAGCCCCAGGTGATGCGGAGCACCAGGCAGCCCCAGGCGATGCAAGGCAAGCATCCTTGGGCAAAGCGAGGCAGGCATCCTTGGGCTGTGCGAGGCAAGCATCCTTGGGCAAAGCGAGGCAGGCATCCTTGGGTGGTGCGAGGCAGGCATCCTTGGGCGGTGCGAAACTCAGCTGCAGCTCCTCTTGTGGTGGAGGTGGAAGCAGCAAGCAGTCCTCCCATGTTGGGGAAGGCAGAACCAGCAGGTATTCACCCTCTGCTGGTGGAGGTGGGAGGGGCAAGCAGTCCTCCCACAATGGTGGAGGCGGAACCAGCAGGTACTCACCCTCTGCTGGTGGAGGAGGCAGAGGCAGCTCCTGCTGCTCTCCTCCTGGTGGAAGCGGTTGAGGTGGTGGAGGCAGAGGCAGCTCCTGCTGCTCTGCTCCAGGCGGTGAAGGAGGTGGAGGCAGAGGCAGCTCTGCTCCTGGAGGTGGCGGAGGCAGAGGCAGCTCCTGCAGCTCTGCTCCTGGCGACGGAGGTGGGAGCAGCGTGTAGTCTCCTGGCGACGGAGGTGGGAGCAGCGTGTAGTCTCCCCCTTTTGCAGGGGACTGGTGCGGCTCTGCCTCTCTTGTAGGGGACTGGTGCGGCTCTGCCTCTCTTGCAGGGGACTGGTGCGGCTCTGCCTCTCTTGCAGGGGACTGGTGCGACTCTGCCTCTGTCTCGGAAGGGGAAACCAGCAGGCATTCTTCCTCTGCTGGTTGTGATGGGGAAACCAGCAGGCATTCTTCCTCTGCTGGTTGTGATGGGGAAACCAGCAGGCATTCTGCCTCTGCTGGTTGTGATGGGGACAGCAGGCATGCTCCCTCTGCTGGTGGTGATGGTGGAGGCAGAGGCAGCTCCAGCTCCTCTCCTCGTGATGGTGACGGTGGGGGAAGTGATATCAGCAGGCATTCACCCTCTGCTGGTGGAAGTGGACCCAGCAGGCATTCACCCTCTGCTGGTGGAAGTGGAGACAGCAGGCATTTTCCCTCTGCTGGTGGAGATGGGGACAGCAGGCATTTTCCCTCTAGCCCAGTGAGGGTGCAGGTAGGTGTGGCTGCTCCTACTTGGAAGTCAACCTGCTGGGGCAGTCCCATATCGGCAGCCAAGTAGTTGATCACCACGGCTCCTGGGTTCACAAAGGGCACTGGTAAGTAGTGCTGTTCCCAGCGTTCCCAATGTTCCGCATCTCTGGCCCACAGCAGGTCAACAACCTTCGGGAGGTCCTCCCAGTTCCACTCTGGGTCCGACACCCAGTCCAGCATCTCCTCAGAGGATGGGAAAGGCTCTGTCTCCTCCCTCCTGGGCTGTGGATGTTCCTGAACCTCTCTCCATTCCTGCTCGTCATCATAGCGGAAAGGACAGTCTGTAAACAGATGCTTCTGTTCGCAGAGGGGGCACACCGGCGATGGCTGGTCATATCGCCCTGGGTTCCTGGCCTTCAGGCGGACTTCCTCTGTGTCCTTCACCTCCTCCTGCTGTTGCTGAGGTTGCTGCTTGTGGCCCTTCCCATTTTCTTTTTTTTTTATTTTTTTTAATTTATTTTATTTTTTACACAAAACACCTCTCCTGGTCTGACGCTTGGAGGCGCTGTTATCCCACGCAGGACACCATATGTCACACGGCTGGCTGAGTGGTGTCGTCAGATCCAGGAAATGAATAACACACAGGACAGCTGAGATGAAATAGGGAATGAAAGCGCTGCTGCGCGGTTTATTAATTACAGGAAAATAAAAGGTTTTAACAAACACAAAAAACACTTTGTAAAATAAAAACGGCACTTGCGGCCAAAATAAATAGACGAACAAAACGATAAAAACAGTAAACAGACGAGTGCACGAACAGACAAACAAACAAACACGGTGAGTGAAATAAACTTTACTTTACTTTTCTTTACTTTACTTTCCTTTCCTTTCCTCCTTCCTCACTCCCGTTCTCCACTCACCGAACACACAACCCCGAGTGAGTAAAACGTGCATCTATATATACTGTTGTGCCGGGATTCAATTACTAATTAATTATTCACTTGAATCACAGCACGTGAATTAATTATGTGCAACCTCGTGCTCGCATATTAATTACTTTGAATGCACGTGAAGTGATGTGCAATCCTCGTGCCTAAATACAATTATACATTTTAAATAACTCGTGCTGCACACACCCATTTATATCCCGTGTACCAACTACAATACACCAACATTAACACACGCAACATACAACATATAACACACAAATGCAAACAGGGGCGGGGCACATTGCCACAAGGCCACATACAAATGTAGAGCCACATGCATAGTCCTTCATAATCACTTTGAAAACAACATGACATGCTTATAAGTATTCATAACATGTTGTCAAAATATTTCTACAAACCAAATGTGCTGTTATTTTTCTAAATATATATATATATATATATATATATATATATATATATATATATATATATATATATATATATATATAAGCATCAGCTCCATGAAAAGGTTATGGAAAGTAACCAAACCCTATTTATTTTTACTTTTTGTATGATTTATGAAGTGTAGATGATATGTGTAGATGACAACACATTTGACAAAACCGTCCTATGCATGTCACTTTTTTAAATGATTATGATGGATTATGCACATAATCATACAGTGTAAGTGGCATTTATGAAGGTACTACAAAAACTACATAATGCCCTATTCAAATTAAAGTGTTGTTGGATAAGGCAGCTTCTGTCTCTTTAAATTGAGTCTGTAGCATGCACGGGATAACATTGCCTCTGCCAATGGTTCACTTTGAGTTCACAGTACTTTCTCACTGCAAATGTGGGGCAATCAAGAGTTACAGTATTGTCCCAGGACCTTGCTCCCACATGGTCTCGGGTTGAGTCTTGTCAAGTGACTTTGGGGCAACATGAATGTGTAAGAACAGCAGAACAGCATTGTGGTTGCTTAAAGCATTCCCAGCGCAATCCAAAAGTGTGAATCCAGCATTGCACAAAACAGAAGGTGTCTCAGACAGCTCATCCAAAAAAGAATCATGGATACAAATGGGATGTGGAAAGTTTCAAGTAAACGTCCTTAAAAACGTCAGCTATAAACATTTGCAAATATTGAAAATTGGGAAACATTAAGAATTCAAATCTGCTTCGGAACGGTGGCAAACCAGCGTTCAGTTGGCTGCACCTTGCTTGTTAATATTTATGAAAACAGTGGCTGTCTCCTAGGATCATGTGCCGTTTCTGTCATTATCTCACAAAAAATTCAGCTCAGTGTCCTTGAAGACTTATCCATTGTCAAATACAAGTTGAAAAAACAGTTTGTCAGTATGGTACATTACAAAAATATTTTAACTCCAGTAAAGTCAAATGCAGAGGATTTTGTTAACAGTATCCAGAAGCGTCCAAATAGGATACATACATTAGGTGAAACAAAAACTATTACCCTTGTAGCTCAGGAAAAAATGTTGTCAAACTTCTGAACTTTGGAAATAGTATCGCATTATTTGACAGTGGTGGAAACAACCTCCTTATAAAATCCCAATCATTGACATTCCTGTTATTCTGCTTCTTTGAATCCCTGCTGGACTCTGTCAGGTTCCCCTGCTAAAATCTGATATGGAAATCTAAATTGACAAATTAAAGAGATCTGTATGGTCAAATGAAATTGTCTGGATGGAGCGTCTGTTTTTTTCAGTCAGTAATTTACCGGTTAAGTCAGCCAATAAATCCCTGATCGATTGGTGTTGTCTAGATTTGTTTCGATTCCCTGTGGCACAGCTTCCTTGCGTTGGTAATTAAACAGCATCTGGACATGGTTGTTGCTTTAATGATTGGTTAAAATTAAGTGGCTCTATTGAGATTTAACCCTAAAACATGAAGACATTTTGAAAAAACTCAAGCTGCATTGCCCACGTGCCTTTCTTTATTATTGTAGACACATGTTAAAAAAATAATAATAATAAATCAGTTTTGTTAACTGTTAAAGCTGTCCCAGAATGATTTCTGGATGAATGTTTTCTAGATTCATCAGAAATGTTGTTTGGCTGGCCAGTTTGTTTACATTACATTCTTCCATAGTTTAGTTGGGTTTAGCTGTAGCCACCCCCCTGCTACTATACCTGCAGCAACATGGAGGTAACAATCCCACATTTAAATTCAGGTGTACCTCAAGTACGATTTTTTTTGTTTACTGTGCTTTGTAGGTTTTTATGTATACTGATTTTACAAGAAAGACCTATTACGCTAATATTTCCACCATGAGCTTGTGACCAAACCTTACTTAAAAATAAAAAATAAAAAAAAATAAAAAATATATATATATATATATCGTAAGTGTTACTGAACTGTTAAATATTATTAGAAAACAAAGGTGAACACCTGTTTGAAATGCCTGTCTTGCTTTCTGAGCTATAACAAAGCTTGAATGTGTCACAGGCATTGCTGTAAGTAGTAACAGAGGTCTGCTGATTTGATTGCCATACCAGAAAACAGGTTTTAATGGAGGAGGAAGCATGTGACAGCTCCTCTGCAAAATGGAGACAAACTAGCCTGTCAACAAGGGTTGTTTTCTGGTTAAGTAGAGCACACAAGAGGCTAAACCATCCATTGCACCAGCACCACAGAATGACATTTTACTATAATAATAATAGTAATAATAATAATAATAATAATAATAATAATAATAATATAAGCCTTTCTATAAAAGTAGGTCTTTAAGCTAGATTTATAAGCATTAAGAGTGGCAGAATCCCTGCTCTCTTTAGGAATGGTTGTGTGATGGGGTGTAGACTGATAAGAGATCAGATAAAATAAGGAATAAAATATGGAATGTGCGGTGGCTTCTTAATAAACAACTGTACCACTTCAGAGTTTGTAGTCTAGGTTGCTTATTCATTACGACGCATGATCCAGTTACTGTGCTTCGCATATTAGTTCAACTTCTTATTTCGGATAAAATAATTCCAGGCGTATAGACTTTTCAAACTTCAGAAACAATAAGTTTAATTTACTTACATCCATGGCAGTCAAATGGGTGGATAATCCTTCCATTGTTCAACAACAATACAGCTGCATACGAACAGTCTTCAGTTTAACTACGACTTATATCTTCTTAAGTTCTTATGCAGTTACAACTCTCCTATTTCTTATGTATGTCTGTATTTCTGACTCTATGTATAATTTTAAAGCACACCTGTATGGTCTATAATATAGCTACATTATTCAGATGTGCCTACAACCAGCTGTACTGTATTTGCTCTAGCTACAAACTAACTGTCCCTCTGTCTTTCTTTTTTTTTCTTTTTTTTTAGCATTTTCTTTCAAACTTGTATTTAACAATACACCCTGAACCAGTATTGTTAAATACCAGAATGCCATATTACAAAACATAAATTCTGTAGGCATTACTAAAAAAGGATGAGCCCTCATTGTCATGTATAGGAGACTTTTTCTTTTTGCCTCGGAATATCGTTCAATCTTTTCTTAATCTCCTTCACCGTTCTTATAATAATGCCTACAGTCTAGAAGTAAAGGCTCTCGTTAGAACCTTGCTTTGCCACTGTGGGGAGACCTTTTTAGGTGCTTCTAAGAACCTTTTTTTACATGGATTCTATATGATCTGTTACAGACTTTCTTTTTTGTCATGTAAGCTATGAAATATGTATTGAAAATTGGAGTTTGCAAAACAATACGGTATTATAAACCGCAATTTACAAACTCACTTGATCAGAAGGGTTAAAAAATTAGCTCTTTGCAAAATGTTATTAAATGTTTCTTTGTCCTTGAAAACAATGTCTCCTTCTTGCTGCAGACAAGTCTCCCACATCACCTTGCCTTTTATATATACTACTGTGTGACTGCGGCAAATTAACGCCTGCTTTTCAGAGTTCTTAAAATAATCAAGCAAATACGAGGCCCGGAAATTACCGGCAGCTTTAATAAATTAGACAGAATATTTAATAGACCTCATTTGCAAAAATCAGGTCTATTTCCCCTCCCAATTTTAGCGGTTTCGTTCAGAAACGCACCAAAATTACATATGCATACACTGAATTACATATGCATCAAGGGCTAAAGCGCACAGAGACATTGCCTCCGCAAATCACGTCTTAATTGCGTGTTTATGCCACTGCGTGTGTTTTATAAATCCCATCCAAGCGATGAGAACCCTCAGCGCCTGTTTTACAGTCGTAAAACATGTGCAATCCTTTTATAAATGTGGGCCTCAGTGTCGTGAATTGGGTATAGAATACCCAAGTGCAAGACAATGAGTGATATTTCCATAAGAATGTTGTACGTTAAACAAGTTCTACTTTAGACATTTAGTGCGACAAAAGTTAAGTGCAGTTAATTGCATTGAAATAAATGGCTACTTCTCACTACTGTCAAGTCAAGCGGGGTGCTGACAACCGTAATTGATATCTACGACCCCCTACTGTCTGTCTGGTTTATTACATTACCAGACAGTATATACTAATGACACTCCAAAACCGCCTACTGAACATTTTACTCATTACACTCACAAATTAAAATCAGTCCTGCTGACAAAAGGCAACATGTCGGGCATTTTGCCCCCATATGCACTTTCAATACTATGGAGATTAGACGAGTAGACAAAACAGCTGTTTGATCAATCTGTATAGAGGGTTAGCAGCCTTGCGGTTTGGTAGGTGCTTCTATACCCAAGATGTCACAAACTACTGATGTTTTCTGAGAAACAGTCTCAAAAGTGGCTGTTGTCCGTTCTGAAATATATACTTTGCTTCAAGTTCCCCCACCCAAAAGGAATGATCCCTTCACAACCAATTGAGAAACTGTAGACTTGTCACCTTGAATAAGTGCCTATCTGTTTGTTAAGAACCCCCACTTGGCATTGTTATGGCAGGAGTTTTATTTACCCAGCCCCTATATATATATATATCTGTATCAATAATCCCACTTAATCACAGTTTTATATTAAATTGAAAACCTCATTATAAACCCCTTTCCTTCCCCTCAGTCTATCCCCTGCTGTGTCATGAAACACAGAGTTGGCACAGAAGATATTATTTCACAGGTTTCTCAGTCACATTTATTAGTTACCACCAAAGAACAATTTCATTTGATTGGCCTGGCCATTTTGTTTGATTTGACTAAAAAAGAGGGCCAAGGATGTGTTGGTCACTTGTATTACAGGTCTGTGTCCAGATGAAGCTACAGTAGAATCCAAAATAATATCCCTTCCTGCACATTTATCATGAGGGAAAAGGAAGGAAGAGTTTGTAAGTATTTTTTGTAATGTCAATATTGTTGTTTTCAAATTAAATCTACCGACAACAGTCAATGTCAGTACAGTAGTCTCCACGTATAGGAACACCTCCTAAGATAACACTTCGGCTTAGGGAACAACCTTGGGGTGAAACAGAATTTTTCCATTCTACATTCTACACTTAAAGGAACAGGAACTTCGCTTAAAAGAACACCTTTTTGGCACTGATAGCGATTCGTTGCTAACCGATTCAAACTGATATATTACTGTTTTGTAACCTGATAACTCATCATCATCAAACTCAAATTCAGATGGTTTATTCAATCTTTTCAAAACTGACTTGCTGTGTTATTAACCTCTGTGTTCAAATTTATGCTTCTCTTGAGTAGTGCTCTCGTATTCATAATTACTGTTAGAGACTGTTTATGGCTTTGATTTGATTACTTGTGATGTGAAAGGCAGACTTCTTTTTCATTATTTTTAGTGAGGTGCCTCTGTTCGCGCCTAATAAAATATCAGGATTAAATAATGAAACTCTCTTTGCATAAACTGTTTACAGTAGATCTATTCAAATACATCCTTGTTCACTTCTAGGAGATCACTTCAGCTGGTGTTAACTGTAGGAGCCATTCATTGCGTCATCATGCATCATGCAAATGTTTCTCATATTCTCTTCACACGTCAGATGCTAATTAGCAAATATCTAACTAGTGTTAGAAGATGAATCACTCTTGGGAAGCTGGTTTGGTCTATGAGCTATGCTGGATGAGACTGGTGCAACAGGGATGCTGAAAACTACAATGCACTACGGCTTATAAGAGGATAAATGTTTTTTTTTGTTTAAATTAATGTATGATAAAGCACTGGGTGGGAGCAGAACACCTTTTAGTTTCATCTGCCATGGTTACTGCAGTTATTTAATCAGATTTTTTTTTTGTTGTTGTTAAAAAAAGCCGTACGCATGTGTACCTGTGAGGTCTGTATTTCTAAAATGTCCTATCATCTTACATTTTTCAGTCATTCTTAATGGGTTTTACAATTATTGAACTCTTTACAGTGGATTGAATACAACATCTTTGGAAGTTATTTCAATACAATAGATTTGCCTCGTATTGATGCTGAAGGACTATATTTAAAATCAGTTAGGAAAACTATGCTGACATAAATGTACCAAACGGATTACTTTTTCAGTAGATAACTGTATGTGTCACTGATTGTTTCAATTAGTCTCAGGGGTCTTCCCTTGGCATAGATTACTGCCTGGCACTCTCTGTATGTCTGTCTTGGCACAGCAGTAATATGGGCTTTGATATGTCCTATGCCCAGTTCATGCCTAAATGTGGAACAGTATTTTCATACTAATAATTCAATCTATTTAGGCGATGTAACACATTTTTATAAGCAATAATAAGTGGTGTCCTGGAACAACTTGATAACCCGCAATTTCATTTTTTGTAAAAAAGCTACGCAGATATCAAACCCCTGTTATTAATCTCCATTACCAAATTAATAACATTGTCTGAATGCTAAAATGCTTGTGTCAATTATATTCCATCATTAGTTTTTCAGAAAACATTTTTTGATGGCAATATAAAGCTAAATTAGCTCAATCTGATTTGAGTGGAATATCAAGTGGTTCCAGGACGCCAGCATTAAAGAGCAATTTCCACTGCCTTTGCTGATAATGCTTCGAAGAAACATGTGGAATACCTTACCCTTTGCTGAATTCTGTAAGCATGCTGCATAAAAACATCAGACATAAAGACATGGTGCTACTGTTTGCAGGTTTATAGCCCAATGAGAATCATGAGCATTAGAGATTCAGCTCACACATTGTGTTAAGATACATTTAACAGGAGACGTAGTTCTATTTAAAACATAACGAGACATGTCCTTGTTGAAACTAAGAGATATTTAAGCGTTTCTCTGGCTGTGTCATGTGGCCCAGTGCAGTCAGATTTATGTGTGAAATCTCAAGGGCCTTCCTCAAAAGGTTAACCAGTCTTTGTTTGAGCTTCCATAGTAAAATTAATGGTCATATGCCCCCAAAGAATACTGGTTGAAGTTCTGAGGATAGTGAAATATAGAAGCACTGGCTTTGATCTTGACTCTTGATGGGGAGGCATATATTTCCATGAAATCTGGTCATATAATAATATAAAACATCATGTGTCAATTCGGCATTTCGGCTCAGGGCTAGTGGGTATTCACTATTTATTTATTTCACTTTTTTTCTCAGCTTGGAAGGTGTGCCTGTTTTTTCTGTCATTCTCTGCACAGTTCAGATGGTGACAGAATCTGCTGTCAAGCCTGGTGTCTGCTGGGGGAATAAAGGGAAGGAACAGGGGACCTCTGACAAATTAACACCAGCCTATCGCCTTCTTCACAAGTAAAATTGGTTTGGTGATAGAGTGCTTTATCTAATATTATTTGCAGAATTAAATAATCTGTTTATACAGTTTATATATATATATATTTAGCATTGGTGTTACTTAAGCAATAGAACCCTGATTCAGGGACATTACCTTCTAGTAGTTCACCAAGTTAGGAAGCGAAAAACTATGGCCGTACAGAAAAGCATTCATTTGTATGGGTTTGACTGTAGAACCCCATGTTAATACCTTTAAGGTATTACTATTCTGTTGTTATAGTTTATGACATGCTCTCTAATCCAGCATTGATACATTTCATTATATATATATATATATATATATATATATATATATATATATATATATATATATATATATATATATATATATATATATATATATATATATATATATATATATATATATATATATATATATATATATATATATATATATATATATATATATATATATATATATATATATTAGAAAAATATAAAGTGTTAATAAAAATACATACAGTATAAACCTTGGGAGGGAGGCAGGAGGCAGTAGGGTAGTTGCCTCTGTAATTGTCCCTGATAATTTATTTAAAACCTCTTAAGTTCCTGCATGATCTTGCAGTATTATTTCTTATACATTTTCTATTTTTTTTAATTGACGTCAATGCAGTTTACTTTTCCCTGCACCGTGTTTAGTTTTCTTTCTACACAGCTGAAGAAGGGCTTTCGTCCGCAAATGTACTGAAATAATTGATTATATATGTCTTGCACAATCCCATGGTTGGCTTAAGGGTACCTTGGTTTTGGAAACATCATGTTTAATGGTGCCATTCAAATCAAACAACTCAATCTTATGGATTCAAAGTCTGGTGTATAATACAGTATCTTGTGGCAGCATCACTGTATTGCTATTCATGTCGTATAACCTGTGTTCCTTTTACTGTATTGTACTAAATTTCAGATTGACCAATGAAAGAGGATGCAGTCCTTTAGAAAATAATGTATTTGAAATGCACAGACTGAAATTAATTATGATCAAAGGCCTGCAGGGTGATTGATGAGAAATGAATAATTGCATTTTAGGAATTAGACCTTGTCAATCCTATGGCACAGCTAGGACTTTAGTCTAGTCAAACCTCACAACACCAGCTCCCTCCTGTAACACTTTATATAAACTGTGTTACCAGCATTATAGAGTTAGCAACATTTAGTTTCATGAGAGATTATTTTCATGAGGTTGTTCTAATTTACTGTAGGCTTCAACATTTTACAGGCTTAAAAACACCCCTATTATAGGTCTAGAGCAATATTTGTTTTCAGTAGCAACTTGTACCAAAGTCTCTTGCAGATAAACTTATTTTTCTGCTAGTGAACTCAATCTCTCTCTCTCTCTCTCTCTCTCTCTCTCTCTCTCTCTCTCTCTCTCTCTCTCTCTCGTGCATGCTTCCCTGCTCCCTCTCCCTCACTAGTCCACTCCCTCTCCTCCTCTCTCTCCCTCTCCCTTTCTCTGATGTACACGCGTTGTCACATTCCAATGACTTGCCTCTTTCTCTCCCCCTGTCTTCACTCTCACGCCTTGCAGAGCTGTAGCCAGAGCTTGCAGGCACACGGCTATCATCAGTCATGTGCAGAGCTAGGTTGGAGCAAGAATCCCGCTTTCTGTTTACTCCAGCAAAAGATTAAGAGGTGGTTTTCTTTTTATTAAGCCACCTCCCCACCCCCCGTCTTTCTCTTTCTTTCCCCAAATACCTGTGGCCTCTGGAGAGGACTAAGCAGGATCGACAAAAAGCTATTCAATTTAACTTCAGAACCAACAGCATTTTTTTTCTGTGAATAGAAGGACTTGGCTTCTGTAATTTGAGACCGACCGTCAAGTGGAAAGGCTAGAGATGCTTCCCTCTGGTACTCACAGGGGAAAAACGCTTGCTTGTGAGGCAGGTAAGATGTGCCTTCGCATTGTAGCTAGTCGGGTGAAATTGATGTGTGTGGTGATTTTGTAACTTGTTTAGAAAAGTGGTACCTTGCATTGCAATACATCTAATTAAAACCTGGATAGGTAACTTAGATGGACCACAGCAAAACTGTCTGTAATTTATCTATGGTCTTTTTGTAAGAGTGCTAAAAAATAAAAATAAAAACAGTATCAAGCTATTGATTAACTCCTTGTGTATGGAAAGGAATTACACCATATTAAATGAATCCCTAAGAGTTGTGATTATTTTGATATTTAATAATTGTATCACTGTGGTTGGGATGGCAGAGGACAATTAACATCATTGTGGTTTCTTCTGCACTTATACATTATGTGAATTTGAGGATGGGAGTAGTATTTTAAAGCTGTGTGGTTTACCAGCAGCTAGCCAGCATGTTATGTTTATGATACTGTGGATGGGTTCTGCACTGATTTAAACCGAAAGTTAGATTTACTATTCACATTGTTATGTTTTGTAAGCTTTCTGCAAATTAATATTAAAAGTAAGTACATATACTTTTCTTCCCTAAGTTGAATTAATTTCAATAGTTCAGCCAGGTTGTGTTGTTTACACATACATGGTATATGCCAAATATTGGTTGGACAGACACAATTTTTTGCATGTGTTTTGTGTTGGCTGTTTTATTTAATGTTGTGTGGGGCATTTTCTGTCAATATTTGGCTGGCACGTCCATTGATTTCCCTACTCTTGTTTGTTTGTTTATTGATTATCTTTCTGTTCTAGCACCTATGGTGTTAAGCTGTCTTTTTTATTCCATGTAAATAAATAAATAAATAAATGAATAAATAAATAAATAAAATTCCAAGGTAAAAAAGGATTAAACAAATCAGTTTGCTTATCATATTTCCATCAGTCACAAAAATGATCTTGTGCTTTCAAAGTATAGACAAGTAGAGGCAAAATAACACAGATATGCAGATTTTTTCATGGAGGATTTTTTTTTTTCTCAGTTTAACGCTGTGTATTTACTGAATCAAGAAATAATAACATAGTCCAGAACTGAAGTATTCTGTCCAAGCCTGCAGTATTATTTGAAAAGGGTCTTCCAATTAGATTATGATTTTCACTGTGTTATCCTTGGAATACTGAAAATATTGTAGGCGCTAATTTTAATAGAAAGCGGCAACATTTTCTTGGTAAAATATTCTCACCTTAAGACCAGCAGTTTTTCAGGTGAAAAAAATCTTTAAACGTCTGATGAAATTAATGCTTAAGCAACTATTCATATGGTGTATTTCTGTTTCTTAATTTTACAAAGAGAATCAATCTTTCTGGTTTTCTTGACTCGCTGCTGTGCTTGGCTTTTAAACTAGTGTTGTGCAGTAACCTTCAAACTGAGAAAGCAATTACTGCTCTAGAAAGTCAATAGATTTTTTTAAAACCTATAATTTGTGGTGAATACCTTTTTAATGATATTTTATATACATATATAGACTATATACACTATCCCCCCACCCCCTCCCCCCAGTTGGCAGAAGCCTGTACAGTATATCGACATCGATCTCAGATTGTTTTGTAGCCTTTAGCCTCAGAGTGCTGGCAGTACATGTAGTTAAGAAACTACAGCGAAGGCCATTAGGGTTAATAAAAATCAGGAAAGGATTGATGACACAAAAAAGACAGAAGTATCCTAAACATTATTATTTAATACTGCAAATACACTGCATATGCCTTCAGTGCATCACCTTCCCCCTTTACTTTATAAAGTATTTCAAATCAAACAAACATGTTTGCATGTTTTGTAGCCTCATTGATTATGCATTAGCCACTATTAACATTGATTGTGCACTTTCTATTCAACTGCTTTACTGCTGGAGTGCAGTTTATCCCTCTAACAACATGCGGTATCCAGCTTGCATTGCTTCTTGTGGGTTGAAGTGGCTGTTTCTTGTATTGTTGCTGTAAGCATGCACACAGAAATATATGCACAATGCACAATTTACCTCCCTTGGTTCTCACTAGGTGGCAGTGTCCTGCGGCACACCTGACAGTATTTTGGGAAGACTTGTGTTTTGTGCATCTAAAATGTATTATCGACCACTTAAAATAAACATTTCGTTTTATGTTAATTTGTTATTTATTTTTATTTTATGAAAGTAAAATGGTCCAGCCAGGTTTTTTTGTTGTTTGTTGTGGTCAACATTGGTATTTTAAAAAGTCTTTTAAAGGGGAGCAGACTTTTTTGGACTGTTAATCTCTGTACCACCAGCCCAGTTCTGGTCCCAGGTGATTATGGGTTAAAGATTACATGTGTAGGAGGATAATCTGTCTATAATGGCCACTCTGTGTGTATTCTGTATGTTACATCACAATTTTAGGATATTTTTCAGTTCCTTGAGCAGTTTTTTTTTTTTTTTTTTAGGAAGACACTGTCACCAGGTTGTTTTCATACACTACTAGAATCTGTGCGCCAGAATTGCTGAAGTAACACTATTTTAATTGTGTACAGAGACAGGTGGCCTATTTTAAACCTGCATATGCACTGACTAGTAGGTCTGGTAGGACTTTTAAATTCCCTTTATCTGTAGAAAAGCAAAAAGGTGCACCACAGAGTATATGCAAGTGTGATAGGAGATAAAAAGTGACACAGCATCCTGGAACTTGGTGATAGGGTTGTTGTGTGATTTACATGCATTTTAGCAGCTTTTAAATTGCAGCGTGGCTTTGTTATACAAGTGTCAAGTATGTTGTGCATATTATATACCAATATTGTAGAACAGCCTGCTGATTGCAGGGCTTGCATTGCATTGTAATTCAATAAGAATATCACAGTATGAATTTATAAAGAACTGGCTGAATAGGCGTACTCAAATGTGAATAATTACAGTTCCTAGTATACCATATGAAGGCATGGCAATAGGATTGTGGTAAGGACCTAATCAGAGATAACTGACAAGGGACTGGGTTAATATTGTTATTTCCCAGAAGTCAATCAGCTGCTTTAAAAAACAGGCTGTCCATCTTAAATAACCAAAAATACAACTTGCTTTCATGTGTTAGTCCTCACCTGACATTACAAACGAATGTCTTATGTCAAGACGATGTTGTACAATTACCCATCGCATAGCTATCCTTTGTGTATTAAAAGGGAAAGATTATAATTGGAAATATGGAATCCATTAACCCTATTGCCCTTAGCATCATATTAGCATCCCATTAGAGAGTATGGGACTTGAAAGAAAAAAAGAAGAAAAAAAATCCCATTATTGTTTTTAAAAGGTAATGATTTCTAATTTGGTAAGGATGCTGTAGTAAAATGCAATCTATTTTTTTCCAATATGCTATTATTGGATTATCTCTTGCTATTGGAGTTTCTGTGTTATCTTGTGAAATACAAGATCTCAAGGTGGCCTATTGATCAAAATACGTATTATAATCACTTAGCTGACTTCTATGACCATTAAATTGATAAATTGTTCACCTTTGCTTTAATTTGCCGGCCTCTTATATATCAGAATTATACAGCTGCTATATGTGGTTAATAATGCATTTAAACTGCCAAGGATTAAAGCCTAGGTGGAAAAAATAAATTGAAAAAAAAGGACCAGGTGGTTTTATAATCTGCCAAGGTTGGGTGTAGGAATTGTATAAGGATACTAGTCATGCAAAGCATTTGTTTTATTTGTTTTTGTTAACATTTTGACAATGTGTGTCATTATCTAAAAGGTCAGATGCTTTTAACAGTGTGTAAAACCATCAATCACCTTGTTCCCAAACATGCAGTAAACACCAAAGCTGTGGTAGCCAGATCAGTATACCAAATGTTTCTCTTCCAATGTTTGCTTCTCATCCTTGAGCTAGCAAGAGCACCCCCTGCTGGGAAAACTGATGCATAAACCTGAGAAATAACTAAACTCATAAAACTAAGCAATAAATGTCTATTTTTCAGAGCCAACTTCCCAAAGTTTAGCATACCTTTGTCAAGGGAAAGTGTGTTTGAAAACAAACATTGGATGTATTTATAGGCTTTTTGATACCATGGTAACCACACATTTATTTCTCTTTTAATCTAATGTCTTTGTGATGTCATTCACTATGTAGCTAATTATGTAACAATCTACTGTTCCTTTTTATTTATACCTTCAGGCATCATGGTATCTAGTCTATTTAGTCATTTATTTTCTTTTATTCTTCTATATTGTACATTATCTACTTTAATTTTTTCTAAAACCACAAACTTTAGGTCCTCCATCCTGTGTCTGTTCCTTGTAAAGTGCTGAACTGTTGGTTCATTTTCTTTTTTATTTCTTATATTTGATAGGTGGTTCTGTATTCTTTTATATAATGATGTACCTGTCTCTCCTACAGATTTTATTTTATTACATTTTATGTAAAATATACCATATACAAGGTTGCTATCCTTACATGACAGATTTTTTAAGACTGACTATTTCTTTTCTTTATTTGCGATTTCACTTTTATCTTTAACAGTATATTTGCACACTTTACATGTGCTTTCACAGGTTGCAATGTCCCTAGTCCCTGCAATGTCCCTGAAGCCTAGTAGATCTTAGAAACTTGTATGGGAGCATTTCTCCACTATTTTTCAATATATAGTGTATACCTCACATGCAGCTGCTCCAATACACAGGTGTGTCTCTACATTACTAAATGATTAAGTGATTTCCATTACATGAGAGTAGATGTTAAAACTTCATGCTGATTTGAACTTGGCTCTCGCCAAGATAAGCACCAACTAAGACGTAGCTTCACAGTAAACTAATGTGATCCATATGTGTCTCCATCCATTTGCGCTTCCTTCCATATGATGATGTAGATATCCTTCTGTCTGGTGTTGATGGCTGAAGTGTAATGCTGGCTCCAGGGATCAGCTTATTTTGCCTCCCTAGCGCATCAGCACACACAACGGCTGCGATGCTGGCTCCGGGGATCAACCATAGTGCGGTCTCCCCAGGGCATTAGCATGACAACCGTCTGGATTGCGCTAAGTAGGGTACATCTCTGGGGTCTTCAAGTGGGCACCTTCCATCCTCGGTGTTTCGTCGACTAGCCCACGACACCTCAAGAGGGCTCGACGGTGATTCTGGCGTCCCAGCATCACCCCCCTCCGTCCCCCACTCAACTCAGCCCAGCTTACTTACCTGTATATCAGCCTTTCTTTCTTTCTATTGTGCTTGAGATCCCCAGCCAGAATCTTTCCGTCTCAACCACAGCCAGTTGCTGCTCCTCTCTGCTGCTTCAGATAAGTTCTTCACTGTGCGACGCAACTCTTGGCCATTGAATCCGACATCTCTGAGAAACCGGGTTGTAGAGTGTGCCACAAATCCTCGACATCCCACTTCCACTGGGTAAACCCAGACTCTCCATCCTCGCTGTTCCGCTTCAGTGGCTAGTTGAGCATACCGCAGTTTCTTCCTCTCATACGCCTCATCTACAGCATCCTCCCATGGCACTGTTAACTCCACCAGGTGAACAAGGCGTGCTGATCCAGACCACAAGACAATATCTGGTCGAAGGTTTGTGGTGGCAATCTCAGGTGGAAAAATAAGCCGTTGACCAACATCTGCCAGCATTTTCCAGTCTCTAGCAGCTTCCAGTTGTCCTGGGCGAGGATTGGTTTTAACACCTTTTCTTGGTGGTTGCTCTCCTGAAGGAGGAATGTTGTCTTTTGTGTGTAATGTTTTGATGGAACAGGTGGCAACTTATTGGTCATGTTACGCTTGTCTTCCAATGCTAAGGCCAAACATCGCAGCACCTGGTCATGACTCTACTAATGTCATTTCCAGTCGGACCTTGGCGCACTTAAACTCCTCGGTTAGAGCGGAGACAGGTAGCTGCAGTATTCCTTTACCATAAAGTCCCACTCTGCTGAGGCAGCGTGGAACTCCCAACCATTTCCTGATGTGTGAACTGATTAAAGCTTCCAGCTTCTCTACTGTTGTCAAAGAAACCTCGTACACAGTCAGTGGCCACAGCAACCTTGGCAGTAGGCCAAACTGAAAGCACCAGAGTTTTAGTTTGCCTGGTAAAGCGCTGCTGTCTATGCTCTTCAACCCTTCCACAGCTTGTTGTCTAACTTCTCCCACACGAACTGTGTCCTTTAGATCCCGTCGTACCATCTCCCAAGGCTCTTCACTGGCTTCTCAGACACTGTTGGTATTGCCTCACCATTAATGAAGAACGTTTTATCTACTACTTTACCTTTAATTATAGAGATGCTCCTTGATTTAGTGGGCTTGAATTGCATTCGTGCCCATTCAATGTTATTGGTTAATTTGCCCAATAACCGATTAGTGCAGGCTACTGTTGTAGTCATGGTTGTCATGTCATCCATGTATGCTCGAATTGGTGGTAGTCGTATTCCAGAAGCCAAGCGCTCTCCTCCCACTACCCATTTTGATGCCCTAATGATTACTTCCATTGCCATGGTAAAAGCCAGTGGAGAAATGGTGCATCCTGCCATTATTCCAACTTCTAGGCATTGCCATGTAGTGCTGAATTCTGAAGTTGAAAAACTAAATTGCAAATCTCCAAAGGAGGCTTTCACTAGATTTGTTATTGTCATTGGTACACTGAAAAAGTCAAATGCTGCCCAAAGAAGTTAATGTGGCACTGAACCATATGCATTAGCCAAATCCAGGAATGTCACATGGATCTCCTTCCTCTCCTTTTTAGCTGATTGAATTTGTTGCCAGATCACATTGATGTGTTCTAAGCATCCTGGGAAACCTGGAATGCCCGCTTTTTGTATTGAAGTGTCAATGAAGCAGTTCTTTAATAGGTAAGTTGACAATCTCTGAGCAATAATGCTGAAGAAAATCTTGCCTTCTACGTTTAATGGGGAAATAGGGCGAAACTGACTGATGCTGCTAGAATCTTTTTCTTTAGGTATAAAGACTCCACCTGCTCGGCGCCATGCTCTTGGTACAACCTGTTTTTCCCATGCTACTTTCATCAGTTTCCACAGGATTCAGAGAACTCCTGAAGCACTCTTGTACACTCTGTACGGAACTCCATTAGGCCCTGGAGATGATGAAGCCCTTGCTTTTTTCACAGCTTGCTCTACTTCTTTCCACTTAGGTGCACAGTCCTCCATTTGGTATTCTGGTGGATTGATAGGTGGGATGTCTGAAGGAATTGACATAGGCTCCTGCCTTTTGAATCTGTATGCGTTTCCTCCAAATATCTCTCCAACTCAAACTTAGATGCTTTTAGTGTGCCATTCTTCTCACTGGTGAATAACTTCTTTACAAATTTGAATGGGTCTTTATAAAGTTAGTTCTCGACGCTCCTTCTTTTGTAGCGTTTCCGAGGCGCTCAGCTCTGCGCAATGTTGCAAGCTTATGTTTTATGACCCTTTGTAAGAGATTGAGTCCCTCCTTCTGACTTTCTTCTGCTCTTCTCCATTGCTTCCTCAGCTGTCTCCTTTCTCTAACTAAGCGTTCAATCTCCTGCTGCCGTCTAGACTTTCCAGGAATAGTTTGTACTTTTTCCTTCCTTTTTTCAACTCCAAACCTCTCGCTTCCATATGCATAGATGATGTCCCCAAATTTATCCAGTTTCTTTTCAACTGTTCCACTTAACCTTTCCAATGCAAAGCAGAGATCTGTGTTTACTGTGTCCCATGCAGTTTTCTCACAAGCTCTTGGCCATTTAACTCCAGGCTTGTGCCCGTTGAGGTTCTTTTTCTCTTACGCTGGTTTGTCTGCCCGGTTCACAAGGATCATTAGGTTCATCACTAACTGTGTCCATGCAAGTCCTCCTCACATCTATGACAGGGGTGCTGATATCCTGCGAACTGTGGTTTGCTTCCTGTCGCTGGATTTCATTCGACTGACTTGACTGACTTCGTAAGAAGTACTGATCAATGCGAGGCCCTTGTCCCTTCTCCCTCAAGCATTTCATTCTCCCTTGATGAATCTTCAAACCCCTGACTGTTGTCGCCTTGCTCCAGCCGCAGACACAAACCTGGAGTTCCATGTCTTTGCTAGCTGCAGATCTTGAACTAGTCTTTTGTGAAGTACTCTCCATACTCATATCCGTTTCCGTTCCTAAGTCCTTAACCGTGTTGTCCAACGTTGAGTCATCTTCCGCCCCGCCTCGCAGACTCTAGGGGTATTTTTCTGTTTAATTTCTTTGAAGCCCTGATGGGTGTCTCCAGCATCCTGTAAACACAGAGCTGGATACTGCCGACAAGGGTAGCTAACCCTTGCCAGCCCCAATGGGGTCTCTTTCCTCCAGTCAGCTGTCTCTCCAGGCTGTCACGAGGTCTTTCCCTTGTTGCCAGCTGCATAATAATGATAATAACAATAAGCAGGTGCAGGCAGAGAATGAGGTTTTTAAATTGCTCTCTGCATGCAAATCGGACTGGTTTTGCATGCAAATCTGAATGTTCAAATTGTTTTTCTAAACACATGCCCTCAATTAAATTAAATGTATCCAGCAGGTCGATGTCTAATAGGTTAGAAATTAAGTTTTCCTGTCAATATTTCTGTGAATTTGTCATGCTATCCTTAGGCTACAGAATAAGGGGACACCAAGAAAGTGTGCCCCCATAGGGTTCTGTTTTAAATAGCTTGTACACTATACATTTTATATATATATATATATATATATATATATATATATATATATATATATATATATATATATATATATATACAGTACTGTGCAAAAGTTTTAGGCAGGTGTGAAAAAATGCTGTAACGTAAGAATGCTTTCAAAAATAGACATGTTAATAGTTTATATTTATCAATCAACAAAATGCAAAGTGAGTGAACAGAAGAAAAATCTACATCAAATCAATATTTGGTGTGACCACCATTTGCCTTCAAAACAGCATCAATTCTTCTAGGTACACTTGCACACAGTTTTTGAAGGAACTCGGCAGGTAGGTTGGCCCAAACATCTTGGAGAACTAACCACAGTTCTTCTGTGGATTTAGGCAGCCTCAGTTGCTTCTCTCTCTTCATGTAATCCCAGACAGACTCGATGATGTTGAGATCAGGGCTCTGTGGGGCCATACCATCACTTCCAGGACTCCTTGTTCTTCTTTATGCTGAAGATAGTTCTTAATGACTTTCGCTGTATGTTTGGGGTCGTTGTCATGCTGCAGAATAAATTTGGGGCCAATCAGATGCCTCCCTGATGGTATTGCATGATGGATAAGTATCTGCCTGTACTTCTCAGCATTGAGGAGACCATTAATTCTGACCAAATCCCCAACTCCATTTGCAGAAATGCAGCCCCAAACTTGCAAGGAACCTCCACCATGCTTCACTGTTGCCTGCAGACACTCATTCGTGTACCGCTCTCCAGCCCTTCGCCAACAAACTGCCTTCTGCTACAGCCAAATATTTCAAATTTTGACTCATCAGTCCAGAGCACCTGCTGCCATTTTTCTGCACCCCAGTTCCTGTGTTTTCATGCATAGTTGAGTCGCTTGGCCTTGTTTCCACGCCGGAGTTATGGCTTTTGGCCGCAAGTCTTCCATGAAGGCCACTTCTGACCAGACTTCTCCGGACAGTAGATGGGTGTACCAGGGTCCCACTGTTTTCTGCCAATTCTGAGCTGATGGCACTGCTGGACATCTTCCGATTGCGAAGGGAAGTAAGCATGATGTGTCTTTCATCTGCTGCAGTAAGTTTCCTTGGCCGACCACTGCGTCTACAGTCCTCAACGTTGCCCGTTTCTTTGTGCTTCTTCAAAAGAGCTTGGACAGCACATCTGGAAACCCCTGTCTGCCTTGAAATTTCTGCCTGGGAGAGACCTTGCTGATGTAGTATAACTACCTTGTGTCGCGTTGCTGTGCTCAGTCTTGCCATGGTGTATGACTTTTGTCTTCAGCAACCTCACCTTGTTAGCTGAGTTTGGCTGTTCCTCACCCAGTTTTATTCCTCCTACACAGCTGTTTCTGTTTCAGTTAACAATTGTGTTTCAACCTACATATTGAATTGATGATCATTAGCACCTGTTTGGTATAATTGTTTAATCATACACCTGACTATATGCCTACAAAATCCCTGACTTTGTGCAAGTGTACCTAGAAGAATTGATGCTGTTTTGAAGGCAAAGGGTGGTCGCACCAAATATTGATTTGATGTAGATTTTTCTTCTGTTCACTCACTTTGCATTTAGTTAATTGATCAATATAATCTATTAACATGTCTATTTTTGAAACCATTCTTACTTTACAGCATTTTTTCACACCTGCCTAAAACTTTTGCACAGTACTGTATATATATATATATATATATATATATATATATATATATATATATATATATATATATATACATATAATTTTGCTTCTTGAGCTATACTGGATCTTTACAAAGTATTTTAAAAGCCCTATAATGCTGCAAGAAGGTACAGTATGCCACTACTGAATTGAACGCCTTTTCAGCTAAAACTACCTTTGGGGAGAGGGTCCCTGTGCAATGCGTTTGCAGGGTGAGCCATACAGTCAGGGGTGTGTAGGTTCTGGCTGTGCAAAGCTGCCATTCTTCACGGGGCTTTACATTTTGAAAAATGATAATGTTATAGTTTTACATTTTATCTTAAAAGTTTTGGGATACTGCAGGTTTAAGGAGATTATTGTGTTCTCATTTGAAATAAAGAAATTAGAAGCAAAAAGCTATTCTCCTAATGACGCCAGAGTACTGTTTCGCTACAGGCTTTTTGTTCTGCCGCAAAATAAGCATTGGAAGTGATTATGCTGGTTTCAGTCACAGGAAGCTGTTATTTGATTGTATAATTTCAAGGTTATCACGATGAGATGAAACTACTAATTTGCTGGTTGTTCCTGAATGAGTAAGCTGCTTGCCATTATTGCCCTCAAAGGGTATATAAGGACCTTTTTATTTTATTGTGTTACATGTTCCCATGTGTTGCTACAACTGTTTACGTAAGGTGTGTGTATTGTTTTCATCCTCCTGCTCACTGGTAAATCCATCTCAGTTACATATGTGAGCTGGAGGATGATGGGAAATGTAGTTATGAGAGGTCCATGCGGGTACATGGGAAGCCATCTTGAGGCAAGGAATGCAATGTAAAAGTTTAAAAAAGTGGTCAAAATGTAAAAAAATAAAATAAATAAAACAATACACACACCTTAGGTAAACAGTTGTATCAACACATGGGAACATGTAACGCAATACAATAAAAAGGTCCTTATGCACCCTTCAATCTGTCATAAAATCTAAAATATTCAAAATATAATGATCTTGATACATCATGTAGCATAAATAATGTAATATTGCTCTTGAATCAGCTTTCAATAGGGGAGATTTTCTTCTTAATACATTTCCCACTTGGTAATCTAAAACCACCTTATTTTATAGACCTGCAGGATTGGCATACTTAATGCTGTGCATTATGGGAACGGGCTTGGTGGGGTTTGTTTTTCTGCACCTATCAGTACAAGAATAAAGGGATACTTGACATCAAATATGTCTTCCTAATATTCAATGTATAACAAGTTGAACATCCTATTATGTGTGTTCTGTGTTCCGATTATGCTAATTTGAATAAAAATTGCTTCGGAAAAGTCTGATTTTGTAGATATGATGTTGGGGAGCATATTAGTTTTGTACTGTGCACGGGAATCCAAAATAGAAACATTGTGCACTGAAGCTTGTGTAACGCTAGTGTGGTTCCCCGCCTCACCTCTTCATAATCAGACTAGAGGATTTTTTTTCCGAAACAGTTTTTTTCTCTGGCCCATTGATTTTCAGACCTGCACTGGTGCTTGTGTTACAGGGGTGAGGTGGGATGCAAATTCAACACTTATGGTCGTAACATTTGCCAACGAGAGGATGAGACTTCTTTCTCAGTGTGTTTTGTATTGACACAAAAGACAATGAAAAAAAAACTTGTTGACATGTGTCTAATACACTCGGAAGGCTGTTAGAAATAGCTTTCCAATAGTTTTGTGTCACACAATGCTCAATTTGAGAGCATTACATGTCTTTTGTACACTCTCTCCTTATTGTTAAATGTAGCCCCTTGTCATTACAAGGTTTTATTATAATGCAGGTGATCTAACAGTTTAATGTGAAATGGTACACAGACAACTTATGCCAAGTTTAGTGTGAGCCTTCTAATGTATTCTAATGAGAATGCAGTATGGGTGTCTATCACTGCACAAGTGTATGCCTGTCTGTCAATCATTCGTGTTCATAGATAAAGGCCTCAAAATAAAAAAAAAAACACCCACAATACACCATATGACTAATACTGCTTCTGGCATGTCAGGTGAAAGCGAGTGTCTCGTGATCTGAGTACCAGGGAGTTATCTGACCAAGCCATTAGGTTCAACTCTCCGGTATTAAGAATTCTTTTTGGCACTGATTCAATAAAAGGTTTAAAGATTGATGCAACTCCTCGCATGTGCCACCTGCTAACAGAAAGGTGCAAATAATTTCATTTTTACTTCTCAATGGTTTGTAAAATAAATGTCCCTGACTAGTCTAGACGATGGTTGGTATGAATGATGCAAGGGGAGCACACTGGGCGCAGCTGGGCGGGTACTTGCAATCTTTTAAAAACAGCAAATATGATAGAAAGACTGTTTAACCCTTTTATTGTCTGGGATATGTTCACAGCCTGCTAATATTATCGTATTTAAAAGCCATTTAATTGACATCATGTTTAATAATACCTTTGCATACAGTCCCCCCCAAGCCACACAGAGTTTTTTCTCCATTATTACCACACATTTACATTTCACTGTGGCATAGCATAATAAAAGCACAGCAAAGGGAAGTGTAGAAAGGCATAACTCATTAAAGGGTAGTATATGCATAAAGGAAACCCTCTACAGTTCAGTCAAGCATGGCAAATGCATGCATAAATGTAAGAATGGGACAATGGTAGTAAATGACCTAGGAAGCGTAGCAGACTGCCTGAAAATAAGGCATGCAAACTTCCCTATCGTAAACTTTCCTGACATTATAATGGTTTTCCACCAGATCGAGCAATGAATTGAAAACTATTACTGTTGGCTGATGGCGGATTATTTAAAAGGGGATTGTATCTTTTTAAGAGACACCAAATCAATGTGGGCAGATGGAAAAAAAAGTGCAATGAGTTTTTGAATCAAGGCTAGGCACATTACCATTAGAAGGGGCTGCATTTGGAGGGGGATGCATCTCCAGGCCAATGTGACCTTGGTTTGGGGGAAGATGACAAAGTGGACTCCAGCCTTCATCTGACAGGAGCACCATCGCAGCAGGCTTGACAAATCGCACACATTAAAATGGGGGGCACTTTCGGCAGCACCAACGTCCCTATCCATCAGTCCTGATTACCACACAAATGTCAGCTGCAGCACAGAGCACATTTGTCAAAGCAAATAAAAAGTGGTTGTTAGTAAAAGCACAACCTGTCAGGCTAATGTACTGCAAGCTTGTTGCAGGGTTACCGGTATGTCAAAAAAGTTAGCAAAAGTGTGCTGGGGATCAACTATCAGCAGACTTAAATACCGGTATCTATTTAGTTGAACTAGTACTGTTCAAGGAAACAGGAAAAAAGGTTATTTATTTTGTCATGCTGGCAGATTCTATAAAATGATGTAGGCATGCTTCTTTGGATTTCTGTTTATCTATTACTACTTGGTGAAATGTAAATTCAGTACTATACTGTATTTGTTTTATTATGTAAAAGCAAACTCCAAAGACATCGGTAAAGGACTTCTCAATAAAGCATTTGTCTAGAAGCAAGCCATCTTTGTCAATGCTTTTTGTATTGATACAAAAGACAATGACAAAAGACTTTTTGTCAAAACATTTGTCTAATTTTTTATTAGTAAGTATTTGTATTACTATGGAGTGCCTGATATATGATGTGGGGAGGTAATTAAAAATGCTTCCAGAGCGCTTAACTATATATTGTAGTACTTATACTCAGAGTATAAATCAAGGAAGGTTCAGTATAGTGGAGAGAGTTCAGAGACCAGCAACTTGACTAATCCCAGGGATTAAGGGTTTGAGTTTTGAGAAAAGGTTGAGGGGACTGAACCTGTTTAGCTTAGAAAATAAAAGGACTGGAAGAGACTGGATTAAAGCTTTTTAAATCCTAAAATAGGGTCAGTCCTACTTCAAACTTAGCACAGAGACCTGGACCAGGGGACAGGCAGAGGATAGGAGGCAGTGTTTCACACAGACAGTGGTGGGTATATGAACTAGGTTGCCAAGCCACGTTGTTGCTGCGGATTCATTGAGATCCATCAAGAGGCATCTGGATGCAGTTCAGTCATCATTTAGCTATTAGTAGCCGGACAAGCATCGATGGGCCAAGTTGCCTCTTGTTCTGATGTTTGATTTTTAAATTACGGGTTAAGGGACACCTTGACAACAATTGTAATCCATCAATTTTATTTATACAAGCAATACTTTCTAACAGGAAGACGGAACATCAAGTAGGTGCGATTGACGCCC
Organism: Acipenser oxyrinchus oxyrinchus; assembly: GCA_030684275.1. Classification (NCBI taxonomy): domain Eukaryota; kingdom Metazoa; phylum Chordata; class Actinopteri; order Acipenseriformes; family Acipenseridae; genus Acipenser; species Acipenser oxyrinchus. Next base: position 20,098,623 of record CM060265.1, on the reverse strand, counting down.
TCTTTCAGTGGAGAGCAACAACAACTGCTACCAGAAGAGACCATGACCTCATTATCTGTGCGTGTAAAAACATGTCACCATTTGAAAGGAAATGATCGTAGTGAATGCAAATTCTGTTTATACGTGAGTAAATATTTGAATGATATTTTTGTTAGATGGACAGCAGTTTTGCTGTATTGGAAACTTAGCAGGCAGTGCCGTTATGTTCTGTAGAGGTATAATGGAGACATTTGATAGATACACCAGTCAAAACATGTAGGGATATAATTAAACCAATTAACCTGTCTCCAATGGGACTGAGTATTTGTGGTTGTTAAGCTTTGTTATTCAGGGAGCCTTTTAGCTTGAATTGAAATCTGTAGTGGGATTCACCTGGTTGTGAAAATTGAATATACTCTTCTGAAACTTTTTTTGGCGTGACCCTGTGGGCAAATGCTACCCCATACTAAAATATTAAAATACCCATAAGCCTTTAGTGTGGTTTTGTAACAGAGTTTTGTGTGAAAATATAAAAGTTTTTATTTAGCTGTCACTGCTGCTAACTTAGTCTTTGGTGTTTGGCCTTTATTGTTTGTTCAAATCCCTTACGTCCCAACAAACAAACACGTTAGACATTCAATTCTATACCAAGGAACTACAAAGAACAGACAAAGGCTGAGCAAGGCTTCTCCAAGCTATTTATTTATAGACAGAAAATACCTTTCAGCATTGTAACAACAGAAATCCAACCTACTCTAATTTGAAATGGAATACAAAAGGGAATAGAAAACAGACACACAAAAAAAAAAACATTTGATGCTTGACTTCGAAGTACATAGTGCTAACAAAACAATCCCACTAAATCTTACCTGAAATGTATTACCATCATTCTTCCATTTCTTTGTCAACTGAAGGAATGCAGTCATTGATTACTGATAAGCATGGCCAAAGCATGACTCACCAGTTTGAATGTCTTTATGTTCCTTCATGTGGCCTCTTTAAGAAGAATGCAGGGATGCAGTGGTAGTACAGCATTAAAATATCTGGAAAGAGTGATCTGCAAATGTAATTCGTTTGTAGCTTTGAAAAAATAACATTAACAAATGAAATACACATTTACCATAGTGTGCATTGCTTATATTGGAAAATGGTAGACCTACAGAAGGGCCTTAATTTTGTAGCCCTATGTACTTAAAAACCAACCCATATATTCCAGTATTGCTTAATTTATCCTTATGAAAATCTTTACCTGGAAATGTCAACTTTTTTTTAAAATTAGGCTTGTCTAAAAACATCACAAGAGCCTTTGTTTAATTAGTCATTTCCAGCCAATTTCCATTTTACAAAGCAGGGGGAATGGCATTTTAAGGTCTTCTCATTAAGAACAATGTTGCACTTAAAATTTGAATTCAGACAGAGTCAAATGACTTAACTGTTCTTCACAAATTGATTTTAAAAGCGGTGTCAATGACAGCGTCTTTGGTACTGGATACCTTGGGATGTCTCTGTATTCATAGGCCTTAAAGGCCAGGCATAGAGTTAACCTTTCTTACATACATAGGCGCCTGTGTGGAAGTGGACATTTCGATTGGCTTTTGAATCAATTGTTTAGAAAGGAGCCTACTGCTGTTCTTGTGAACTAATTTGGAATACACAGACTATAGAAAGTCTAATAATTGCCCCTTTTCAGGCATTATAGCGAGTGAAGTAATGCTATAAAAATATGTGTAGTTGTGTAGCATTATAATATAATAATGTTCAATAAAACAAAAGCAAAAAATGAGTCTAGAGTGCAAGAAAAAATTACATTTTAATATAAACCCTAGATTCAACATTCCTATAACAGCAGAAGTTCTGGCTCCTCAAAGGAGGCAAGGCTCTGTTACAAACTCCTATCTGTTATTAACCAGTAATTAGACCATGTGATCTGCCTTTTTTTTATTAGAGGAGACATGCCTCCGTTACAAACTCCTATCTGCTATAACCACACAAAGTACAGTACTTGCAATGGCAGATAATGTAGTCTGATCCCTGGAGGAGCAACTCAAACCCCCCCTGCTGAAGCACTGCTTTACTGAATATGCGTGATTATAAGTGAAGTTGAAGGAGATTTTGACCAGAAAAAAAAAGAAATCCATCATAATGGTAGGAAAAAAGCATCTGGGACAGTAGACAAAAAATAAACTGTGTCTCTGCTCAATAGGGTGGAAAATCGCTAGATTGCTTAGTCACATTAAACAAATGTGAAGGCAGCGTTGTTGACATGCATGGATAATGGGCGTTGTAGTTTTCCTTTACATTTCTGCTGATTGGAAAAACCTTTCAGCATGTACCAGATAAACTACTATTCCCAGAAGACACTGCACACCCATATGCCCATTGCATTGTGGCACCGATAGCGTCAGTAAAGTGCGATATATTTTCATAATGTGATACCACTTTCTTTTTCTGGGAACAAATCTAGTTGTTGGTTTTGTTTTTTTTCTCTCTTAGTGTTGTTGGAAGTCGTATTTATATTATTTTAGCCCTTTCCCAACAGTATTCATTTATTTTCCCCAGCGCAGACAAACCCGGTCACTCTCTTTTCGCCTGTACGGTATATCATTATTTTGTTGGTCATTTATTTAAGTTTAGCAAATGAAGTCAATAGGATGTGCTTGATTTTTTGTCTGCCTTAACAAATTTGTTTAGAAAATACTGTTTGCAAAGTATTTTAGTGCTGTGGTCTTAAAATCTAAATGCTATATATATGTTGTATACAGTGCATTTTAAACATATGCTGGCAGCGTGTAACAATGAAGTATATTAGAATAAACTATGATGGGCTAGTGTTTTCTTTTCTCTGTTGGCTAGTGGTGAAAATGCATTTAACAGCTTAACTGGGGTAAAACCTGTTTAGACTGCACTTGAAGATCTCTTGATCTACCCCCATGCACTGGACTTGCCTGACCTCAGCACCACGTTACTGGATCCTCAGCTGATGCACTATCCTTGCACTATTGCACTACTAATATGTCATTGTAGATATAACTTGTTGTAATCCAAACATGTTGCATCCTAGTTCATATTGTATTTTAGTAGTATTATTTGCACTTACTGTAAACTATACTGTATTTAAATATTCATCTTACATTGTATGTCAGCTTGGATAAAGGCGCCTGCCAAATAAATAAAAAAATGATAATGATTGTATGAAAAGTGTTGTCAGTCAGAATACAATAATAAGATTCTACTGTTGCTGGGGGCTTAATGGGACCCCCAAGCCCTCTGTCTTTTTTCTGCCTCCCCAGTTTTATTTGGCCAAGCGTTTTGCTCTTTTGATCAATTTCTTTTTATTCATATTTTGGTAAATGTAACTTTGTATTATTAAAAGGCCACCTCCAAGTTATCAGAGGATGTTGTAAAAGAAGAAATGAGACGAGATGGTGGGTATTTGGTTAAATGCGTTGCACCTTTCTATGTATTAAACAGGATTTGTAAATTTGTTCTTCAGTGTACTCCGTTAGAACATCACTGTACCTTGTATTCCAGGTTAAACTTGTTGTCACCGGATAATAGAAGGAACTTTCACTGGAATCCGATTCTTTTTAAAGGGGTGTTTAATAAACTGCCTGTTTATTACAGCTTACAAAATGTACAGCTGTGATTACAGCTTACAAAATGTTTGTGGGACCAAATGTTTTAAAATACCAATGGTAAAAAGTGTTAATGGAAGGAAATCTTGCTTTTTCTGCACTTTCAGATTGGAATGCATTGCCGATGGGACTTCAATCAGAGACTTCCCATCGTCGAGTTAAAAATCTGTTGTGCCAATATCTGAAGAAGCCTTGTGCATGTGTTTGATATGTAGAGTTTTAAATGTGTATTATGTGATTGATGTTGGACGCCGTTGTAAACGAGCTAATTATAGCTCATATGGCACTTTTCCAATAAATGTAATAATAATAATAATATTTATTCCAGCAAAAGTTCTACATTATAAAACCAGCATTTTAAAAGTATAACTCCCACGATCAGCTAGTTTGTTTATTTGCTGTGTAATATGTCTCCCTTCCATTTCAGACATTTTATTCAACGTCATATTTACTTTAGATGCCCCCTGATACTGTTTTTTTTTTTAATATAATTATTATTAAGGTGCTCTGTACACACAAATGGCAACTTGAGGGGATACCAGCATGTTAAAAAAACCCACGAGATTAACCTCAACTAATGAGACTTCTCCTTTTAACACACACATACAGAGCTTGGCACTGGAGTAAGTATTGATCTTTTAAATAAGTAATTGTTCCTTATGAGGGAGTTCACGTTTTTGAAAGGGGACAGTGCCCAATTAATTAATCTCATGGCCAGTTTAGTATTAATGCAGCTTCTGTACCACATCTCACTGCCAACAAGTGATAAATGATTTCTCTTTGTTATTCTCATCCTGTTCTAAGGTCACAAGCTGCTCATGAATTAAACTCTGATTAATATAATTACCAGGCATTCAGTCAATATGCAAGGTTTGAGTGAATACCTTTTCTTCTCTTTATTCCTGTGTTTTCTGCCATTCCTTGGGAGTAGAGTCCTTGAAAAGTCTTTGTTAGTGCTTTGTATAAGAATAAAGTGTTTCTTTAAGATGTTGATTTCAACATGCAGTACTGCCACAGTATGAACAGGAGCCTGATAAGAGTTTGAATCGCCCGTTATAACACTATCAATGCACTGTGGGCAGCCACTACGGCACTGAGCGAGAAGCGAGGCTGAAAGTGTATAGATTGTTTTTGATAGTTATGTAAGCATTCCATAATGTTTTGGTGGTATAAACCTGTTTTCCAAAATGGCCCATAGAGTCTTCACTTGCGAGATTGTAACTTGTGAAACATCAGTAATTTGTACAGTCTTGGATATTGAAGCAACTGCCAATTGTCAGATCTGTTGCCTTACACATCACATCATGCTGTCTTGCAGCCGGGAGAGGCAGCTTTTATATATTACAGAAATGATTCAGTCATGTGGCAGGTGTTGTCATTTCTTTGTCTAACCCTGTAGTTACATCCGTTTTAAAAATGTTCACTCTTTCGGAGTAAGCACGTAGAAAAATGCTGTTCCGAAAAAATAAAAAGACAATTGTAACGTGCTTGGTTGTGCTGGTCAGGTTATTATTATAATTATTATTTTTTTGCCAGATTATTAGAAAAGTAGCATGAAGCCATCTTTTCACTGTTGTTATGTATTTCATGAAGGTAGGATTATGTATGTAACGCACTGTGGTATTCATTTGTAGACTTGCTTACTGGTGTCTGAAGGAGGTTCTGTTGAAGGTTAGCACTTCCATTTTCTGAAATGGCTCCCTGTAGCTAACAGGTATTTACATTATTCCAAAATGGGTTGTTTTCTTCAGTGGCTCATTAAAGATAGGAATATATCAAGAAATAAATGATCTCAGGATCTCGTCACTTCAAACCATTATTAATATATATTTATTTTATTTTATTTTGTAATTTAAAGGAGAGATAGAGTTGTTAGCAAGTTACAAATAATCACTTATAATATGCCCTCAAACATATGGTCTGACTTTAAAAATATAATTCCTTTCTTGTCTGTTAACTATATATTTTTTTATTTTTTTGTTTTGGTGTATGCTTATATACTGTTTGTATGTTGTTATTAAGAAGTGGGTTGCAGTTCACAAACCATTAGCTAAGGTGTAGATTACAAGTTGGAGACAAGGCACCCATTGCATAGCGATTTGATACAATACTGGTTTTGCTATGAGTTTAATAAGACACACTTGAGCTTGTTACCTATACAGTGTGGCCTAGAAACCAGGAATGGGTGAAACTGCTATGCAATGTATTTCCATCACTGCATTGTCTGTTAACATACTTGTGTAACAAGTAACAGTCATGTAACAGCATTATAAATAAGTCTTGCTATCCAATAATGAATACATATTTAATTTGAGACCTGCTTGAATTGCATTGACTGACTGACTGTAGCTCTTTCATATCGGGTTTGGTGACATAACGAGCTAAGCTGTCATGTAACAAAGGTGTTTAAATAATGCAGCATTTTTTCCCTATTGATTATATAGACTAAGACAATAATTCTTGCCAAGGGCACTTTGGTTGTCGTTGTCCGATGAAATACAGGATGCTGTGTTCACTCATCACGTCCGCATGCTTCCACCGTTTCCGTGCCAATAGTTGCCAAGCTCTTATTAGCTATAACTGTGAAAGGTCTATTGTAATTATGATTGAACTCCTTCTAGTTTTTTCAGTGAGGTTTCAGGGAGTTTGTTGGGGATCATTCTGAGAGATTAAGAGCATTGTTGTGCCTGCAATCACAGCTGTCCTCCCATTTCCACACAGTTGTTGATGAGCATATTTATTTTAGCAGTCCAGTCATATACTTATTTCTATTAAAGAGCTTTGAACCCCATATGGTTTTATTTATTTTTATTTTTTTAGAGAACCATTCCCATTAGAACCTGAATATGTAACGCATACTGGCCTACTCTTGCAAGTACAGGCAATTTCATTAAAGGAATAATTTACACTAGTTTGTATAATATCCATTTTAACTGGTCATTTCCACATGATATGTGTTTCTGATCACCATTTATTACTGTTTCTGCACACACTGATATTTAATGAAGTCACTAGCATTTACTTCTGGGGTCGTCTCTGAGTAAGCCTGAGCATGGTGCATTGGACTTGCCATTGCAAATCTTTAGCAAAATCACTGTTTGCAAATCTTTAACAAAATCACTGAAATTCTCGGTGCACACTACAAGTGCACCTCTAGTGGTCATTTTTATGTCAACCTTGCTCGGGCTTGCTCAGACGGCTTCAAAGGTAAAATATGGCTTTATGACATTTGAAATTTGAAACAAATAGACAACCAACAAAGGCTGCTTTCTGGTAGAAAGCACATAATGCCATACCACAATGCAGTGAACATAATATAGGCACTAAAAAATGATGAAGCCGTGTGAAACTGAACATCATTGTGGAAGACTGCAGCTTTAAACTGGAATTTGGAAGTGGCTTTTTTTTAACATTATCTTATCCCTTGATGAGAAAATGATAAAAATCAATGTAATCCACAATATCAGAATGACTCATATGTTCGGTAAGCACAGACATGAATTGTTGTGTCTAATCCAGTTTTAGCAATATCTTATCGGCAGGAGAACTTCATGCTTCATTAGCCTGAAATATTTGTTTTCGCCCCCCCCACCCCACCGCCCATTTTATAAGATATATCTGTTCCGCTTTATGATTTCTAAGGCTTTTACTTCTAGAATATTGATCCTCAATGCCTGTGTAAACTGTTATAATTACCTCTTCAACACTTATAATGCTTGCTACGACATGAACTGCATATGTACCAGCTGCTCGCTACTTTAATGCTAATTATCATTAGAAGGTCTTAGTAGGAGACCGTTCCAAGAAGCGATGATTTCATCTTGTGCTGTGCAGGTTTAGAAGTTAGCTGTATGAATCTTTCATCAATCAGAGCTTGGCAACTATTTGCATTTCTTCTTTTATGGAAACGCACACAGCTGGGTGCTGACATATAAAACATTTGTATTGTATGGAAGAATATATTAATGATGGTTGTAGATAGACCTCTTTGTAATGTTGCAGTTAAAAACCCATTTACAGAAAGGCGATGCAGCTTGGCAGGCTGATGAACCATATGATGGGCAACACGTTTCTGGAGTTCATTCTATGTTGTTGTAGCCAACAAAATAATTCCATGAATCTTACTTGTTTTGCAACTCACTAAGCTACACAGGTCTAAAATATGTGCATTTTTTAAAGAAAGACGTGTAATAGAAAACATGGATTTTCATTTGGTTGTGCATTAGTGTAACAGGGGGAGACCTGTACTGACTCTTCTGATGTGGGCAGACCCCATCAGTATTTGTTTTAGCAGTCTGAGGGAGCGGCGAGGGTAGGACGGAGACCCGGACCGTGCGGGTAGCGACGGTCGGGGTGAAGCTGCCGAGTGCAGCACCTTTTGTTTGTAGTTTTGATTACTGTGTTTTATTTTCCTTGTTCTTTTCTCCTTTTGCTTATTTTTGTGTTTGAGCGAGTGCGCATATAATTTAGAAAGGTACCACCCCTGGTATCTCTGTGGTTCTGTCTATCATTGTTGATAGGCAGACCACAGACAACAGCGCCCTCTGCGGGCCAGAACGTGGAACTGCCCCACTAAAATAAAACTGGGCACCTGTGCGGTGCTGTCAAAATCACCTGTGTCTCCCGTGTGTCAGTGAATTACCCACCACCCTTCCACAATTAGATTAAATGCATTTTTTATACACTATGTTTGTGAAAGCGTATGTGGGTAATCCACTGACACAGGTGCGCAGGATTTATTGTTTGATACAATTAGCAATGGTATATCACAGGCGACCATACAAGTGTACAAAAAATAAAACTAAATGCAAAAACAAAAACCTGTGCAAAAGCAGGTATGAAATAAAAGGTTGCCGTGCAGTGGCGATGCACTGCTAAAAAAGGAGGTCCTGCTGACACATTCTCTTCACTATACTTTGTAGGATTTAAAATCCCTAACTGATCCCTGCTCTTTGCAGGAGGTGAACAATCCTGACCCCGGTTCCACACACGGTGGTCAGAGTTTTGGTTTCTTTTTCGGTTTCTATTTTCTGCCATTCTTTCGGGTTGATCATGTATCATGGATGATCTTGCCCTGGCTCAAGAGCACGATGGCGTGTCTGCGTTTTATAGCAAAATACTCCGCTGGGACACGCCCCCCAGCCGGTCAAGGAACTGCAACCGTCCAATCCTCAGCAGCACGTCAGAGGCATGGTTCCGAGAAGCTAGTGACAGTGCATTGTCCCAGTTACAGCATTATTCTCAGGAAGTATTTTACACTTGCACTTCCTAGGTGTTTTCACTTTAGCAGTGTTTGTCAACAAGCTTGTTACTGGCTGAAAGCCTGTCAGTTCATAGAGGAAGAAGTTAGTTGGTTCCTGACAGGGAAGACGCTGTTGACAGGTTGGGGACAATTTCACCCTCAATGGCTAAGGAAATGCAACACTGTCTGAAAGCATGATTTGCAAACGAAGATTATTTTATGTGGTGTACTACCAGATATTCTGAAGTGTGATACTTTACAATGTGATATTTTGTAATGTGATATTTTGTAACAATTGTAAGCCCTGGATAAGGGCATCTGCTAAGAAATAAATAACAATACTAATAATATGGTTTAAAATAAATGATAATTAATGATAACATGTTTCTTTAAAAACTGCAAATTTGATACCAACATAGTGAATAAAAGTGCATAGCAGGTTAGATTCATGAAATAATTGTTAGCTACAACAACATGGGCTTTTTCACCTTTGCTGTTTTAACAGAAAATTGCAGCATTCTTTAAATCTGTCATTTTATTTTGCTACACAGCAGCATTTTGTAGCTTCATAAGGTGGCCATCATTCTTTAGCCTTCAATGTTTATTTAACAGAAATCTTGCTCGGCTGATGAGTGTACCAAGGGAGAAAGCAAAAACACATTCAATATACTGTGTACATCAATCACAGCAGTAATACATAAGCATAATATACAAATACGGACAGAAACACAATAAAGTTAACGAAATGCATTGAAATTGATTTTGAAAACAGAGACCAGGGGAGGCAGCCTTATTGTCTTCAACCCCTAATTTTAATAATGCAACTACTTCCAAAGCTGACTTTGGCCATCATTTATTCATCTATGTCTAGATGCGGTTGTAAGTGAGGGAGTCATGTGATTGCACAATAGCTGCTCTGCTTCGATGTGAAGCACTTGCCTTCCCTGAGAATGCTTTTCATAGCACCCGAGCACCACTCATGCGGGACTGTCAACAGATTCAAGGGTTGAAAAAATAAAGCATATCAACCACGGAAAGGCCATCTTCTTTGCACTCGTGGATCCAGAGTGTCATCAGTTTGCACTTAATAAAACAGCGAAGGCCTCCAAAATACTCAATCTTTGTTCTTAGCTTCGTGGGGACCACAATGTTAATTAGCTGTTATACCACCGCAATCATATTACATATTACTCTTAAAAAATAAATAAATAAATAAATTGGTGTCTGCTTACTGCATTCTTCCACAGTAGGGACTTTTGCAATGAATCTGTCTCTCCAAGAAACATCACTTGTTTCACAGCGTACTGATTCACATAATTACCATTCACTAATTAGGAGTGTGTTACTTGGGGTTTTGACCGTCAGCCTTTTTTTTTTCCTGCTGCTTATATCCGAAAAATACTAATTTATCGGTTACGACTCTGAATGTTTTCAGGGTTTTAATGCTGTTGGATGTCTTTGAGTGGGATCCACTTTGATTTATTATGTTGTATTTGACTACTAAATGTATTCAGAGCTACCACTTCTACTAATTGCTGGTTGTCTTTCAAAACTGCTGCTGTAGCCGTTATCCGCACCAAATACAAATACAAGTAAGGACCTGGACACAAGATGTACGTTTCATTTAATTTCCAGGTACCCAAGCTTCCTCTCCCCTTAAACTCGGCTTGTTACTATGTCAACGAGATCCAGGTGCAAATCCGCTACTAGTTGCTGCAGTGGGAGTAGCTGGAGCTGTCTTCAAGAACAGACCTTCTGAATACCCAATTTCCATATGTCCCATTTGTTTATCACAGTCTAGACCCCTTTCCCTTTTGTAATTTAGTCCACGTAGGCCCTTTTCTGTTAAAACGGACTGCTTGCACCACAATGCATCATAAATGCTTTTCCTTAACGGAGCTGTGGCATCTAGAAAAGAGAATCCTAATTGTATGCCTAGGTACTAATCTCAGATTCTATCTCTTGACTTGCCTGCTACCTTGCTGCTGGTTTGGGTCTGAAAGATATAAATTACTCCAAGTTGAGATAAAAGAAGTAATAGCAGGAGAGAAAAAAAAGTTGAATTTAAATTACTGAGAATGCAACACAGGCCAACCTGTGTATCCGTAAGGCATATTTATATCTTCATTTTAAAGAGATTGTGTTTAGCAATGCAATTACTGAGTGCTAGTGGGATTATGACAGACAAGGCCAAACGGTAGATAAACTTAAGCTTTTGAAAACCTGACCACAATTTCCTAACCAAATAGAGATTTCTATCATCAGGTTATTATACTCACTATAATGCAAATACAGTCGTAAATCACAACATTTTGGTGACAGCAGGTAAAAAATAAAATTAAAAAAAAGCTTCAAAAGGATCTTGAATTAATAATTGAAGTCTAGCAGTATCTCTTTCACGCTAATAGTAGATTTGATCCTTGGGGACTCTACCCCCAAGCTAAAAAGCCTTTATTTGAATTGATAAAGAAGACAGCAAAGCTAAAGAAATCAATGAATGGTACTGAAAAGTGCTGTACCTATATATTATTTCTGATCTTTACTAAATAATGTTTTAATATTTGTCCCGAGTATAGATTTATCCATGTCACTATTAACTTAATTGCTTTTGCATTCATATTTAATAAACATTGACTACATATACATCATCATGACAGGCTCTGTCTCAGGTGTGTTTTCCATATGCGCTAGGTTATGGCTTGGTGATTTATATTGCAAACATTCCAGCACAGGTGTAACAACTGCATAAATAAAACGCTAAGAAATTAATTAAATAAAAATGAACTTCAGTCTGGTTGTCTGGATATTCTTGTTTATGAATCACGATAGCTTCATAAAATTAATTATTTCATTCTGATGCTCTGAAGAGATAAAGCGATTGAAAATGAGTATCCAAAATAATTATTTATATGAATGTGGGGATCTTCAGATCTTCAGTAATTTGCAGTTACAATTAAATATTTTCTTTCTTGAACATGTCAAGGATAGTGAATCGTGATCAGTGTACTCTTCTCTTAATGTTGAATGTATTTTCATGAATGCAGTGCAGTACCATAGAAACTGCCTTCACACGTTTGTTTGAGTTGGCTTTTAGCTTTGTGGAAAACAGGTGAATTGGTGTTCATGCATTTTTCATCCTGTGCACATCACATGCAGCACTACAAGCTCGTCAAAATAGCCTGACTCTGTCTCTGCCAATAGCCCATGTCTCATTTAGATCAGCATCGTTCAGTCTCTCTATTGTTTTCAAAACAATGTAAAAGCCGGTCTATACAAAGAGCTTTTCATGACAAGGGAGGCTTGGCAATTCTGCCTCTGTGATAAACATGGGAATGAATCAAGTGTAACAGTGGACTTTAAATATCGTGTTTGGAAACCTTGAAAACTAATAGAAGATGATGAAAACAATATAATAATAATAATAATAATAATAATAATAATAATAATAATAATAATAATAATAATAATAATAATGTAAAAGCTATAATTCCTTGTATATTTCTGGTAACATATACATAAGAACATAAGAACATAAGAAAGTTTACAAACGAGAGGAGGCCATTCAGCCCATCTTGCTCGTTTGGTTGTTAGTAGCTTATTGATCCCAGAATCTCATCAAGCAGCTTCTTGAAGGATCCCAGGGTGTCAGCTTCAACAACATGTCAGCAGAAACCCGATGTGGAATTACAGTCTTATATATACAATTTGACGTGTTTTATTTTTATTAAAAGCACCAAGTGGATTTAATGAAATGTCATGTATCTCTTGTAGTTCACCAACTTCTTTTGAGGTAATAAAATGTTGTTATTCTACGCACTAATTTCTTCCTATCATGCTCTGATAAAACTTTGCAAGTCAGGCCATTGTTTGTTTTACTACTACTACGACTACTACTACTACTACTACTAATAATAATAATAATAATAATAATGATAATAATAATAATAATTATTATTATTATTATTATTATTATTATTATTATTATTATTATTATTATTATTATTATTATTAACAGGAACAGAAGGAGGTTAGGCGTGAACACAGTACCTTGCGCTCTTTAACCGCATTTCTTAACCGCTGTATAACAGACCTAGGCTCACTTGCCTGTTTCTTACCTGGTATATTGCCTTTATTGGTATTATCTCAGTTACAGTGTGCCACAGGTGTTACCCTGTGTCACATATATTAAATACATTTAAACATTTAAAAAACTATTTACCATCAGAACCCATTGTGGCAATGTGAGACAAAATCATACTGATAAAAAATTAAAAATAAATCATGTTTGGATTCAATGACCAATGATACAAAAAGACTTGAAACATTTGTCATTGAATTTGTTTAGTTTCTTTCAGCATTTCTAAAATGAGAGGGTTTTGTAGTTATGGAAGGAATATCATATAATATATTAACAAAGATGTGTAATAGTACTGATTTTAGAGCTTCTGAAATGTAGTGCTATTATTGATCTTTAAAGGTAGAACCTGGTGCATGACTGATGCTTGACAAGTCAGTAGGTAAAAACTTTTCAAGCCCCAGATACAAAGTCCTAATCACAACTCGGGGGCATCCCTCAGACAACTCAGGGCTCTGCTTTTCCACCTTGTTGTTTCTCTTTCCTTTTTTTATTGTTTAGAAACAAAACAGCTGGCAGCTGGAATTTCAAATAGATGGGTTGTTATTTTATCTCCCAGGCAGATATCAGATGAGTAAGGTCATTCTATGAAAGCTTTGAGCAGTAGGAATTCAATTATGTATGATGGCATTACATATAATTTCACTAGAAATCACTAGATTGTACATTGTATATGCATTTGTTAATACATAAGAAAAAAATATTTATTAATGATATACAGTATTTTATTTTTATATACAGTACTGTGCAAAAGTTTTAGGCAGATGTGAAAAAATGCTGTAAAGTAAGAATGCTTTCAAAAATAGACATGTTAATAGATTATATTTATCAATTAACTAAATGCAAAGTGAGTGAACAGAAGAAAAATCTAAATCAAATCCATATTTGGTGTGACAACCCTTTGCCTTCAAAACAGCATCAATTCTTCTAGGTACACTTGCACAAAGTCAGGGATTTTGTAGGCATATAGTCAGGTGTATGATTAAACAATTATACCAAACAGGTGCTAATGATCATCAATTCAATATGTAGGTTGAAACACAATCATCAACTGAAACAGAAACAGCTGTGTAGGAGGAATAAAACTGGGTGAGGAACAGCCAAACTCAGCTAACAAGGTGAGGTTGCTGAAGACAGTTTACTGTCAAAAGTCATACACCATGGCAAGACTGAGCACAGCAACAAGACACAAGGTAGTTATACTGCATCAGCAAGGTCTCTCCCAGGCAGAAATTTCAAGGCAGACAGGGGTTTCCAGATGTGCTGTCCAAGCTCTTTGAAGAAGCACAAAGAAACGGGCAACGTTAAGGACCGTAGACGCAGTGGTCGGCCAAGGAAACTTACTGCAGCAGATGAAAGACACATCATGCTTACTTCCCTTCGCAATCGGAAGATGTCCAGCAGTGCCATCAGCTCAGAACTGGCAGCAAACAGTGGGACCCTGGTACACCCATCTACTGTCCGGAGAAGTCTGGTCAGAAGTGGCCTTCATGGAAGACTTATGCCAAAAAGCCATACCTCCGACGTGGAAACAAGGCCAAGCGACTCAACTATGCACGAAAACACAGGAACTGGGGTGCAGAAAAATGGCAGCAGGTGCTCTGGACTGATGAGTCAAAAATTTGAAATATTTGGCTGTAGCAGAAGGCAGTTTGTTCGCCGAAGGGCTGGAGAGCGTACACGAATGAGTGTCTGCAGGCAACAGTGAAGCATGGTGGAGGTTCCTTGCAAGTTTGGGGCTGCATTTCTACAAAATGGAGTTGGGGATTTGGTCAGAATTAATGGTCTCCTCAATGCTGAGAAGTACAGGCAGATACTTATCCATCATGCAATACCATCAGGGAGGCATCTGATTGGCCCCAAATTTATTCTGCAGCATGACAACGACCCCAAACATACAGCGAAAGTCATTAAGAACTATCTTCAGCATAAAGAAGAACAAGGAGTCCTGGAAGTGATGGTATGGCCCCCACAGAGCCCTGATCTCAACATCATCGAGTCTGTCTGGGATTACATGAAGAGAGAGAAGCAACTGAGGCTGCCTAAATCCACAGAAGAACTGTGGTTAGTTCTCCAAGATGTTTGGGCCAACCTACCTGTCGAGTTCCTTCAAAAACTGTGTGCAAGTGTACCTAGAAGAATTGATGCTTGATGCTGTTTTGAAGGCAAAGGGTGGTCACACTAAATATGGATTTGATTTAGATTTTTCTTCTGTTCACTCACTTTGCATTTAGTTAATTGATAAATATAATCTATTAACATGTCTATTTTTGAAAGCATTCTAACTTTACAGCATTTTTTCACACCTGCCTAAAACTTTTGCACAGTACTGTATATAATTTTTTTTTTTTTTAATTGGTGGAGGGAACTTGAGCCGTGACCCAAAGAGGGCTTTAGATGAAATACTTCTCTGCTAGTTTGTTCTTTGATTTACCTCGCAATTCCTGATTGAGTGTTTGAAATTATGGATAACAAATACAACCACGTGGAACAAGAAATGCACAATTGAAAATCGGTGGGAATATATGAAACATTTAATTTGACCATCATTGAAGTGAATCATAACCAGATCCATTGACAACATGTTATATAACAACACACTGTGTTATATATTAGTAAGGTCTTATGGAGCAGTAGTAACAATATACAATTGATTAACACATGTATATTTATCCAAAGGATAACTGGCATTAAGCTGTCCCCAAAAGGAATCGCTAGTTGGATGGTAGTTTGAAAGTAATATGTTATCTAGTCTCATGATTATTTATGCAGATGGCAAGAAATGAGGCATATACTTCTGGTTAAAAAAGAATAAGAAGTGACATTGTAACAATAGCCTCACAGCCCTGAAGATTACAGCAAATGGAGTCACGTCCCAAATATAATACTGTGACAAAAAGGCAGGGGTCTGCCACCCTGCTCATGCCTGTGGGGGTATGCAAACACATTTATTGTGTTGCAGCAGGTCCGCAGAATATTCCAAGGGTATGGAAACTTGTATTGAAAGTGTGCACCTTTAGTGAGCTGGCTGTTTTAAGTTGCCTTAATACTGTACCTCAAGTACTGAATGTTATTGCATTCCCAGAATGCTACCAAACGCAGCTACAGTCAAGAGTTACAAAGTTTTGCCAACAGAAGGGTTAAAAAAAAGAAGAAAAATGTAATGAAATGTGCTTGGTAAAGATTAGCAGGCCCCCATTAGGACTGTGAAGCTGCTTGGGTTGTTTAAAAATCAGTTTGATGTTGGTCTCTAGTGACTCGCCTGAGCGCGACTGTTAGCACTCCAGAATTCTGCAGGACTGTAGTTTTGAGTGAGCAGAAACATCACAGGTCTAACCCCCATAGGAATGCCCTATCTATGTAGTGAAAAGGATTTGTTTATTATTAGATGGGGTGACATTTTGGACCTGAGATTGTTTCTGAAGATTCCATTGATGGCGTCTGCCAAATTGTGTTTCTTTTGATCGGACGGATTTACAACTCCAAAGAAAATAAAGAAATAATCAAAAAAATTGATCTGAGGGCATGCTATATGTTATTCTTAAAGAGTTTGCATTTCAACAATCAATGCAGCAATCCATTTCCAGTGTTTTGAATCCTTATACCAGCACTCGGAATGTACAGCCCTCAAAGGACATGATAAGGCAGGGGGCTTGGACATCTCACATGTGATCTTTAATTCACTCTTCTGACCCCTTTCTTCAGCTTTTTCTTACAACCCCCTAGCCCAGAATGGCTTTCTTCTCATTTTGGTTTTTTCCTTGCCTTATAAATTAGGTCCCAATGTTCTTGTTACAATAGGTTGTGGAAGATCAAAGGTTTCCAATGGCAATACAACAAATTAGAGACACCTGCCATGGCCCTGCCAATAGGGTGTAAGGCCATGTGGCAATGTGCCCCGCCCCTGTGTGCATGTGTGTGTTATATGTTGCATGTTGCATGTGTTAATGTTGGTGTTTAGCGATTAGTACACGGGGTATAAGCGGGTCTGTGTTTCACGTGTGTTTAAAAATGTATAATTGTAGTTAGGCACGAGGTTGCACTTAATTCATTCACGTGCTGGGATTCAAGTAAATAATTAATTAGTAATTGAATCCCAGCACAACAGTATATATAGATGCACGATTCACTCACTCGGGGTTGGGTGTTCGGTGAGTGGAGAACGGGTGTGGAGAAGAGTAAAATAAAGTAACTTGATAGTTGTTTCACTCACCGTGTTTGTGTGTCTGTCCGTGTCCGCTTGTCTCTATAGTCTGTTTTGTTTATCTGTTTTATTTTGGCCTAAAGTGCCGTGTCCTGTGTTTTTGTGTTTAAACCTTTTATTTTCTGTTCTGTTAATTATTAAATGCTGAGCGATCACGCTCAGCTTCACCAAAACCTCAAATCTCTGTCTGCTGTGTATTACTTCCTGTTTCTGGTCTGACGTCACCCACTGTCAGCCGCCTTTGTGACACGTGGTGTCATCGTGGGATTACCAGCGCCTCCTAGACGCAGACCAGAGCAGGAACCGCAATTTGTTGTTTAAAAAAAAAAAAAACCAACAAAACAACAACAACAACAAAAAAAAAAAAAAATATATATATAAGGGAATGGAAGACTGGAGAGATGGCTGCCAGGATCTGGAGGTCCTCCTCGGTGGTCTAGAGGACCAAGGCTGGTGCCTTGCCTGTGGGGAGTTCGGGCACCCGGTGGTGCGCTGCCCCTACCAAGAGGGAGAGGAGGAGCAGGCCCAGGAGAGGAAGGTGAGGAGGAGGCAGAGAAGGGGAAAGGGGAAGAGGAAGGCAGAGCCTCCACCGCCCAAGTCTCCACCAGCAGAGGAAGAATGCCTGCTGGTTTTGTCTCCAGAGCCCAGGAGGGAGGAAACAGAGCCTTTCCCGTCCCTCTGAGGAGATGTTAGACTGGGTGTCGGACCCGAGTGGAGCGGGAGGACCTCCCACTGGTTGTTGACCTGCTGTGGGCCAGAGATGGGGAACGCTGGGAGCGCTGGGAACAACATTTCTACCCAGTGCCCTTCAGTGAACCCGGCAGCCGTGGTGATTAACTACTTGGCTGCCGATATGGGACTGCCCCAGCAGGTTGCATTCCAAGTGGGAGGAGCCACACCTACCTGCCTCCTCAATGGGCTGAAGGGAGACGACATGCAGCTCCCATCTCCACCAGCAGAGGAAGAAGGTTTGCTGGTTTCAGCCCGAGGGAGAGGAGCCCGAGCGCCCACAGCCCAAGCGGGAGGAGCCCGAACGCCCTACGCCTGAGTGGGAGGAGCCCGAACGTCCCACGCCTGAGTGGGAGGAGCCCGAACGTCCCACGCCTGAGTGGGAGGAGCCCGAACGTCCCTACGCCTGAGTGGGAGGAGCCCGAACGTCCCACGCCTGAGTGGGAGGAGCCCGAACGTCCCACGCCTGAGTGGGAGGAGCCCGAACGTCCACAGCCCAAGAGGGGGAGTCGGTGCGCCCACAGCCCAAAAGGGAGGAGTCGGTGCGCCCACAGCCCAAAAGGGAGGAGTCGGTGCGCCCACAGCCCAAAAGGGAGGAGTCGGTGCGCCCACAGCCCAAAAGGGAGGAGTCGGTGCGCCCACAGCCCAAAAGGGAGGAGTCGGGCGCCCACAGCCCAAAGAGAGGGAAGTCGGGGCTTCCACAGCCCTAGGACCCAAGCTGCCAGCAGAGGGAGAATGCCTGCTGGTTCCACCTCCACCAGCAGAGGAAGAATGCCTGCTGTCCCCATGTCCACCAGCAGAGGGAAAATGCCTGCTGTCCCCATCTCCACCAGCAGAGGAAGAATGCCTGCTGGTTTCCCCTTCAGAGGCAGAGCTGCACCAGTCCCCTGCAAGAGAGGCAGAGCTGCACCAGTCCCCTGCAAGAGAGGCAGAGCTGCACCAGTCCCCTGCAAGAGAGGCAGAGCAGCACCAGTCCCCTGCAAAAGGGGAGACTACACGCTGCTCCCACCTCCGCCGCCAGGAGACTACACGCTGCTCCCACCTCCATCGCCAGGAGACTACACGCTGCTCCCACCTTCGCCGCCAGGAGACTACTCGCTGCTCCCACCTCCACCGCCAGGAGCAGAGCAGCAGGAGCTGTCTCTGTCTCCATCACCATCAGGGGAGAGGAGCAGGAGCTGCCTCTCCCTTCACCAGAAGGACCAGGACTAGATGCTGGCGGTCCTCAGCAGCCCTTGCATAGGCTGCTGAGGGAAGCACGGGAAGAACCGCCCGCCGCAGAGGCCGAGAAGAGGGCCAACACCCGCACCCCAGCTTGTCCTGACTGCCTGCCTCGCCGCCCAAGGATGCCTGCCTCGCCGCCCAAGGATGCCTGCCTCGCCGCCCAAGGATGCCTGCCTCGCCGCCCAAGGATGCTTGCCTTGCATCGCCTGGGGTTGCCAGCCGCCCGCATCGCTTGGGGTTGCCAGCCGCCCGCATCGCCTGGGGTTGCCAGCCGCCCGCGATCGCCTGGGGCTGCCTGTTGCCCGCATCGCAGCAGGAAGTACTGTGGCCGGAACCCCACCAAGGGGAGCTGCCAGCCACGAAGAAGGTGGGGAGGTCAGGAGACCTGCTCCCACTGCAGCAGTTTCGCTGCCGGAGATCGTGGGGAGGTCAGGAGACCTGCTCCCACTGCAGCAGTTTCGCTGCCGGAGATCGTGGGGAGGTCAGGAGACCTGCGCCCACTGCAGCAGTTTCGCTGCCGGAGATCGTGGGGAGGTCAGGAGACCTGCTCCCACTGCAGCAGTTTCGCTGCCGGAGATCGTGCGGGAGGTCAGGAGACCTGCTCCCACTGCAGCAGTTTCGCTGCCGGAGATCGTGGGGAGGTCAGGAGACCTGCGCCCACTGCAGCACTTTCGCTGCCGGAAGTACTGTGGCTGGAGCCCCGCAAGGGGAGCTGCCGGCTTTGAAGAAGGGGAGGAGGTCCGAGACCACCAACCCCAGCAGCAGTTTCGCTGCCGGAGAAGGGGAGGTCCGAGACCACCCAAGCAGCCTTTCCGCTGCCAGGACTGCCCCGCTGAAGGAGTCAGTCTGGGAGCTGTCAGCACGCCTGCTGACAGCATGGCCAGTAGCAGCCTGGCTACTGGCAACATTGCCAGCCATGGGCCCACTGAAGCCTCCCTTCCCAGCCCGAGACTTTGTCCTGGACTGCTGGGTTTTAAGGGGAGGTGGCCGTTGAGGCCATGTGTGCTGCGCACAAGGGGGGTATATGTGGCAATGTGCCCCGCCCCTGTGTGCATGTGTGTGTTATATGTTGCATGTTGCATGTGTTAATGTTGGTGTATAGCGATTGGTACACGGGATATAAGCGGGTCTGTGTTTCACGTGTGTTTAAAAATGTATAATTGTAGTTAGGCACGAGGTTGCACTTAATTAATTCACGTGCTGGGATTCAAGTAAATAATTAATTAGTAATTGAATCCCAGCACAACAGTATATATAGATGCACGATTCACTCACTCGGGTTGGGTGTTCGTGAGTGGAGAACGGGTGTGGAGAAGAGTAAAATAAAGTAACTTGATAGTTGTTTCACTCACCGTGTTTGTGTGTCTGTCCGTGTCCGTTTGTCTCTATAGTCTGTTTTGTTTATCTGTTTTATTTTGGCCTAAAGTGCCGTGTCCTGTGTTTTTGTGTTTAAACCTTTTATTTTCTGTTCTGTTAATTATTAAATGCTGAGCGCGATCACGCGCTCAGCTTCACCAAAACCTCAAATCTCTGTCTGCTGTGTATTACTTCCTGTTTCTGGTCTGACGTCACCCACTGTCAGCCGTCTTTGTGACAGGCCATCATGTGTTACCAGGCCGGCACTGATTCCATGTGACTGCAAGGTGTTTGAAGCATTCTGGAGAGATGCATGATCATTCCTTCATGATTACCAGCCTCATTCCTTCAGGGATGGAAATGAGAGACTGGTAGTCATTGGGGAATGAAGCCTGTTCTCCATAATGGCCAATTATGACTCATGATCACATGTAAGACTGTTCCTAGTGAAACATCAGTAATTTATGGAGGATACTGAAGCATCTGTATGTCATACTTCTGGTGTTACTTTATCTATGGAATAATCAAGGAGCGGTGCCTGGTTACCAAGGGAATCTTTACACACGTCCAGGTGTGATGTTTCTCAAGGCTACCAAAGGATACTGCTCAGTTGTTACATTTTCGAAAGGCTTTGGTTATTAAGGTTTGTGGTTTATACTATCTGTGTGGTTTTCGTTGTGTAATTCTGGAGAAGTGCTTAGACAAACCTGTTTGCAACCTTCTTTACCAAAAGTTATTGAAAATATCAGAATCTTGAGATATATGGAGGAACCTGACTGTTTGTTTGTCTATTTGTACCACTTACATTTGTACATGTAGATACAGTAAATGCAGGTCATGGTGATTTACAGATCACTCTCATTTGTGTTAACTGACATAGTGGGGGATACTAACATAACATACTGAATGTGTCAATGTATCCAGAGCTATTCCTCTTTGCATTAATAAACTTGATGTAACATTGGGAATCAGAAATAGCATATGGTGTAAGTTGACAAAGATGCTTGTGTGATGGCTGTGGGATCCTTGGAAGGCATCAAGCATAGTCCTTTTGGTTTTATCATAAAAATGTCATATGCGTATCTTTTTCCCAGAGTAACATCAAAATGGTCTTATCGTCTCTTCTCCACAAACTTGTATGTGTATATTACTTTGCACAGTATTAAAACACGAAGAAACAAATTACTGTTGTAATGTTTTAACCACAGGCTGTAGGCCGTACTGTGTGACACACATATTGGATCTGTCTTCAATGACTCCTGTGTCGTCTGTTAATATTACAAATCCATTACTGTTAATTGAGGAACAAGTGTGTTTTTATTAAACAGTTATTTACTATCTTTCTACTCTGCATTAGTTTCTAGTTCTTTTTATTTAGAAATGCTAAAAGAAACTTAATAAATTCAATGACAAATGCTTCCGCTATAAGACGTTGAAAATGGAAATGATTCTGAACTCTGTTCAAATTATCCTCAGAATTTGGATTCTGAACTCCACATTACAAAGGAATGTTGTGTGCAGTTCTATCCCAAAAATGTAATATATATACTGTATATATATATATATATCAAGAGTAAGTCATCAATCATGAATCCAGTAGCCTGCAGTCTTGCACTCTTCGCTCAGCTTGCTGCCTTGTCAGATTTCAGTGATGCTGAACTCCTTGGCTCAAAATGGGGTGTTATCTTGCATTATAACCTCCCAGAGGGGAGGGGCTTGCATCAGCAAATCTAATGGGAGGCAGAACAGCCTTGGAGACAGATGTGTCTGGCCAATCCAAACTGTTAACTGTTTAGAGTTTAAACGTTTTTATTCCTAAAGTTAAAGAGTCTGATCTGCTGTGTAAAAGATCATTCTGGATACATAAAGATACTACAGACTTAGGGAACTTTTAATGAGATCTGGAACACTCTACCTTCTATAAAACTTTTTGTGTTTTATAAATCATGCCAATTTTATTTGTAGTTGTATTGAAAATGCTTTCCAGTAGTCCTAACTGTCCCAATTTAATATAAACCTGTCACAAAGACGGCCAGAGTGGGTGACGTCAGACCAGAGCCAGGAAATAAATAAACAAAACGAGAGATGAGTTTGGTGGAGCTGAGCGAATACTTTCACTCAGCATTTAATAAATAAACAAAAGAACACAAAAACAGGACACGGCACTTACGCCAAAATAAATAGACGAACAAAACGATGAAACAGTAAACAGACAGTGCACGAACAGACACACAAACAAACACGCACGGTGAGTCTATAAACTTTACTTTTCTTTACTTTCTCCTTCTCCTTCTCCACACCCGTTCTCCACTCTCAAACACCCAACCCCGAGTGAGTGAAAACATGCTGTTTTTATGCAGTTGTACCAAGACTCGATTGCTAATCAATCATTCAATTGGAGTCTCGGTACAACTGCACGTGAATTAATAAAGTGCAATTCCCCGTGCTCACATATTACTTTTTACTTGCACGTGAAGTGATGTGCCATCCTCGTGCCTAAATACAAATATACATTTTTAAACACACGTGAAACACAGACCCGCTTATATCCCGTGTACCAATACCAATACACCAACATTTACACACAACACGTAACATATAACACAAACTACGCACAAGGGCGTGGCCACATTGCCACAAAACCTCACAGATCTTTACAGTCTGTCCGGTTGAGTAGAGCTAGCATTAACCATTATACAGACATGGTAGATCTCGAATGTGAAATTAGGCCATTTTCATATCATCGCCAAAATCTAATTTTAGATTCCTGAGGCGCTAACAGGTCAATTAATTTAAATAAACGTTTTGTGTAAAGGAAATATACTGTCAACACACCTGCGGCACAAACAACGGATCTACAGTCAAACATTAAGTATTACAGATAAGTTAAGAAATGCAACTCATTTGCTAGAAATTCTACTCGTCCAGCTTACCTTTTCAGGCTTGCAGACCCCAAAACCCCCACATATAGACAATGCCATCACACACACTCCCAACTATCACTACCAGCACAGTTTTAATGATTAAAAGCTGATCAGTCTGAAATGAACTGCACACAAACTATTCAAACTTCACAACTAGGTCTAGGTCTATACGCTGTAGATATTAGTTGGGATGCAGGCTTTGAATGTAAGCATTGATCAGAACTGTTTTGACAGCGTTCGGCTTGTTTATTTTTACTACTTTTAAAAAAAAATGAAACTGCTAATCCATCTGATGGGTAACCGGAAAAAAATGACACCACTTTTATGCTCCGTAGGACAAAGTCATTAGACACGCAAGCAAAGTTAATGTGCTTTTTTGTTGTTCATTGACCTTAATGATTTGCATGCTAATGTTCTGGGTAGTGAGAAGATAAACACAATTTATTTTGCATATGCACTTTTGAACTGCCAGTCTGTGCTTTTGAAGGTTTTTTTTCCCCCTAATTTGCTTTATGATAATCCTATTTCTGTTTTTCAAATGGTTTTAGCTAATGAAGTAAATACATACATCAATTCCATTCAATATTGAAGTCTCACATGTACAGTTTTGAAAAAAAATATCTGGTTCTGTACTAGGCTAAAAAAAAAACTCTCAGTTTACGTGATCATGTATCTTTACAGTTATACAGTCTGGAATCACAAAATTTTTAAACTATTGTAAAAAAAAAGGTATATTAAACATATTTTTCTATGATAATCAAATATAAAAATGATTTCTCTTAACCCAGGGATGCATAGCAGTTTCACCCATTCCAGGTTTTAATATCTGCTTGATTAGCCACAGTGTATAGGTAACAAGCTTAGTAAAAGCAGGAATGGATCAAGCTGCTATGCAATGGGAGTCTTATTTTCATACCTGTAACCCAGTACATTTTGCTGGCTAACTGTATGACAAGATTCTGTTCACGATCTGCAACGTATGCATGTTTATCAGTACAACAAAGGTCATCACTATTGACTTTAAAGTGGACAGTCTGCAGTCTGATCACTGAATAAAGGGTTAGAAGATGATAGTAGTATGTGTTTCTGTTTGTGGAGATCTGGCAGGGCTCCTCTCATTAATAACTCTTATTGATGTTGTTTTATCTAAGTCACTCCAAAGTCAGCTTGAAGCAAAATCTGTGTTTCTTGCATTTTCATTGAGCTGGCTTGCATTCATACTGGATAATAATGCTTAATATACAGTACTGCTCTGTTAAAATCCTGATACCCATTAAAAGTGGAGTGATCCGCTCAAATAGATGCAGCCACCCCTGTTTTATGAATATACCAAATGGTCATGGCAAATATAATTCAATGATAATGGAGATCTTTTATTGAAAGCTGTTATGCTGGAAAGTGCCTGATGTCATTCCGATGAGCATGCTTTAATAGTAATACAATGATGAAAATGAAGAAATCCAGTATAATGTTAAATTCCTATACAAAATAGCTAGTGGAATGGGTGTCTTGGGGTCTTTTTTTATCATCCAACGCCTAGTAACACATTGCAATTTCAATATTTATTTCCTCAAGGGAGGAATTTCTCTGATGACAAGGATATAGCTGATATATTTTAGCTATATCTTTAAAACTGCTCATCCAATTGTGAAGAAAAACAGTATTCTATTCCTTACCGCACCTGTCTTTGATGGTTTTGTAATCTAGGTCAGTTGTAAATGTTACGGATATGTCTTTGTTCTAATCAAGACTGTAATAATGAACACATTTTCAAGCTTATTTATAAAGTATAATGATTCTTAATTAAGTAGTTACGAAGGCAGAGATCTGACAGTAAATGCTTAAATTAGTGAATCTGTGCTGCGATAAAATGCCCCAACCATGCAATACATTCCTGCAACACATTGTGCAGCACCTGCTCATTATTTCTTGTGAAAACAAAGAAGGAACATTAATTTAAGTGTTTGCTATGTCCTGTGACTTATACACTGGTATACAGTTACTAACGAAATGGGAGAGCCTGTCTTCACCCTGGCGTCTGTCAGGAGAGCAGTAGCAACTTTAGGGTTGTTGCCTGACAATTAACTCCACTGCTTGGCGGTTCTCTGCAATGTATCTGCATGATAGTCACGTTTCCCTCTAAACCCATTGAGCCCATCACCAAGAATAGGCTCCCCCTCTAACTCCCCCACCTCCTGGCACTCCACGTTCAAGATCTCGGGACTCAGCACATCTCTAATTCACATCCCAGACGAGCAGGCACAACAAGGTCTCGTTTTCTCCATGGTTTTTGCCTGATTGATTAAGCAGTGTTAAGCAATTATAACATTAACTGCATAATGTCTGCCCCCGTTCGAATTCCAGATTTTGAATTGAAGTAATACACACCGTGTTCATTTGTCACAAATTGCTTATTTGGGGTTTGCATTAATTTTCGGAGGAATTCTTGGAGCGACGCCTCCATAAATGGAGTTCCACAAAAGATGATGTTAGCCACAATGATAATCATCTTAGAAGCAGATCCAGCCATTCTGTGTTAACAGTCATTTTGCAGTCTCTCCATGCTTTCCCCATTGTTACACTATGCATTTACCACAGTTTACCATGTTACAGTATTTAATTTGCTTTACCAATGCTTACCTTTGCTGCTTTACCAATCCTTATCTTTGCTTTACCACTATACTTTGTGACACTTTGATGTGCGTTTGCTTCTGAAATCTTTTTAAAGGGTACTTCATGAATATAGATATTCTGCCTATAAATCTTGCAGTCTGGTTCTCGTGATGTGATATATGGGCATTCTCAATATCATACATTGTTCTGTTATGACAGATATTCTTACGATTGGTGTCAAAGTCACTCCAAGGAAACCTATGTTGAGGAAAAATTATAGGAAAGAGATTTTCTTCCCCAAGGTCACACAATGAGTTTGGTTGGATCAGACGGTTCAATCCCAAAAGTCCAAGGTCTCAGTGGGGTGCTGTAAATTAGCGCTACACTGGGACAAACTGCGTCTTTTGTGTCTTCAATATTAGCCAAGCTATAAGATTCTGTTGTTGTGAACCGGTTCAGTTGACTTAATGCCCCCTGTTTCTTAGCAAGGTAGACTTGTATAGACTCTTTCTATTAATCCAAGGCCTTGCTTATTTGTTAAAAAAACAAAGCTGTCAATAAAGGTTCCTTTAATCAATGTCACTCCCTAAACCAGTTTCATCCAGATATGGCCAAATGTCTCTCCATTGCAGAGTTAAATGAACCTGGCAGCTGCTCATAGTGCATGCCAATAGCTCCAAGTGTTTTGGAAATTCATTTATTTTAACTAGTCGGATAAACTGATGCAACAAAGACATACAGCAGATAACCTTCACCCCAGGATGATATTTTTATTTCTTTGGGCGATAGCCAGTAGTTCATGGCAGGAGAAGATGGCATATGTTGTCATGGTTTGTACATTCAGAATAAATGAGGGTTGTTTCAGAAACGTTTCCTAAGAAAACGCTGATTCCACGTGTGCAACTCTCATTTTTCCACCCAATTATCCCCCCATGCTCCCAGCCAAAGAAACAGAACAAACTGCTATCTGTCCCAAATACAAGAGCAAAAAGTGGTTTACAAAAGAAACCAATTACAGATTTGAACTGAATGTCAAAATGGACATGATGATCCAAACCAACAGAATTAAACAGTAGTCAAAGGTGGAGGAGATCTGGACTATAAAGCACGGCTAGGTTATGTGAATTGTTGCCAAAGTTAAGCATGCATTCTCCTCATCTACAAGCACTTGCTTCCAAGAGTGTCTTAAAAACGCATCTGGTATTAGAAACGATCATGAATTATGGTCTCAATCGATCCCATACGGATGTCTTGCAATAAAAACATGTTTGTTAACATACTGACCCTTCATATTGGACTACTCCACAAGCAGCTTGTTGGACACAGCTCTGCATACCCATCGTCGTCTTCATAAACACTGCACCATGCATAGACTGTCATTTATGACAGGCATAAACATATAACCGGGCCCTCCGCAAGCACACATTGTAGCACCCCAGCATGCCGACTCATTTTAATGTGTCATTGTTGCAGTCTGAACTGTTCAGCTGTATTGCCAGTAGCAGTGTTTGTTTAGATTCTGGTTTTCAATTAAAATCTATACATTTCAATGGTATTTGAAACACTATAGCTGATAAGTAGTTCAAGTGATTGCGATAGAACCAAGATAAGCCCCTGTTTTTTAGAATTTTGTAAAACAAAAGTTTCACTGCATGGATCTTCCCTGTGAAAGTCTAAAGAGTTTCTTTTTTTTTCTTTTTTTTTAATTCCCACGCTGCTTTCCATCTTCCCTACAAACAATGTATCTAAACTCAGTAGATGTGTTTTCTTTGCCCAGTCTTGCTTTTAAAACTAATTGTGCTGCTATGACTGCCATTGATTGTAGACCTAAAAAAAAAGGTACTGTGTCTTTGGAATGTCTTAAACTACTGTTAAGTTTTTTTCCCCTCTACATTTGTGACGGTCATGACTACTATTTAGAAAGAATAAAACATGCAGAATGAGTCATACAGTTGTGAGCTTGCCTGTACGAACCCCTGTCACGCTGACTTCTAGATCTTGGCTGGGTGCTTACAGAGCTCTGTTTTACTCTTTTCGCAGACTAGGAAAGGAAAATAAACTGGGGTTGGTTTGCCACAGCACTCCACAGCAACCCCTGCTGGTGAGAATGGAAAGCGGCCAGATGGAGATCTCTGTCTCCAAAGATCAGTAGCATGATAACACCCACTTAGACTTGCTGGTTGAAAAGAGGTATTTGGTGAGACAGCGAGAACAGCAGCGGTAGTTGATCTTCAGTCCTCCTAGGCTGATTATATAGAGTTACAGCATTGAGGTGAAATTCAAATTGGGGAGAAAACAGGAATACATTTTTTTTTTTAAAGTTTGCAGTATGTTTATGCAGTAGTATCATTTTTACAACGCAGCCTGTTGTTACTCTCAGAGCAACATATACAAATACAGGTTTATTTTAGAAAGCAAAGGTTACAAATATATATATATATATATATATATATATATATATATATATATATATATATATATATATATATATATATATATATATATATACTGTGCAAAGTTTTAGGCAGGTGTGAAAAATGCTGTAAAGTAAGAATGCTTTCAAAATAGACATGTTAATAGATTATATTTATCAATTAACTAAATGCAAAGTGAGTGAACAGAAGAAAAATCTAAATCAAATCCATATTTGGTGTGACCACCCTTTGCCTTCAAAACAGCATCAATTCTTCTAGGTACACTTGCACAACGTTAGGGATTTTGTAGGCATATAGTCAGGTGTATGATTAAACAATTATACCAAACAGGTGCTAATGATCATCAATTCAATATGTAGGTTGAAACACAATCATTAACTGAAACAGAAACAGCTGTGCAGGAGGAATAAAACTGGGTGAGGAACAGCCAAACTCAGCTAACAAGGTAAGGTTGCTGAAGACAGTTTACTGTCAAAAGTCATACACCATGGCAAGACTGAGCACAGCAACAAGACACAAGGTAGTTATACTGCATCAGCAAGGTCTCTCCCAGGCAGAAATTTCAAGGCAGACAGGGGTTTCCAGATGTGCTGTCCAAGCTCTTTGAAGAAGCACAAAGAAGCGGGCAACGTTGAGGACCGAGACGCGGTGGTGGCCAAGGAAACTTACTGCAGCAGATGAAAGACACGTCATGCTTACTTCCTTCGCAATCGGAAGATGTCCAGCAGTGCCATCAGCTCAGAACTGGCAGAAAACAGTGGGACCCTGGTACACCCATCTACTGTCCGAGAAGTCTGGTCAGAAGTGGCCTTCATGGAAGACTGCGGCCAAAAGCCATACCTCCGACGTGGAAACAAGGCCAAGTGACTCAACTATGCACGAAAACACAGGAACTGGGGTGCAGAAAATGGCAGCAGGTGCTCTGGACTGATGAGTCAAAATTTGAAATATTTGGCTGTAGCAGAAGGCAGTTTGTTCAGCCGAAGGGCTGAGAGCGTCACGAATGAGTGTCTGCAGGCAACAGTGAAGCATGGTGGAGGTTCCTTGCAAGTTTGGGGCTGCATTTCTGCAAATGGAGTTGGGGATTTGGTCAGAATTAATGGTCTCCTCAATGCTGAGAAGTACAGGCAGATACTTATCCATCATGCAATACCATCAGGAGGCATCTGATTGGCCCCAAATTTATTCTGCAGCATGACAATGACCCCAAACATACAGCGAAAGTCATTAAGAACTATCTTCAGCGTAAAGAAGAACAAGGAGTCCTGGAAGTGATGGTATGGCCCTCACAGAGCCCTGATCTCAACATCATCGAGTCTGTCTGGGATTACATGAAGAGAGAGAAGCAACTGAGGCTGCCTAAATCCACAGAAGAACTGTGGTTAGTTCTCCAAGATGTTTGGGCCAACCTACCTGCCGAGTTCCTTCAAAAACTGTGTGCAAGTGTACCTAGAAGAATTGATGCTTGATGCTGTTTTGAAGGCAAAGGGTGGTCACACCAAATATTGATTTGATGTAGATTTTTCTTCTGTTCACTCACTTTGCATTTTGTTAATTGATAAATATAAACTATTAACATGTCTATTTTTGAAAGCATTCTTACTTTACAGCAATTTTTCACACCTGCCTAAAACTTTTGCACAGTACTGTATATATATGAAAAACGATTGTCCTAAATGCATTTTTCCAGGATAAATATGCCGTCATGCCAAATACCCTTTGCTCCTGTGTATAGCATGCTGTCCTACATGACTAAAGACCATAAAAACAAGTGCCCCAGATTCTTTTTTTTGCGTATTGCTCCGTCACAGCCAATGCAATATTAGTCTTGACTCCTACTTTCCGATAGAGCTTCTGCATTAAAAATGATTTGAGGTGAAACCACACTAATTTAAACAGAACCTGTAATATAGTAAACACCATCTGTTCAAATTGATTTTCTTTTGTGCTCGCACAGTGGGTGACTTTATCTCACTTTTTTTTAAAACAATTAATAATGCATCTGCTGTAATGATTTCTAGACTCACGACGAAGCCAGGAAGGTAAGTCAGATTTGATTTTTTACATGATGCCCCACCCCCCTCTGTGTGTTGCTGAGTAAAACAGGTATATGTTTT
This sequence comes from Acipenser oxyrinchus oxyrinchus, assembly GCA_030684275.1. Classification (NCBI taxonomy): domain Eukaryota; kingdom Metazoa; phylum Chordata; class Actinopteri; order Acipenseriformes; family Acipenseridae; genus Acipenser; species Acipenser oxyrinchus. Next base: position 20,068,030 of record CM060265.1, on the reverse strand, counting down.
TCTATTTTTATTTTTTTTATTCAGCATGATCTTTTGCTAAGTTAAACTAAACTATAGCAGAAACCCTAGGGAGAGCCTGCGAGAAACAGATTTCTTCCCCTAAACAGCACAATTTCAAGCTGAAGCACAGTATCGGCTGTTTCCTGGAATAACCTTTAAAGAACTAAAAACAATCAATAATAACTTCTTCAGCTGCAGGGTGGCTTTGCAGTGCTGACCTTTATTTTTATCATTCGCTACTGAGCATGGTCATCTTAGTCAGTGGCACCAATCTGGGCGCTAAGAAATTGAACCTAAATAACCTTACTGCAATATTCCATATATTCACTTTCTGCAGATTTGTTTGCAGTACTCTTACATCACTGTAAAGCAAGCCTGCATTAGTTTGTATTTCGTTCTTGTTCTTATTTGGTATCATAATTACCTTAATGGAAGAAGGATTTGTTATTTAGCTGTAGAAACAGTCAATGGTTGAATATGTAGTGATACTAAGAAAAACTTCATTGATAAACGGTTTGGATAGAAGTCTTTATCAATTGTGTTAAAATGAACAGTAGCAAGTGTGACCTGAGTTCCTTTAGAGTATTAAAGTAGAGTGTAAAAACAGTACCCGTTACTAAAGCTGAGAGCAGTTTTACGAGTCATGCTCAGTTTCAGAATGTTTACCATCCTAAAAGAGTAAGTACCTTCAAAGTACCTTTAAACTCTCTTTACAAATCCTCTGTTCATCCAGTAGCAAACATTGATAATATTACTGCTGTATTATTGACAACCAATTCATATTGTGCGTCTGTTGCAGTAATATTGCCTCTTGATTGATCTAACTTGTGCTCAATATATGGTACTGGCATTTAATGTATATTGAATTCCCGGGACATCTTTATCAAAACCGGAACAATCCAGGGAAAACAGGGACAGGTGGCAACCCTTTAAATAAAGATGTTTCACCCATTGCAACATCTCGAATTCTGGACTTCATAACTACATGCATTAAATATTTATTTTGGCTGGCATTTTTTCTAAACATGAACTGTTTTTGTTGTGTTTTGGGTGTAGAGGTTCTGGACTCCAATCAAATTAAGTTTTTAATGAAGACAGATAAAGACCTATAAGCTGACAGTTATTGATTTCTCAGTCAATTCTGTGGTATACATAATTTTATACATTGTTGTTGTTTTTTTAATTCTTTTTTAGTAAAGGGAACATATTCTTTTTTTAAAGAAAAAGACACACAGAACGTTAATGCTGTAATATAATGCTCCGTCACACTTTATATTACGAACAGGTGACAATTACATAGACATTAATGAGGTTACCAGTAATCTTCTCTGTTACACAGTAATAACTTTTAATAATGGGTTTAGGTTAAGATTGAGGCTAGGGTTCATACAAAACTAATTACTCAGTAACCCACTATTCTGCTGTGTTGTTTCATGTAGTACAACCCAAATTAGGATTAATCACTAACTTTTTGTTACTGTGGTCTACAGTACACTGCCAAGGTGTAGTCTTAAGAACTAATTTCTAAAACAATTCTGAGCTCCTGATTTACTGAGAAAGAAAGTAATATGTTCTGTGAAGCACAGCCTTGTACACTATCGAACAGCCAGTGTCAGCCCCTGCACCAAGTCTCTAGTGCTGCTGATGAAAGCAGTGACTGCAAGTCAGGTGAATCAATGCTGCTTGTTTTTCAACTAATTCCTTGTTGACATGATTCTGAATAAAACATACAATAGCAGTCTAGAGTGAGTGGCAGAGTTGCCTCTTGAGATGACAGAAAAAGTTAAGTACCAATATATTCTAGACCATGGCCCAGAGTTCTTGAAACAAATGCAGCCGGTTTACCAAACCTAGACCATGTGGATTATTCTGTTTGAAAACAGGTTTAGGAAAATGTGTTTGTCGTAAAAAGACAAGAACTAGTTTTGAAAACACAGCAAAGAGTATGCTGGCACTTTAATTCCGGTTAAGGATCAGCTGGTTTTTCGGTCTTTTACATTTTTGGTCTTTCACATTTTATTTCATGTTTACAAAGCATTTGATCACAGATGCAATTCCCCTTAGATTATGCCCCTGGCGATGCTCTGAACGACAGCCTGAAATCCCAATGTTAGTGGCTTGGCTGTTAAGAGCAGTTGATGCAGGAGACTGTATGCACTACGTTTCATTGAAAGTGGCTGTAGCTAACAAAATAGTTTTCTTTTTTTTCATGCAAGTGTCATTAGCTGCTGTCTTTATCAGAAGCTGTAGTGTTGACAGAGATGCTGGTACCATAATAATGGCAGGTAGCTGAAAGTTTTCTCTTTGTGACGCAGATCATCTAATAATCATTGCCTGAAGTAAACTCCAATCTGTCATGCGATCAGAATGAACGAATTAACCAGAGCTCTTACAATTGAAACCCGAGTACATGGCAGCTGATATAAACGATCAGACTTTGATTTCATAATGTGATTGATTGATTGAGGCTAACCATTCCCAGATGCACCGTCTGCTTGGATTATTTATTTAATTACGTCAGTAGGTAAATGCACAGCCAAACTGATGGAATCCGATCTGGTCCCTGACTTCATCCAAGTCATTGCCTATGCAGGCTATTTAGTGTGCTTTCATTTTCATTATACAGGGTGTCTGCTGGGGTAATTCGCCAAAGGAGACCAGTATAGCTGAACATTACTGTAAAATTTCAGCCTTCCCCCTAGGCAGTGTTTCCTAAAAGCAGACAATTACAGGTGTCAGAAAAACATATGGTCACGGTTCACTGGATGATTAGCATTTCAAATGCTGTTAAAAGAATAATTTGAACCTGTCACTGTGATTGCAGGCACACTGTTTTATGACGGTGAGTCTGTCTTATCGGTGCAGAGGTGCTGGCTGTTGCTGCTGATATAGCAAAGAGCAGTGTTACAGCATGCAGCCCCTTCATGTGTTTATGTATACCAAATACTGGCTTTTTAATAATTCATTAATGAGCAATGGTGCCGCTTCTGTAGGAGACTTTTATTATAGCAAGCAGTGTTTTATACAGTATCGTCAGCATCTATCGCATTTGAAAGAGACAGAAAGTGAATCAATAAGAAAAAAATACATACATACATACATATATATATATATATATATATATATATATATATATATATATATATATATATATATATATATATATATATATTTTGTGCACATCATATGAAATGTTTTTGTTACACAAATAACTGTGTCCAGAAATATTCTTGTACAGTTTGTCAGATCAAAAGTCGATTAATTGGGGTATTAGGAATTCCATTAAATGTTGAAAACTCTTGGAAAATATAAAATGTTTTGCTTGAGAGCAATCGTCTAGTTTTGGAGTCAGCCCTTTGGGACAGCTGGAGGAGGGACATTCTGTACAGCTTGTCTAGATACTATAGAATGATGTACTTCCTGCATGATGCATTTTTTACTTGCTTTACCTCACTTATGCTGAATTATGCTAATTCCTAAAATTTTACTTTTATATTCTAACTGGAGTTGAGTTTCAAAACGAAAAAAAAGCACAATGTGTTCATAACACACTCCCTGACAAAGGCGTTTGTAGGGTAGAAACCCACACTCAGATGTTTATCAAACACATTGTTAATGACAACACAAAATGTGTTGTTATGGGACACGGGGTAGAGTAATTCATAGAGATAGGCGGTGCAGGGCTTCTTCTTTCTTTCTGATCAATTGAGTGCTTGTGAATAGGTGCCAGATTGATGGCACTGGAGACTGAAATCCTCTGTTAATCCACAGTGAGGACATGGTCCTGGAAGCAGCAGAGTCACAGTTTGTACTCTGCCAGTGATCAGCTAATCTTTGGCCTCCCTTGGAGAGCAGCAGCAAAGGTGCCAATTAGAGTTCACTGTGATGGTAGGTAGTGATGTGGGCATCTATCCACTAGAATTAAGCTGAGGCTGTGAAAGTGCAATTTGCTCTATTTTCTGGTCAAACCTGTTAATGTGACAAAAATACTGTAGTAACAAACAATATTAGCTCAATTTTTGAGTGAGTATCTTGTTACTCATTGTGTAAGATTTCCTTTCTCAGAAAACAATACAACAGTACAAACGGTTCAAATAATCCTTTGGAGTAACTCTGGCCTAAAGGCCCTTCTTTATCAAAACTTTTCATCCCAGGATGCAATTTAAACAATTATTGTCAATGAAATGTTACAAAACATGGTGTACCTTGTTGTAAAGACTTTGAGAAATCTATTCCTTGTAGTAGTGTTGTCCATTATGTTCACCATCCAGACTCAAATTCTGTTTTAATGTAAGCTAAAAACAGATACATTGGTTACAGTTAAGGATTTCCATAATAAAGCAAGTAAATAAAAACAGGCATTCTGTTGATAGACTGAGCAGCAAGTCTAACTGCGCCTAAGCAGTTAAGTATTGCCCTGTCATGTCGGAGGTCATTTTCATCGGCATTGCACATTTCTGAAGGGCAATCGCCTGAAGAATATGTTTTGTGTAAAGAGTGAACAAAGTAGCAGAAATTGCTTTCAAAGTTTTCTTTGATATTGAAGGCTTTCCTAATTACACAGTGAATTGAGAAAGTCTTTTTTTTCATTTAGGGGAATTTAAATGGAAATGGGATGGTTATAAAGTAACTTTAAAACGGCAAATTAATATTAACAAAGGACATGACAGCTTGTTGAATCCATTTATACATGTGCTCATGTGTGCTGTCTTATCTAACAATTTGAGGTCATGGGTCCAGTTCAGCATGCGATTTAAGACAAGGCCTGTTTTAATCAGCATTTGCTCCTTGCAACATTTGTTGAAATGGGAAAGGAAAAGTGTAAGAGTGTGTGTGTGTGTTTGTGGGGGTGAGGTTCTGTATGAACTTTGAGGTCAAGCATAGCTGAACATATCAAACTCCTTTTTAACACCTTCTGTTTTTATCTCTCTTATATTGCCAGCATATGTTATTTAACAACAAACTGTCAGCTGGTTACTTCTTGATTGTAAACAGGAGATTCAGTGATTATTCCTACCTTTGGTACATTACGTTTAAAAGCCTCCACTTGCTCAAGAGCAGTGGTTTGCTGTAATTGCAAATGCCTTGCTGTTTATATTCCAACCAATCACAAACTGTAAGGCAGTAGTTTGTATCAGACCCTAGGTATTTTTAGAGCTCACACTAAAAGCAGACATTATACACTGTTCAGCAGATTATATTCACTTTACAGAGTAATTGGCGGCAACATCCTGACAGGGTAGGCAATAGGCTGTGATATTCAAACAGTAATGTTAAATAACTACTTTTTTTTACTTCAGTCTTACGGATAATTTGAACAAAACTCGGATCCAGGTGGCTTTGTTAAAACATCTTTGCAAGTGTTTTGAGTACATTTCTCCTGATAATTGAAGAACAACATACTAAAACAAGGACTATATTAGCACATTTCTAGATGTAAATTATATCTGTTCTGCAGTTTCATGTATTTTGTTATTATTTCCTAGTGTTCCTGTTGCCCAGATTTAAATGGACATTGTCCACAACAAAACTATATAAATTGCAAATTGTCCATGTTTTTTGCAAGCTCCTAATATTGAATGTCCTAAGTAACAGCTTAACCCCACAGAGATATCTATACATGTTCTACAGTAAAACCTTTATTGTCCAGACTAATTGGGACCAGGCAGGTTCTGATAATGAAATTAAACTGTTTTGATAAACAGGGATAGGATAATGATGGTTTTGCTGTATATATTAAAGAGTTAAATATGCGTTATCTTACCAAATGCATTCTGCTTGTTGTTTAGATTCACTTAGTGTCATTTTTTGTTTCAGCCATTACAGCCATCATGCTTTTTACAAGTCAGAAGTTTAAAGCACCTTGTGGCCTCAATCAGATTCAAAACCATGCACAACTTCCAAGTGCCTTGGAATAATTGAAAAATGGATTAATCCCATTTTGCGCTAATGATATTTGGTCAGTTCCTTATAAAAACAAAGTTAACAACCTCTGCCTTTAACAGCGTTTGCTTCCTGACATTGTTATTACTCTTCCAGTCAATCAGTTGTTAGATATATTTTTTCTTAAGTTCTATTTGCAGACTTTTGTATGTGATTAATGGAAATATCCCGTAGCGATATCTTGTCTTTGCTCACTTTTTTGTTCTTAAATCCCTCCATTGTGCATTTTCTGTCTTGTCGAATTCTGACAGGAGGGGAGTTTAGATATAAGGAAGGATTTTCATACTAACGACAAACTGGTGACAAGCTCATCCATTGTTCCATGGCAGTCTCCTGACAGAGATATATAAGGGGGTTGGCTTTTGATGGAAATGTATCTCAGCTTCTGTTTGTAGACTGAAAACCAATCTGCCCGATTTTTAAAAAAGATTAATTCAACTATAATGAAATATCCTCTGTGGATATATGGTTAGAAATTAATTTGATAGCTTCTGACCCAATCAATTTAAAGAGCAGTTTCTCATTCTCTTTCCCCCCCAAGGATTCAATATATGTTTTTCTCCAATTTCTAGACTGGCCAATTTTAGTAAAAATCATTTCATGGAACTTCTCGCAACACATTTTAAAAAGATACTAATATCATACTCTTGCTTAACTCATTAAGCATGTGCTATTTGTCTCTACTGAAACATAGATAGCTAACACATTCCTGCAGCTGCAAGGATTCGTAATGGGCTTTATCTTCGTGTTGCAACGCTATATATCACAGACAAAGGATGAGAGCTTAGGCTCCTGAACTAAAACTGTTAGGTCATAAAAAGGATGCATTTCTGTTTATGAACAGATTGGCTATAAACTCTGTTGTAAAATAGTCAATCTATGCCCATTATTAAACTTTTTAAATCCATATATCTTATGTATTTACTTTTTTATGGGGGACATTTTGTTATAAGTTATGAAGTTGATTCAAAATCCAAATGTTCAATGTACTCCAAATGTATAAGAACCACTGTATAATGAAAACTTTGTGTTATTATTTGAACTTCCAATTAAAATTATGGAGTAAATGCAACAGTGGCATTATATTCAATACCCAGAGCAAATGTTTTATCACAGGTAGTCTTTGCAATCACTAATAATTATTTTAAAGAGATAGATTTTAAAGAGATACCTGTTATGTGAAGACAGCGAAGGTGCAGTTGAATAAAGGATATGCTTTTGTAAATCTCAAGTGTGTAGCTTGTATGGTTGGTTTTACGGACTCCACGATTGGTGCTAATCAGGGTCTGTGAAACCAGCCCATAATGTATTATTTATACAGTAATCTGCTGTGTGTCTGATTGTAGTGCTGTACTTTTTACGTACTGTACAGAGTAATATAAGAACTTGTACTTTCTGGCTTCAACTTTGTTCCCTGTATAAAAAAGACAGCTTGTTACAGGCTTAGATAGAGTTGTATCTTCTTGACTCTCAAGCCTTTTAGCTATAATCTTTTTAGAACTTTCAGAGACACTGACATCCTGGTGGGAAGCATGCATGTTAGAGTCGTAGTGCTACATGTAGAGGATGCAGTTGGCATTTTACAGACAGCGGGGGGCAATCCTGCTGCAATGAAATCCTCAGGAAGCTCACCCTGGGCCTCGCCGTGGGGAAGGGAACCACGGGGTAGCAGCTAGATGATAAAATCTGTCATAACCTGAACTGCTGAAAACCCACAGGAGAAAAGAATCTATATTAGCATGCACACACACACACACACACACACACACACAGAAGCATATGAGTTATTACGTTTTCCGTTGTCTTATGCGCGATAAGTCTGTGAATATATTATTTTCTTAAATAGTACAACACCATTTCTTGGTCCGGATAATAATCATATGATAGCAGCATGCCTCAGCCAGTGAGAGTATTGCTGTTTGGATTGGAGGGTGAGTCCTGCAATTATGACCCAATCCCTGCTGGTCAGCTGGGTCCAAGGATCAGTAGCTTGGTAGTTGTTGGTGTATTTGTGAAGTTGCAGAATCCACTGTAAGCAGGTAGTTACAGGTTGCCTAAGATGTGTGGTTCTTCCTTCACCAAGAACAGGAGACTAGTGTATCAAATACAGAGCATACCAATAAGAGGTACTCAGTACATTGTTTTCATCTTGTAGGCCTCTTTAGGTAGGCTCAAGTAAGTGTGCAGCCATGAGGTGGATAGTTTGATTATTGTCTGCTTTCAATATCATAAACTCAGTACTTAGCATAAGCTGTACGTGACAAGGGTGGTGATCTCCAGTGTAAAATTCTCAGTTAATACAGGTATTATTAAATTGATATTGTAGGCAGAAAAAATATATAATACCACACAATGTAGCTACACATTTCTTTCATTAGGCGCATTTGGAAAGCCACAGAATACAGTGTGGATCTGAGCCTAAAATGGATTAAAATGCAAAAAAATACATACTAGTAGTGTGTATTGCAGATATGTATATTTATATTTTTCATTTTCTAAGTTCAGTATGATAAAAAAGTAATGTAACAGTAAATCTTCAAATGAAATGTTAATTCTCAAGGCCACAGATTCTCAAATCAATTCTTTTGATCGTATTCAAAAATAAAATGAAGGCAGACATCATATGCAATGACCTGTGTTCAGCTGAGCACATCAGGAATATCTCGGAAATCCATAACAGTAGCACGTAATTGAAGTTGGCGAGTGCAAATCTAGACGAATGAAGGAATATTTATTTCTAAAAGGGGAAGGTTGAGCTAAAGATCACATTAAGTACCAGCATATACATTTGCACATCAATTAGAATTGCCTAATGATGTACAGCAAAGGTAATAATGCACTAATACTGATGAATTGGAATATAAAAAGCTATGTTTTATATTAACTTATAATAATAATGATATGACTGCAACTGCCTAACTTTGAGCAGTGTTGAGATCAAACTGTGTTTTCCGTCTTTAACTGTTTGCAAATAAACACTGAAGCTGACATTAACTAATCTAAATCCCTATTTATTTATTTATTGTCTGAGAGATATCAGTAAAAATGTAAATTGTATGCCACTGACCAGTGTCTCTATATGTGTATTAGTTTTGCTACACACATATTACTCCAAAAATTGCTCTCAAATGTCATAAGACCTGGTAAAAATAAAAAATGTATATTTTTGTCATGCCTTTATTGTTATTTCGTTTTAATAATTCAAATTCTTTGTGGGCCAATAAAAATAAAAAATCATCTTTTTAAAAGACCAACCTTTTTGAGAGGGGGTGAGTGAAAAAAAAACTTTCTCTCACACTGAAGTTAAATGGTTGATGGATTAGGCAAGCTCTAAAGAAATGCCCTCTTTCATGTCTCAAAAGCTTGGTAATTGCTGCAAAAAAGATGCTTAGCGGCCCGTAATATTCATATAATCCGATTATTTCTCAGTCCTACTCTGGGTAAAAAGGTGGGAGTAATCCAATTCGCAGCTGTGCATCTCAGCTATTTTTTTTTCTGATGATGCTGTTGTTTGCTGCATCCCTCAGATAATAAACCCAATGCTGGGAGTAGGATACAAGATCCCTGGCATAATTAGTCTGTTGACAGAAAAATAAATTAATGCAATTCTGCTCTATGGGGACCTCTCTCTCTTGAAAAAAAAAGATGTGCTGCCTATCCCATGTATGTTGATTTAATTCAGATTTATCACCTGAGAATTTACAAAGAGTGATGTGAAAAGTGAGCAGAGTTACTATTATCTGTAGAGGTGCACAATGTCATGATCATCCCCAAAGCTTTTATTGGGCAAGCGCATGCATTATTTCAGTTGTATTTCAAGGCTTCGTGATTGTTGTCGATTTACTATGATATTTGATAAGGAAATGAGTTGATGTTTGCACCTCTAATAATCAGCTGGTAAAGGCATGTCTGTACAGTGTGCAAGGTGAGACCACGATACAGCAGTCTCTACTGGTAAGGTCCTCCATTGAACTCGTGCAGACACCTGCAATGCTGACCTTTCTCTTCCAGGGGCTGGAATCTTGTTGGTATCCTCTGTTAAGCTCCTTGGTGCAAAGAGGCAGTTGGCTTGCTGGTGGGATCGGAGGATACCCACTGACCTTTTATACTCCAGGGCTGTTGTGGGGAGTTCTGAGGGAACATAATGCATGCTATATAAAGAAAAACATGGATTCAATAATTGGGCACAAAAAAGAAGAGCATACGCCAGCATACTCACTCCATACACTATCTTCTAGTTAAGTGTATGACCGCTCCATAGCTATGATACTGACACTGAGTTTCTCTGTTTATTGTGTTAGAGGAGAATATCCTCTGTAGATCCCCACAGAGAATCACGACAGTATTTCCTGTAATTGTACCTCTTGCAGTGTTCACTCCTTTTTTTTTAATTAGCATGCATGATCCCAAGGTTAACCTGTTCTAACCTTTACAGAGTCATGGTATGAGCTTTCAGGGTGCACCCGGCATCATCAGTTTGACGAGGAGGATCATCCTTAAGAATCCAGAGAGGGGTTCCACTTGCTCTGATAAATAGCAGATTGCTATTGAGAAATACTGACAATTCAGTGGCCAAGTGGGAACCAGAGCCCTAACAGCAAAGATAGGACAGCAAGCTAGTATTCCATTATGGCACTACTATTACAGTGATATGTTGGATATTTTACAACCGTGGTTGCATTCTACCAATAATGCATAGAGATGTAATATTGTCGACCCTTAATGCCCTGTGATTGTCATTGAAGCTGCTTTTGCATTGCCACTGAATATCATTTGATGTAAGGGTACAATTTCAAGCAGTTGGGCTGACCATAAAGTCAAGTGTCCTACACGACTATGTGTAACAGGAATTGAAGCCACACTTATCGACCCCTGGCATAGCACACCACCAGAATCCTTTTGGTTAATCTGTAGAAATAAAGTGCCCTACTGCTCGACTTTAAATATGAATTGCTGAGGTCAATCAATGATATGCTGTTGTTTTTTTTTTGTTTTTTAATCAATAATGTCTCTCTTGGCCTCTCCTTTCTAAAATGATGAAATATTACTCCTAAGACCATAAGAGCACCTCCAAAAAGGTTGACCCAGTTAATGCAGGTCACTTTAAAAATGAAACATGCATGACATCATGAATTTAGGAAGATGGATTCAAATTTGAACAAGCAAAAACATCTGCCATGACATTGCTTAATTAGGCATAGGGTATGTTTTATTTTCTTATTTCTGGTTAAACAAAATAGATTTTGAGTTTTACAAATGTGTTTAATCTTAATGCTGCACATGGTTTAATTGATTTATGATATTCTTAACAAATTAAACATCGGACGCTTTACATTTTAAGACATTAATACCCATTGTTTTACAAAGAGGCTCAATGGCTAAGAAATAGCTACACAACATTTATAAAGAAATTTGAACACCATTTTCCAGTGAAAATGGATTTAACCAGAGTAGAAATAGGACTAAAACCATAAAATAATTATAAATGACTCCACTTGTGCCTTAGGAAGCTCATAATAGAAAAATAAATAGTGAATGAGGTATTGTAAAGTGCATATGTTTTGATTTGTATTGCTTCCATTTTCATTCAGAATGAATGGGAAATTACTATTATTAGAATATAAATAATATGTGCTCTCATTAAATCATTGTCCTTCAATCTGGCTGCATCGTGGTTTTTACAAACTGGGATATTAGGCCTAGGGGGGCAGTCTTTCAAAGACAGTGGACTGATGTTCAATACAATGCTTCTCATTATTTTTCTGTATTACTCACACATCAACAAAAAAATAAGTGAAATGCTGAAGACAGTGATTAGGGAAGGGCAATTATACAGTGAAATTCAGGACTTTTACAATTTACTGTCAACACCAATTTAGTGAATTATCAAATGGTGTAAAGCCTGATAACATAAGAGCATATGTCTCATCAAGCAGCTTCTTGAAGGATCCCAGGGTGTCAGCTTCAACAACATTACTGGGGAGTTGGTTCCAGACTCCCACAATTCTTTGTGTAAAAAAGTGCCTCCTATTTTCTGCTCTGAATGCCCCTTTATGTAATCTCCATTTGTGACCCATAGTCCTTGTTTCTTTTTTCAGGTCGAAATCTTTAAAACCCAGGATAATTCTGGTCGCTCTTCTTTGCAGTCTTTCTAGAGCAGCAATATCCTTTTTGTAGCGAGCTGACCAGAACTGAACACAATAGTATAGATTTTAACATTGCTTCCTTTACTTTTAAATTCAACACATATCCGAGCATTTTGTTGGCCTTTTTTTTATAGCTGCCCCACATTGTCTAGATGAAGACATTTCTGAGTCAGCATAAACGCCTAGATCTTTTTCATAGATTGTTTCTTCAATTTCAATATCTCCCATATGGTATTTATAATGCACATTTGTATTGCCTGTGTGCAATACCTTACACTTTTCTCTATTAAATGTAATTTGCCATGTGTCTGCCCAGTTCTGAATGCTGTCTAGATCATTTTGAATGACTTTTGCTGCTGCAACGGTGTTTGCCACTCCTCCTAAATTTAACAAGTTTGCTTACTGTCCCAGAATCTAAGTCATTAATGTAGATTAGGAAAAGCAGAGGACCTAATACTGATCTCTGTGGTACTCCACTGGTTACTTTGCTCCATTTTGAGGTTTCTCCTCTAATCAGTACTTTCTGTTTTCTACTTGTTAACTACTCCGTAATCTATGTGCATGCATTTCCTTGAATCCTTACTGCATTCAATTTGAGGATTAATCTTTTATGTGGGACTTTGTCAAAAGCTTTCTGAAATCTAATTAAACCAGGTCATATGCTTTGCAATTATCCATTGTCGATGTTGCAGCCTCAAAAAAATCAAGCAGGTTAGTTAGACACGATCTCCCTTTCCTAAAACCATGCTGACTGTCTCCCAGGATACTGTTACCCTGAGTACTATTGGGAGGATCTCATCCGGCCCAGGGGATTTGTTTATTTTAAGAGCTCCTAGTCCCTTTAACACTTTTGCCTCGGTTATGCTAAAAGTTATTTAAAACTGCATAGGAACAGGTCGACATGTGGGGCATGTTGTCGATATCCTCCTTTTTAAAAACATGTGAGCTATATGATTTTACAAATTATAAGAAAACATTATATATATATTTCAGTCAACCCCCTGTATTGATTTTATTGCCTTTAAATCGTGGTAATGTATTTCTGTGCTCATTTTGTTGTTGCTCTTATTTTTGGGTGGGACGGAGGGTGGTTGTTATTGGGTCTTGGGTCTTATTGGCTGTGGAAGGATTTAGGGCCGGGACTTTACTGAAGGATCCAAGTTCCTCTCATTCATAGACATTTTTTTAATAATTGAAGGATGTTTTCCATCCTGGGTAACTGGCTTGTGAGAAGTTTTTGAAGACCTACTTAGCCTGCTTGTCACACAGCCTTCGAGCACAATGTTCTTGCAATGCCATGATATAAGGTGGCCAAACCACAGGAATGGTATGTATAGTGTTATAATATTTTCAAACACTGCTAATTGTTGGAATCAGAGTAGTTTTGTCACTTTGCATTTTAAAGTACTGCATGTAATGTAAACCACATTGTTTTCAATAAAGTTTAAACAACAAGAAAATAAAGTTGTAGGTATTGTATGTAAAACAATTTTCACTTCTATAATAAGGAAAATCCTCAAACTGTATTTGCAACATTTTCTTGAATAGGTTTGCAGTGGTTTAAGATTGTTTAAAGAACTGGAATTGGTTTTGGCTTCTGTTATGTAGACTATGATATTGCTGTTTTTTGGAATAAATAACCCAGAAAGATTGGGGAAAAAGCTGTTTTCTCTTCTTCGTGTGAAACCGCAGGAAGCTGTACTTTCTTTGAGGTATTCATACTATCTATTCAAATCTGTGGCATCCAAGATTGATGGCATGCTGCTTTAATTCAGCTCTTACCAACAACGTTCGCAGATTAGGTTGGAAAAACTATCAGAGGAAGCTCTGGGAATTCTTGAAGTCATATAGCATTGATTACTGATGGTAGCTGTCTTTGATGGCTCTTCTATAGTTGTGTTGTCTTCCACAAATTGGATTGTGTTTGTCATTGGTTTTAACCTTGCTCAGTATTCTCTTGGTAGTATACCAGAACAGCTACTTTAATATGTTGTAAAGGATAACCTTGACTAAGAAAATTATCTGTTACTTATTTTAATCTTCCCTAATACTTAATTTGTGCAGAAACATTTGACTGGAACTGTAAGGACAAGACTTTAAATAAGAAGGTATTAGTGCCTATTAAATTCATGGCCAGAAATGTACACCTCGGAAGTATTTATGCATGTGTGTTCTTACATACTGACATGTTACCTCAAGTTACTATTTGGTTTACCTCATAGGGGTGGGTAAATATGATGCTGTTTCAATTTTTAAAAAGCCCCTTGTGTACCAAAATTACGAAAACCATCATTCATCTTGAACAGTCATGGAAGTTTTAGTTTATTGTAAAAGTATGTAAAATGCCAGGGAGGGCCCATATGTGTAAACACTGTTTTTTCAATCAATTAAATAGATGCAAAATGGTCAAAATATTATTATATATGTGTTCAGTGGTTGGTCTTACTCTGATACAAACTAAACTAGAAAGCACTGTTGATTGCATCTCGGCCTTGGAGGTTAACATCATTCAGTCAGCCTCAAATGCCTTTGGCCTCAAAAGATAAGAACTGACATCTCTTCGCTAACTGGATCCTACTCAAATGTAAGGCATTTAATATATAATGCAGGTGTTCTCAACCTAGCCCCCTCCCTCCCCAGTCCCTTCAATGTACCCCCAGTCCCTTTAATCTAGCCCCCCTCCCTCCCCAGTCCCTTCAATCTAGCCCCCCTCCCTCCCCAGTCCCTTCAATCTAGCCCCCAACCTCTTTGTCCAAATGTATCTCGCAGGCAGCATCTCTTGCCAGCTAGTCCAATAATACTGATAGAAATGATATATATGAATGTACAGAATATTCAGGAATTACCTTGTTGTTTTCCAACGTATTGGCTAATCCAGGCTTTCTCCCACTCAAAACAGGTTCAGGAATTTTTGATGTGGATATTTAGTTAGTTGTTTAAATATAAATTCTTCTGAAAAGCCTTGTGACCTTAATAAACAGGTTTGCCAAGTGAGCAATATAGCTAATGGAATAGTTCCATAGATCTACCAGGCATGCATTCCCTTCTATAGGTCTCCTGTGTGCAGTTTTAAATATGCTCTTAGTCTGCATGCCTTACTTTCAGGTAGTCGGTTGAACTTCTTAGGTAATTTTAAGTCACTGCAAAGCATGTCGTTCATTAGGGGAACCACCTATTTAGTTATTATCAGGAAAGGTGTTGAAGGATGTGGATAAGTTCGCACTCCAAGTAAAATGATCAAGATGACCTGAAAATGGAAGTAGAGATTTTTAGGTGAATTAAAGTGCACTTTACTTAGTATTTAACATGCTACTAATTCCTACATCAAATGAAGTCAACTATATACGGTTGTGCTGCAACCATAATTAAGAAGTAAAAACTGACAATAGTGTTCAGCCTATGAGTTTTCATATACAGTATGTTTAAATTGCTGTGCTGTGATTTCCATCAACAACTAAAAGTTAACATTAAACATCTGATTATAGAGGAATGTACAGTGCAGTGTTGGTATATACCTAGGTGTGTAAGATCCCTGTGACCTTTGGAAAAGTTATTTAGGTAAACCCCCACTACCACCTCATACAGCTGGTTTCCTTTGGCTCAAGACCTCATCCAAGTACCTTCAGATTTTAAGCAGTGTAAATCCATTTCACTGACAGGTGAAATTTGGAAAGCTCACTTTATATTGATCCCAACTGCAATAACAAGCATCATGACCTTTCGAATAATGTAAAATACTTCCAGCATTTGATATTCTTCTTACTCGTTGTCAATCCGTAGTGTTATACAGTAGCATGCAATGTGGATATTTTCATTTAAAGAGCAGACACAGTCAGGGCTGTCTATGAGCTGGCCAACTTGTCCCCTCCAGAAAAGCTCACTGGCCATTCCACCAGGGCCATGGCAACTTTGGGGGCTTTATTCCAGGGTGCATCTGTCAAGGACATATGCAATGCAGCGGTGTGGGCTACTCTCCATACCTTTACTAGGTTCTACAGACTGAATGTCATGGATCCTCAAAACCCAGGCTTTGGAACTAGTGTTAAGAGCGGCTTCCCAGTCGATCCTTACAACACAGGCATAGAGGGGAGTTCTCCCTCAATTTTTAAGTCTTAGCTACTTGTTACTGGGATTCTGTATGGTAATGCACAAGGCAGCCTCTTGGCGTAGCATTCCAGCCGTTCATCAGGAATAAAAATAATGTTTTCTGTTTCTGGTTTATGTATTGCAAAATGTATTGTGTTAACTGTATACAGGTTGTTAATTGAGAAAAACTACATACTTTAAAGTGCATTTACAAAATAGTTGGGTTGAGGTTAAAAATGTTGGTTACAGAAAACCTACATTTTTTTTATCGTCTGAAACATAAGTGACAGCAGTTTTATTTCTTCAGACCTTCATTTTTGGGCTTGCACTGTACATGTCTCCAACTATTCCATGTAGGAATGTGTGTGTCCATGGCATGCCAAGTATGGCTCTCATTCAACTGTATTTGTCTGTCTGAGATAGTGCACAGCTCACAATAAAGATGAAAGAAGATGGGATGGCCTAGAGGGGCACAGCAAATGATGAGCTGGACTGTAAAAGAGCTGTGGAGTGTTAAACAATGGCAAGGAGGAAACCTCAGGAACCAACACGATTAAGACATCTTAAACGACTGCGGACTCTGGTGTGTGTAAAACTCCAAGAGAAAGGTCATGCTGAAGACTTGGTTTTACCAGCATCAGTAATATTGATGTATTTCTTGCCAGCACCTTTCACTTTCAGATACACACTGGTATTTCCCAGGGTTTACATTTAAAGCTTATAGATCTGATACTTGACATTGAAGGCATCCTGCCACCCTATATAAACTTGGCTGTGTTCTCAGTCTTTCTTGGTAGTGTTGCTCTGTACAGTTGAGGCTTGTTACTGTGCCGCTGATCCTGTTATTGAACGCTTTAGACAATAATAATATGGTATTTTTGTGTCCATATTTTTCCTGAACTATAAAGCAGTGTCTTAAAGGTTGTATAATGCTGTTTTTTCTAGTTTTGCTCCTTTGTTATAAATGAATTGATATTATTATAGAAACTATAAAGCCTGGAGGTTGAACTAATTGTTATTGGTTTTATATCAAATTAATTCTTTGAAATTGAGATCCTCTGATAGCTTTAGGCCAATCAAATCAGACACAAGTGCTGTAAGAAATGATATAGATACCGGTTTAGGTAATTAAAGGGTTATTATTTTTCTTTAATGTGTTATACAGAGCAGGTCATTAATTGGGATGCTAGGAATGTATCTGATGGAGACAAATGCTGCTTTTCTGTCATGTCAGATGTTCTTTAGTTACACGCTGGGAAGATAACCTAAAAGCTTTTTCTCTTTTTTTTTTTTGTAGGAACAAAATCAATACAGTTATCAACACTAATCAATAACATTAGTGTATGTCCAATCTACAGTATGCTCCCGGTTTTCCCTGTGTAGGGGCAAAAGGGATGAGCCGTGATGGGCTGAACAGCCTCTTCTCGTTCCCAAACATTCCTTACTTTTATTTATTTAATTTTATTGTATTTTATTTTATTGAAGAATTCTGTTTTTCTAGCATCACTTGTCATCAGTGTGGTAAATGATAAATGCTACAGAAATGGGGCTGGAAAACATGGATTTTCTGGATTTAAGGACAAACTATGCCATTAGAAGTTTCTAGGTAAGAACTAAAATGGCCTTTGCAAATACAGAATGATTTAATTTTTTTATAAATGAATTACTACAAAATGTTCCATTGTTGTAAAACAATGAACGGGATACTTTAGACCAACATTTCCAGAATAGTTAATGTCTTACCTGTTTAATATCCTATTATTAATTAATTTTATTGTTATAATTCACTCATTACTCCTTTTTTTAACCACAATGACTGCTTCTGCAAAGACTCCTGAAAGCTGAATTTCTGAAGTGAAATGACACCTAGTGTTGCCACGAAACTGACTTCTGGCCCCTATGCAACTGTGAGTTAATAAATGGAAAATATCTTTACAACATCACAGTTGCAGAGGGGGAATTACTTTGTGGTCATTTCTGCACATTTAACTTTTTTTTTTTGGCTGATTTACAACAGCTTGCCAAATTAAATTAGCAAATTAGGTTTGCATTGCTTTTTGTGTTTGAGGCCGAGCAAATTAGATAAATTAGTCAACAATTACAAGTCATCTGCCTCAGTTACAACACAGTCTTCAAGTTGTCAGTTTCCCAAAAAAGCATGCTTGTAGCCATGAGATGCATTGGAGCATGTACAAATCTCAATGGGAATAAAATACAGTTTTAGAACAGTGTTTATATTAATAATTGTGATAATTGTATTGTTTTTCCAATATGACTTTCCGAGGGGGGTTGGAATATAATTCAGACTATGTGTCAGATTGCAGACCTGCACATTTAACAATAGGGATGTCAGATGTCATGTTATATAGGTCAAGGAGAAGCTGCTTATTCTACTGCTGTTCTACACTGTGCCAGCTCAGTGACAGGGGACAGCAAACAGACTGCCAGGACAGTAAAGGGATGAGACAGCCTAGTCGGTCATATTGTAATATTGTAGTAAAAAGACGTTTGGAGGTTTTTAGGATAACGCACTAGTGAGCAAGGGGGATGCTGACATCTCCTTTTTCTGAATGTGTACTGAGGAGAATTACAAGTCTCAGCAAGCATCAGTAATGAAGTGATGTCTCGTGAGAACATGTGTCCCAAAGGATTCCTGCTTCAGGTTTCTCTCAGTCATGACAACACATTCATTTGTATTAGACGTTACCATTCATAGATTGTGCACAGCTTATAATTTTCATGCTGATCTTATGAAACTAATTCAGGGCGAACAACTAAATGAGCCAATATAAACTGTTCAGATTTATATATATATATATATATATATATATATATATATATATATATATATATATATATATATATATATATATATATATATATATCTTACAATTTCTCCTATGACCTACTGTAGTTTTAATAGAATCCAAACTATTAATTCATGTTAATGTATGCTGGGTTAGACACACCTGTAAGCGATTAAAATATTGCTTGTGTTATAAGACAGCAAATTATAAGTTCAGTAGTTTGCTTTAGATGTTGTTTACTTATATTCCAGATAGCATTTATAGCAATTGCTGTTTTTTTTCTATGTTATGTCATTGCATGCATAATATATGTTTACTTACAGTATGTATACAATGCTATATTCTATTATGATATAGCATTGTAGGCCCAGGCCCAGATATACCATTGTATTCATGCTATATCTGGGCCTAGTTAAATATTATGAAATTAATAGAAATTCATGATTTTAAGAATGATTCAGTTGCATATATAGAGATTTGTGACATAGAGGCCAGTAATATTAGAATATGTAGTCATATTTTAAAACTGTTTTACAGTTTTATTTAGTTTTTTTATAGGAGAAAACACTGTTAATGTTACAAAATGAGAAACAAACAATTTGATTGTTCTTTAGAAACCTGGAATTATATCAATCAGTTGTTTGGTTGGTGAGAAAACTTTAAACTGCCACTCAAAGAACAAAAATGGATTTTGGACTAACATTGTTGAAATGCTTTCTTTTAATTCACTGATTGGTTGTTTCTTTGCTCTTTGTTGTCGACAGTCTGTGCCAAGCAACACAGTTACCCTTACAGGGAAAGAGCACATTATGCACAGCAGGTTTCAAAGAGTCAGTGTTTGCTTTTGGTCAGCAGGGAGCTGTGTAAATAAGAAAGGCTTCTGATGCCACCTTCTCGCTTCCAGAAACAAAGCAAGCAGCAACTTTTCCAGGATAGAACAAACTGTTCTTCTTGTGTATTTAAAGTATGCTGCCATTTGCTAACATTTTAGTGAGGCTGGGATATTCCCCTGGAACAATACAATGTAAAGATATTACAGAAAGACGGCACAGACGACCAGTTTCGTTGAAGCCCATGGACATTTCCGCACCCACGTTGAATACAGTTGCTTTAATATCTCTGTGAGACCAATTTCAAAATTTCAAGCCTTTTCAGAAAATGGCACCTGAGATACTGTTAAAGAAGATAAATGGGGTTGTGTGGTAATCTTGTTCTTTATAATATATTATTGTAGCAACAACGATATACTGTACTTTGGAGCAGTCAAACATTGCATTGCCCGTACAGGTAAATACAACTGTGCTGAAATTGTAGAGAAAACCATTTTGCTGAATTAGTGTTAATTTGATAGCATCAAATGTTCAATGGAGTATTGACTTTGCAGTTGGCTGGTTTTGTCTGGAAAAATAACACAACTGAACAGTCAGGGGAAATATAATTTGAATCAGGTTTAATTTTGGATATTTACAGCCAAACCTAATTAAGGTTCGATTCTTGAAACACCGTGTTGCCCTTTATCAGAAAATAGAGATTGTAAAAAGCAGTTATACATTTGACAGATTAATAAATTAGTCTTTTAATCAAGGTGTTTTAAATCAGGGTCCCCTGGGGGTCTGCAGAGGTTACACAAGGGGGTCCTCAGAAAATTCTGAAAACTATTTTGTAAAAGTAATTTAGGGGAAAATGAAAATATGAAATAGCTCATTATAGCATAATTGTTTGACCTTACTAAATTAAATAAGTCATGCCTTATCATTAAAGCTCAGTGGAAAATAGGGCACCACATAACTCGATGCTCTAATGTTAAATTAATTCCTGTTGAAGGAAGTGACCCCAGAAATGGGAGTGACTGCCTTAATTATTAGAAAGTAGGTTATCCAAGCGAGGCAATGTGGACTGAATTGACGACAGCACGGCTTCTAAGGTAAAATGTTACTCGCCCAACAAAAAGAGTGATTCAGAACTTGGGAAAGTATTTGGGTCACATGTTGTAACCCCAAAACGAGTCATGGAACAAGGGCTCTTTTTTTGTCCTTTAGTCACATGAGTATAGCTACTGATTTTCCGTTCTGGGAAATAGCAAATTCCGTTTTTCAAAAATGACCAATTCCGTTTTTTCCCCCACTTTGTATCAACTTGTTAATAATTAAAAATGGCATTTGAACATAAATATAATGTTGATAGTTAAAATAAGTAAATTAATAAATATTACAACCATTTTCTTTCTTTTTTTTATGAAAGCCAAACTTTTCTATCCAACTCTTTGCTGTAATAGTAAGTAAAGTACTTGAAGACACTTCAAACATGTCATAATGTTTATAAACATTACTTGACTCATTGCTGGCATTAAAATAAGCAGGAAAGCTTAAGAATTATATTACAGCAGTTCAAAAAACAAATGTCCAGCACTATTGTGTGAGAATCATATTTACAGTCTTCCACTAATAACACAGTTCTTATTATCTTATTTCTGGCATTAGAATAACAATAAAAAATATGAAACCGTTTAGAAACATTCCAGCAATGTCATGCGAGAGTAATGCTATTTACAGTACTCCACAAATGAAGTTTTCCGTTTTACTGGCACTAAAATAACCAGGATAAAATATAAAACACTTTGACAAAATAGGCGTGTTGACTGATTCATTGCTGTACACAGGTTCAATGCTGTGTATCATCCGACTGTAATTTAAATAGCACCCCTTTTAACACAAATGCATAATTAATCCTCCCAATTGTTGCTAATTCTGCCACCTTGTTATTTGCTATGTTTAACAAGAGGTGTGTCTCCAGACAGAATGTCTTTATGAAACAAACGGTGTGCAGTGTAGTGACTACATCCTTTACACAGCAAAGCCATCAATTTCCTTTGAGCTTTTCTTTCATCAGATAATATAATTTAATTAAGAAACGGTCATGGTTTAACATTGGTAATTGTAGCTTTATTAAAGGCAGATAGAATGGAAAGAAATAAACCAAACAATAATTAAATACACAATTAATTTAGCTTACTTACTTTGGGAAAGCCCAGCTTTGAGTGCTGTACCTTGGGTCTATGTTTTTCAACAAAGAAGAATGCAGTGCTTTGCCAATTTGTTGTCGGCTTTTTTGCTTTATTGTTCTCTACGTATTTATGACTGGCAATACGATCTTTAATGGTATTGACTCGTACATGATCAATCGAATGAGCAAAACTTGCAGAATGGTATCCCACCATCCACATACAGATAATCAGAAAACGTTTTACCTCTGTCTTTTGCTGAAACATTGCATTTCTTCGTTGGTGCAGCCTCCATGTTAAGTTTCAGCAGAGAAGCGTGAGTGAAGTCACAGGGAATGAACTCAATTTGGCTGCGTGTAGTGCAAAAAAAAAAGCCTAATTCTGTTCCGAATGCCTAATTCCGCGATCGCGGAAAATTAAACCACAGTAAACCACTTGTGGAAAGGAGTAGCAAAGTTAACACCATGAAATCAGTCTTAAATTGCTGTTGACAAGTGATAAATATATAGATCAATGTAAGTTTCAGATTTTCTGATTGTTATTTAGGTTGCATGTTATATGCATGGTGCGTTGTATACTGAACTATGATATGTAGCATGTAGGGTGTGTGTGTTATTCTAAAGACACAACCAATGGCAGTCAGGCCTGTTATACACAAGCCTGCATGCTGGACATTTTACTTTTATAAAAAAAAAAACTGTCAGAGGTCATCAGTTGCCGTCCCAAATGCAGTGTTGTTCTGTACAGCATGAAAGCAAGAAATTGATATGCCATAACCTAATATCCTGGAAATATGTTCAGCTGGTTCTTTATTTTATAAAGAGCATTCTGTTCAAGGCTTGTTCTTGGTATGCTCATGTGCCTCAATTTTATATTATGGTAGCTGAGACAGGGTCCCTTAGGTTATTGGAGTCGGTATTCTACGTACAGTGGTAAACATGGCAGTGCAATGAAAGGCAAATATTGCATTAAACATATTTTAGTAACAGCACAAAACAATGGTATTGCTTAATACACTGTATGTTGTCTAAGAGATGTGGATATGTATTTACATCTCCTCTACGTGGCTGCTGTATTTCCATGGGGTTCTTGAAATGTTAACTGGAGCAGATGGCCCCTGCTGGAGGTGCAGGTCCCAAAGGGAACATATGGAAAATATAATGGAAAACAAGGGCTTCAGCTCTTAAAAAAATATATAATATGCTTACTGCTGTCATAATATTACTCAAAATTGTTTTTGATTTAATTAAAACAAAATACCAGCTATGTATGAAGGGAGCGGTAGAACTTGTATTGTGGGTCGTCAGAGAAGATGACATTGAGATCAGCGTGGCCCAGGTGGTCGTCTCAGTCAAACAATCAGTTTCCTTGAGTGTCTAAAGTGTCAAGTGAAAGCAGTTTTTAAGGAAATATGTACAGCTTGGTCCTTAAAGGGGTTAAAGAAAGACAGCTTCTGACACCTGTGAAAAGAAGACCTATCAGAAAGGCTATAAAAGCTCAGAGTGATTGGGGATCTGTTACTAACAAGATATGACTGGCTTCCGCACAACAAAGATAAAAGCTTGTAGCTGGTCCTTTTGAAAATCCTGACTAATACAACGAGAGCAGGGTGTAGTACTGTGCAAATGATCTCCCATAAACACCGTGAGCTTAAAAGAGCATCCGAGATAGCCAGAGACGCAAGCCTCGGTTAACAGACACATGGATCTTTCTCTGTGCAGTGTGCTTGCTGAAGCTGTGCAGTGCTGTCCCGGCAGTGCAGTTTGTGAGTAGGACGTTTCTAAATGGCACTCAGCTTTGCAAGATTAAAATTGTAAAAAAAAAATCAAAAAAAAAACTTAGCTATAAATAGAACAAGGGAATGTGTCCATTGGAATGTGATTTTCCTTGAAGAAATTGCTAAACTGTACACAATCTGTGCTCTGGTGATCAAGGAGGGTTTCAGCTCATTTGAGTTCAGGAACAGTAGCTTTGATGGGGGTTTATCACCTCTAGCACAGGTAGAAATATGGAAAATAAAAAAGGTAAGCTATCTTTTATAAGGATTTTGTTTTTGTTCATTTCATCTTCTACATTTTAGAATTGTTGTATGTATAAAATATAATATAATTGTGATGTGTAATTGTCATGAAATTTTCTAATTGTTTTTGCTTTTTAAGTAGAATTATTCTAAAAGTTAAGAGTAATATAATTGCTGCACATAAACAGCAAACATATTCTATTGCTTGTTACTTAATGTGTAACTTGGACTAACTGTATATGGATGTATAGTACTGTTCAGACAGCTCCATTTATAATTTAGTCTTAATTCAAATACAGTATGTAGGCAAGTTGTTATGTTATATTTAGAATTAAATGTTTGTGTTAAAATGACAAATGTGGTACTGTTTTAATTTAAATGATTTATTCACATCAAGTCAAAACAATTTGAAGTGATAAGTAAAACCAACAGTTGTTATTGAAGGATTTGAACTCTGTGAAACTGAGTGCTGATTAATATTTCCTTTAATATTGCAAACTGATGTTGATTAATATTGCCATTGTTTAATATCCACCACAATAAAAGTTTATATAGATAAGCTAATTTATCAAGGGAGAACAAAGCTGGCCAAATGTGATGCAAATGTATTGTTTAGCATTATATTGCATGTGATGTTGAAATTGTATGTATGTATTTCCTTCTCAATAAAGAGGGTTTCTATAAGACTAAAATTCTATTGTGTACCAAAATACAGTGATGTACATAGTGCAATTATGTGGAAAGGTTACTGGGGAAATAAAATGTGGGAATACATTGTTTAGAGTTTATAGAAAACAGTAATCTGTTATACACTTGTATTTATTAGCTTTAAGATTTATAATAGATACAAATTCTGGGGGAATAGGTTAAAATAATATAGTAGATTACTGTTTAATTGTTGACCAGAATGGATGTCATGGTGTTGTTCCTTTTTTTATTTTTTTTTATTTAGCTTGAGGTATTTAGAAACATCTTTTTGGACATTTTTTGTAACATGTGCATAAATAAAAGATGAATCCATATTCTTTAGATATATTTGACAAATCGCTGTCTTCTAATTATATTTTTTATTATCCATTTTATTTATTATTCCTATATTTTGTTCTACCATGCAAATAATGCGTTTATGGCTGCATGTTTAAATATCTTATGTAAGATGCTGTTTCATCTTCTCTGGTCTATTTGCGGTTACTCATCATATTTTTATGCCCAGTGATGTAGTCCATAGCAGATTATTAAATTTTTAGTAGCTTTGCAGTAACTCTAATGCTCATGGTGATGTTTCAGAGATAGACAACACCAGTCCCTTTGTGCTGTGATCATGCTTTTCTTTGCTGTTGGATCCTGTTTCCTCTGGGGTTTTTTTTATTTTTTTGGTGAACACCCACATACCTAATTCTCACTAGTCAGGCTGTACTTACAAGCCTTGAAAACACATTTCTATGACATTTCTGGTGTCCCCAATGTGTGTAATAGACTGCACACATGTGCCTCTAACCCAGGGCTTCTCAAACTCGGTCCTGGGGACCCCCTGTGTCTGCTGGTTTTCAATTCAACCGAGCTCTCAATTACTTAACTAGACCCTTAATTGAACTAATAATTTGCTTAATGAGACCTTTTTCCTTGTTTTCAGCTCTTGAGCAGTTGCATATTTCAAGTTAGCTGTAGCATTTGATATGTAACTTGAACTGCAACTGTTTAAGAGCTGAAAACAAGTACCCCTGTGTCCCCTATAAAACATGCTATTTTCTGACTTAAGTCCAGTACCAACAGTAGGTATAACTATAATGTATCCTTTGTCTAGGAAGTGGTTTCCTAACCACAATCCCAGGTTACCCTGTGAGCTTGTGAGGTAACCCCTCCAGAGTCCAGTTACAAGAAGCTCGTTTCTGCCTCCTCTATATGTTTAAAAAAGACTATCTGACTTCACTCGACACGCCAAAAAAGGATATGTTGTAGAAACAAGACTGGTTAGAGATGGTTCAACACATCGTAGTCATTCTCATCAGTCAAATACCTATTGTCATAAATATATATATATACATATATATATATATATATATATATATATATATATATATATATATATATATATATATATATATATATATCACATTGAATTTTCCACCAGCCTTGGCAGTTACCATTGCAGAAACACATTTTTAAGTTAAAATGAGAACAGAAATCCATCCAGTTGTTGTGCATTGGTTGTAAATGGATAAGACTTGGAGTGCATTTGTGGGCTGTCTTGCTTATTAAAGTCTTTTTTTAAAAATGCAGACTGTTGTCTATTCAGGAATGGATATTTAGTAGGTAGCGACCTAGATATATATATATATATATATATATATATATATATATATATATATATATATATATATATATATATATATATATATATATATATATATATATATATATATGTATTTTTATGTTTTATTATTTTATTAGTTGGATGGTCGGGTTTATCATGGTCACTAAAAGCAGAATAATCCTGCTTGGAAACTGTTTGTATAACCCAAAATAATTTTATTCTTGTGCATTAAAAAAAAAAAAAACATGTCCAACTTCTCCTTATTGAACAGTGTTGAAAACAAAAGAAAACACAAAAATTGCTGTCTATTATAACAGCAAGCCGGCCATGCCTTGTCATTGCAACACATTGGAAAATAGGGCCCGTTATTATTTTAAACATTTTTAACGTGAGGTCATGCACAGCACTTCGAAACAAAGCCAATACTTTGAAACAGTTGAAAGTAACAGGGGTTCATAAATACTGTGAATTTGTCATGGCAAATGACTCATAAAGTCATTAAAGCAGAGAGTTGCAGGAATAGGGAGCTATAGACTGTATCTGTGACAAAATTCAACTGTCAAACTTCAAAGCTGTTGGTTGAAAATAGTAATCCCCAGAGCCCAGGATTACCACTATCTGTTCTGTCTGTGGAAGAAAAAACAAAATCCAATAATAAATACATCTAAACTGCTTCTTCTTGTGCACGCACAGAGATAGGGTCTGCATAGTCGTGTAATAATCACACAGTACCTGAAAGTTTAAACATCTTTGTATAAAATTGAGAGTTGATCAGGTTATAGCTATGAAATGTACAGTATGATAGACAGAGAAACAGACAGGCACAGCCAATTAAATGAGAACTCTATAAAAGGTGAGCTGCTCAGGTTTCAAAAAGATATTTGGTGGAAAAGGGGAAAATACATTTGAGAGAAAATGCAACTGTCTTCAGTTTTTAACAAAATACATTTAATTCCTTGACTCTTTGAACTTCTTAAAGGTATGGAATTTCTAAAGGGGAAGAAAAAAAAACTAGAACATGTTTGTTTCTTGTGTAACAGTAGATAAAAATAGAGCACCAGCAATGAGTTATAGACTTCAAAGAGAGAAATGTGGCTTGAAATATAATTAGCAATTCATATTATATATCTATTAGCATCCGACAGATGATTACTGTAAAGTGCACTTAGGAAAGTCCATAATATATGTTATTCTGTGCTGTACAACTACAAGTGTAGTCAGCGTTTCATAATAGCCCCTTTCAAGCCCTAATTAACGATCCAGTAAAAATGCAATAACTGGGGGAATAATCTACCTGCTGAAGCATAACAATGTTTAATACAGTTTCAAGGCATTGGTGATGTTTTAAAAAGAACATCTGGTTCTGCAGCATATACTATAAACTCTTAATTGCTTGTTAAAAGTTCACCTCACTATCAAATACCATTTTGCCACATTTTTTAAATGTATTTGTTTGTACATAACACACACAGACATGTTCCAGAAATAATATATTGTATTTTTCTTCTGTAATTGTTATAATTCCCCCCTCCCCCCAAAAAAATATTCAATGTTTGAAAGGGTTAGTACAATACTTCATAGAATGTTGTGTGCTTCATAGGAGATCAGTAAGAATGAAAGAGAGGTTCTGACACTAATTCCAAATTGATAATAGTGTATGCAAACAGAGGGGCGATACATTTTAGAAAGGCAGCGTTCATACTGTCAAGGCTATGGCAGACCTAACTTTGTTTTTTTGAAAACAAATTGAAGCCTAATGGGATGCTGAAGTAGCTGTTTTCAAAAGCATGTTTTAGGCTTTGCATGCAAAGCATTTAAAAATCATCATGCCCTTTCCATGCCTATAAAGTTTTCTGTGCTATGCGTTTCACAGATTTAAATGAAAGGTATTTTTTTTTCCAATGTTCCACTCAAGACTGTTTAAAAATATATATAATAATAATAATCTTTTCACTTACTGGAGATGCTTGAACAGGCTGCCGCATAATATGCCCTTGAAAGGTAGACCGTTTGAAGTTGAATGTGCTGTAAGTTTTTACTGCCTGCTTTTCACATTACGGAGACATGTGTTTTGCTGAAATTGGAATAATTTGCTGAGGGATAGCGAATGGATGTGAAGTTCAGGAAAGAGATAATAATGGGGAAAAAATACATACAGTAAAGATGAATGCATTAAGAAATATACTGTCTTTTTATTTAATAAAAATTGAATTTACAATACAAGCCTGCCAATCCAAAAATGTATTATTATTATTATTATTATTATTATTATTATTATTATTATTATTATTATTATTATTTAATTTTTTTCTCATTTTTTTATGTCTTATTAAGATTTTTAGAATATGTTCATATGTAATGTACACTGTATGGGAAGCACGCTTACAAAAAAGCACACACATACATATGTGCTATAGAAGGGCTTTTATCAGAAACATCCTTAAATAAATAGTTTTTTTAATTTTGTAAACCTTTTGTGTACATCCAAAAAAATATATATATATTAGCTCAAAGTACACTGCAGTTATTTATACCTCCTTTCAATCAATGGCACCAAGGCCTTTATAATAGTGGGGGGGGGGGGCCAAGGCCCAGGGGTGAAGGGGTGAAGGGGTGGCAGGTGGCGGGTGGGGTGTGTGTGGGGTGGGGCTGTTGATGTGAACACACACACACACACACACCACCCCACCCCCGGACTAAATTTCATACATTAAAATTATATTACAGCTTTAAAGGACGAAATACATTTTTAAGCTTGTAAAAAAAAAAGTGCAAGAAGATATTTGGGTTTAAAACGTTAAAAAGGCCTGCATTAAAATGACTATCATGTCATTTTAATGCAGTATTTATTCTATGGATAAATTAATGCAATATAACAGGTACATCAAATATTGAAGCAGGTTATATATTTAGAGTCTACTAGTTATTTAAAGTGTGTAACAACAACAACAATACTACTAGTACAACAAATAATACTACTACGACTACTACTACTACTACTACTACTACTACTACTACTACTACTAATAATAATAATAATAATAATAATAATAATGAGTTGTTATCTGAATGGTGGGCATTGAGTCCATATATGACCATATACAGCATTTACATTGATAAAGAATATTAAACAGCTGTCTACAAAGTATTTGTTTAGCTTTAATAGCCTACTAAAAGCTATTTTTGTTTTAAAAGTTATTTAGCTATTTACTGCTTCAGACACAAATTACATGAAATGGTAACACATGTTTCAACATGTTTCAACAGTCTTCTGCAGTGTTACAAGGTGACAATGAAACATTCGCTATCACATCCAAAGTCGGCTTCTCTGCACTTATTCTTTGCTATAAACACGTCTTTATTTTTCCAGCATTCACGGTGTTAGTTCTGTCTTTGTGTATGCTTATCAAAGCCACTGTGTTTAAAGTTGTCAGTGTTTTTGCTTTGCTTCTGCAGAAATAATTTACTACGTTGCCTTGTTTTATTTTATTTTGTGGTGGCGGTGAACTAAAAATGTTCACTGCCTCATCCACAATATTATTGCCTTCTAAAGCGTCCATTTTTCCATTCTTTAATTATCTATTATCTAATACATTACTGCTCGGCAGCACACATTGAAATGGGAACTTTTTTTTCTAGTCCTGTTTTAAATAAGAACTTTTATAACAATAAACAACATTTGTTTGTATTACTTTATTTACAAGATGGACATAAAAACAAAATATTCTACAATTTACTGTTTTTCAGGTAAGCATTTAAATATTTAGGAACATTTGTTGTGTAATAATTATGAATGTGATAACGCTATTTTTTCTGCTTTAAGTAACATTATGTTTAATCGTAAAATGAAGTACCTATTTTTAGGCTGTGAAATTAGCCATTTTTTATACTTGAAAAAACAAACCTAATTATAATACAGACACACACAAGTATTTTTCAGAAATACAAACAATATGTACAGACCCGCAGTCTCCCAAAATGTAAAGTCTGGGTTGTTTGTTAACATGCTTTTAAAAGTGGGGGCCATGGCCCTCTGTCATATGCCACCCCCATCCCCTCCCACCCCCAGCTCCGCCTCCCCTACTTTATAATATATTATGAAATCTTATGACACAAGAATTATGGCTACAATTAAGAGGCATTTACACAGTTTTTATTTTAGTTTAAGGATATTTTTATGGCCAAGAAAATATATTTCTATTGAAATAATACTGGCTTAAGTAGTTTCTAAGTAACTCCAATATATCTAGGTTGTGTGGTCCAGTGGTTAAAGAAAGGGGCTTGTAACCAGGAGGTTCCCGGTTCAAATCCCAGCTCAGCCACTGACTCATTGTGTGACCCTGAGCAAGTCACTTAACCTCCTTGTGCTCCGTCTTTCGGGTGAGATGTAATTGTAAGTGACTTTGCAGCTGATGCATAGTTCACACACCCTAGTCTCTGTAAGTTGCCTTGGATAAAGGCGTCTGCTAAATGAACAAATAATAATAATAATAGTAACAATAATAATAATAATAATAATAATAATAATAATAATAATATCTAACAAGTAAGGGAAGCTGAAAAGTAAAGACTGCTCTGGGGTCACTCGACTGGAACTGACAGGAATGTCCCATCACCCTCACGTCCTTTCACCGTGCGTCTCCCATGTCCTAGATAACAATTCTTAGTTCTTATTAATAGTCAAAGACATCTTGAATTATTTCCCTGTGATGCGCAGTATGAGCTTGGTCTACTGCAGCAGCTTGAGCTGAGACCACTAAACTCATTTCATTTGTGAGCTAAACAGATTTTTTGCAATCTAACATCATCTCCCAGTAAGAACTATTAAATCTGTTATCGCTTCCTTATTTAAATATTCATAATTTCCATCTTAATCGAAGTCTGATGCAATGGTGTGAAAAGTTGGGTATAAATATGCATGATAAGGGGTAAACTATTTATCTGTGGAAACGGTGTGCTTGATAAGATTAATTATTCATTACACCTCCCTTTCTGGTCTAAAACTCTGTTTGGAATTGAATTCCACATTTAGGAAGGTGGTACTTTATTTTAAGCATCAGAAAACTACTGTTGTAAAATGTGTCTATGGTATATATACTGTATATGTTCTACTTATAACTTTGCAATGAAAGGTGTTATATAATTAAACAGAAGGTGATTGTAATTCATTCTGAAATATGGAGATGAAAACCTGCAGCAATGTATGTTCTTTAGAATAGCCCATAGCTATTCACTCATGGTGGGTACCTTAAAACCTTTCCAGTATGTTAATATTAGATGCTTATAAGGAAGTAAATAAAGTAACCCAGATCACATGATGAACTGTCAGTCGAGATTATGATCACATGTATTCAACTGAAATATAATCTGATATATCACACCAGATTGGATTTATCTCTCTGCAGGTCCTGAAGGCATGTATCAGAGCTTGATTTTTATACATATAGTTTATATTGTGTCAGCTGGATAGTTTGATGTAAATCTTAGTGTCATTTGTAACTACAAAGATTACTGTCATTGTTGTTTATTTTGTGGATAAATAACTATGTACAATCTCTTTTTTTCTCTGTTTTGTAGCTATCTCATGTACCTGTCTAAAACCCTCAATTAAAACAATTATAAAAAACGAGGGGTAGCGCCGAATAGTGAACGAGTCAGTTAAGTGACAGTCAGACTCAGAAACTGGTAGATGACTAACGGCACGTTCAGTGATTTGTGAAGTAATTGTGAAGCGAGAATGTTTCAGATGGACGGAAGTGGATTTGCAGTTGCAAGCCATTATCATATAAATTACATTTTAAACATTAATTTTAAACAAATGTAAAATGTCAAGCAGTTTTAAAATACAGTGCATAAACAGCAAAGGGCTATGAAAGAGTATTGTTGCAATGACTATTGGACTTTGACAAAGTGCTTGTAAAACGCCTTTAATTTGTGCAATGGAGAAGGATGCATCTCCCAACAGAGTGCCCTATTTTACAAGTCTCCCATTTCTGCTGGCTTGCCCTCTGTAGAGCTGATTTGCAACAGGGAACTTGACTGAATACATTTACAAAAGTGTTCATAGGTGGTACATACTTTTAAGACAATATCAGAGTTGTTTCAATTTTTTTGACCAGCATATGTACGGTTAGAGTGCGTGTATTTGTATTTATTTGTTTTTTTGTAATAAATAGTGTTTACCTCGATGTACATTTTATATAGGTTATATTGCATAATCTGTGACAGGTATGCCTGAATATTCTATTGCTTTCCTTGGTCCCAGGTGTAAAGTCAAAGATTACTTTTAAATGGTAATATTTTCCAAAGCATAGACATTCAAAGACGGTATTATGAATTTTTAAGGTTGTTTTATATAGACTAAATTAGAGCTCAGACAAGGGATAGCATAACTTTGCAATTATTTTCAAACAGCTTTTAAAGAAACTATTCCAGGCAAAAAAAAATAGCTTCTGCTGTCTGATGTTTAACAGAAAAGTTATTTTTTTGATTGGCTGTTTTAAGCTTTGAAAAATCTAACATTTAATTAAAAATGGCTTATGGTTTCGTTTTTTTTTTCTTTCTAAAACATCACTAGTGCTGCACTAAGTATGAGTGAAAGAAGAAAGTGGACATGTTGTATAATTATTCTACATAATTATTCGTGGGTCACAAAGTTGAAAGCATGCATAATCGGAACCTGTATTACAGCCTGTCCTAGTCAAGCTAAAGCCTTATCCCACTTGTGTTATTCTTACTTGTAGCAGTGCATGGGATTGCTCAGTCAGTGAAAGTAAGGTGCAGTACCTCCTGTACAGTTTTCCGATATTTATGAAAGCTGTTTGTTCCTTTTTAATCCTGTGTGCCGGTGTTGCATATAAGCTGTATGCTGTCGGTAAAAATGCCCCTTCCATCCCTTCTAAAAGGTCATTTCTGAAGTGAGGTGGTTTTAGAAATAACTGGTAGTGGATGTGCAACTGGACTTTCTGCCCCCTTTTTAATTGTGGGAACTGAGTAAATAAAATATCTCTATACAAAAACAGAAGAGGGGGCATAAATTACAGCTTCACAGCCCTACTGGGCCTTTTTTTTTTACACCACCTTTAAATTAAACTTTTAGAAATGGTTGAAAAAAATATGTTTTAGTCAGTAAGCCTGGTATGCAATGATCTATACTACACAAAAACAGAGAAAGAAGGCGATCACACATAAGATATTAAGAAACTGTAAACTCATTGATGATCATTTTTCGACTAGAAGTATTTTTTTTATGCCTTCAAGAAGACATTGAGAAAAACTTTCTAACATTTGTTTTAGGATTTCTGAATTGACCACTTATAGTTATGGATATAATAAGGTATAAACAAATATGAAATATATTGGTTATGTAAAGTAACAACAGAACTATAATTTGTTTTAATAATTTCTGGAAGATGCATATAGATATATAATTACCTTCTGTTTCTTGGTTATTAAACCCACGTCATCTTTTCTTTTTTGACTCGGATGTTAGCATAAACCTTAATGCAAACACCCATTACAATGACCACTTATTTACAGCAATCGTGATTCGTGAATGAATGAGTGGTTCCCAGCCTTGATTTGGGTTGTAACGCACAGATAAATAACTGTTTGCGTGTGCAATAATAACTCAAGCCGTATCCTGTGTAATAGGCTTTAATACCCCTTGAATGATCTGCGCTCTTCAAAAATGAAATAGGCACAAGCTCGGAAGATTTAAATGATTGGTCATGGCAAAGAAATGAGCAATAAAGTTTGGATCTGTAGAGAAAGAAATGAGGATTGAAAAAAAAGAAAAACATTGGATGATGAATGACCATCCTTGTAGTAGTAATTTGTCACTTTCCAGATGAACGATTTGAAGCTGTCCCTGTTTCCAGTTTTTGGCCACTTGTTTGGTGGTGGACAGATGGACAACACTAGTAAAATACCAAACGTAAAAGGAGCATTCATTACCCATACATTTTTAAGAGTTGAATCACATCCGTTGATTGTGGGGGGGGGGAGAGATCTTATTATTTCGGGCTCAGGTGTTCCTGTTTGGGCATCCTACTTTCCTGTAAATTGTGATTTGTAATCGAAGCTACCAGATTGATCCTGGTAACTGTTTCCTACACAGTTTTCTCTGATTCAGACTGTGTTAAGTGATTTGCAGTTAAATTATTTAGCATGGTAAGCAAAAAAAACACAAAAAACTACAGTGTCTTAGATGGAATAAGGGAGAAAAGTATTTATAAGTGCAGTTATATATTTGTAAATTGTGATGTATTGAGCAATGCAACTATGTCATATACATGAGTAGCACTCTCATTTTGTCATGATTTGACAGAAATATTTTTCCAGTACCTGTCCATTTTGTGGGGTAGATTAACAATTGAATTTGCCATCCACATTGTTTTTATTTTATTTATATAATTCATATTTCCACAGTGTAGAATTGGAATCTTTCAACAATCGATTTTGAATACTGGATGCATCTCAAAATATATTCTGAAACCTGTTTCTCTTCCTTATGGGTTAAAACTTTCTTTAAAGCAGAAAAACAGGTTTTGACGATGTGGCTGTGTACATCTGCCTTCAACACACATGCTTGAAGTAACCAGACTGTTCTCCAACACACCGTATTGACTTGCTTCCTTTATCATTATCTGTCTAATATTATATTTACAGTAAATTGCTATATAGTCAGCACTCAGATATACGACACTCAGATACACATCAGTCGTGTTTTACTGTCCTTGTATTAAGAAACAGATCAATCCCTATTATATATATGTTAAAAATTAATGCACTTACCCATCACTCGTGATTTCCTACTCTGTCACCACTTTTCTGATACAAAGCCCATCTCTTCAATGTTACAATTTATTTGATTATCCGTCACAGCCGCAAATCAGTCTTTATTATGCATTAGATACCGTGATGATTTAAAAAAAAAAACATGTGATCTTTAGTTGCTTTTGTGCATTTTCATTTGCAAGTGAACTGTGACATGAGGGCCTTATCGAGCACTATATTCTGCAATTTTGAATACTAACTTTGGATACTGTTTTAATTCTGGAAACTGTGTTGTTGTTTTTTTTTCTTTTTTTAATCTTTTGCTAAATTGCGTTGCCTTTTGCTTTTTATGCAGTTCTGTGCATGGGTAACATTTTTGGCGAGTGATATTTTCAGAATCAAATACTTCTTCTGTTGAAAATATATACTACCACTGTAAGTCGCCCTGGATAAGGACTGCTAAGAAATAAATAATAAATAAATAATAATAAATAAATATAGTACCATGCAAACAAAACCAACTGCAATACATCTAAATGGAAGTCTACTTATTTTAAAACACAGGCCTTTCAGCAATGTATTTTTGACATTGTATCTTTTTTGTGTTCCCAGAAAAACGGACAAGGGTTGGAACGGGCCAAAATGAAATAATCAGACAGATATGCGTCAAACTCTTTTAACCCCCACTGAAGTCAAAATTGTTTAGGGTCGGATATGTTTGTGCTGACTGTATAACGTTACATACTGAGACCAGGTTGCCAGATGCAGTCTGATATGAGATGGAATCCAGTTTGTCTTAAATAACATTTACATCTTTCTTGTAATCAAGGCTTACCAGTGGAAAATATAAATCATTTTCTAGGGTTCTGTAGCTTAATTACACATCTAAATCTTGTTAACATCAATAATAATGTTTGATCATAAAAGCACTGTACAGCATAACATTAACAGGATTCTATTGCATTGTATTGTATTGTACAGTACGTACTGTAATGTAATTTAATGTAATAGATAGACAGAAGGTAAGATTGTACAGAAGTAAAGCTCAATTGATTTAAAGAGGTGGAGCATTTTTAAAGGAGATTCAAATTACCAGTACATAGTATTCAATAGATACATGCTTTTAGTTATGACCCTCGCCACCAAACCTTGTTTTAATAACAAAAAGCAATTTCTAATGACCTTAAAAATTTAGGAAAATAAATTACAATAGCTTAAATGCCCTCCAGCTTAATTAGAGAGGAAATTAAGTCTGTTAATTACTGCTGGCCATCAAAGGCAACCATTATTCTTTTTCTAATTAACATAATTTAACATTTTAATTGTTCCTCTTCATTTTTGTATTTTCATTAGAGTTAATAAATAATAGTTGTAAAGTGTTATTGAAAATACAATCGTTAATTTAGGTGTTTAAAATAACTACTATAAAAACACACTGTTGTACTCTTGTATATCTTAAATGATTAGCTTTGCTGTTTTAAGTATCTGGTATTGTTTCTTTGAGGTTAGGTATATTAGGTTTTAAATTGTAATCTGTTTTCCACTGCTTAATTAGCTATTTGTATTAATGTTTCATGTCTTCTGAATTTTCTTCAGTTTGAAAAGTGTCTGAAAGTAAAGCCATCCAGTCCTGCCCAGTCCTCCATCTTGGGCCACACTGATTACATACATTCACCCATGCATTCTTACTGGACAGAGTCCCGCTACATAATGGCATAGTTAAATATTGGGGACCAACATGTACGCTATTCTATAGTGTCAGAAAAACTTAAAGTATAAATTAAAATATAAACTATGTGAAAAAATTACAGAAGTTGGTTTAAATTATCAGCGTTGCGTACATTATATATTAAGTAGGCCTACTTAAATTTTTCAGTTTTAAAGGTGTGTTAATTGGCTTACAATGGTCCTGGAATTCTGTTTGGGGAGAAATGCCCCTTTTATGTACATTTCTTTCAGTTTTGAGGTAAAATATACAGTATATTATTATTTATTTCTTCGCAGACGCCCTTACCCAGGGTGACCTACAGTTGTTTACAAAGTAAAATACATATGTACTGTATAATTACAGTACAATTAAGAGCAAAATACAAAATGCAATGACTTCAGTCCTAATAAGAGCAAATACAAAATACAGTACGATTTGATATCGGGGCAGTTCAAGAGCAGATAACATTGTTGATAGTTACATCAGGGTTAGATACGAGTACAAGTGAAATACAAGACACTACAGATTGGGTTAAATGCAGGATTAAATACAGTAAAATAGGGAGCAGATAAGTGCAAGTTAAAGTGCATTAAAGGTAGAGTGCTATATTGTTCAGAAGGAAAGAGTTGAGTTTTACAGGTGTTATAGGTATAAGAAACTTACCCCAAGATTACATTTTAGTTATGGCTTTATCGCTGTGGCTTTTAAAAGAGTTTTTTTTTTTTTTTTTATCACAGTTATTGCATGTTTTTGTTAGTTGGTACTTTTCAAAACGTGCTCTAAAGATAGCGGTGCCATATTTAAAATTGAGCCCATCTGTCAATGGATGGGGTCCATGAGTTACATTTGTTTGCTTTTGTGGCAGGGCAGAAGTGTGGGTGTGTGTGGGGAATATTGGGTTGGCAGGGAGGGGGGTAAATTTCTCCCTACCAGAAAACACGTGGGAATGTGGCTGGAGCCTTAATTTAATGATTAATGGTTAATGAGGCTCCAGCCACAGGTGTATAAAAAGGGTTATCACGGGTGTTAGTAAGGTTAGTGTTGGTGTAGGTTTTGGCCACTGCACTGTTTTGTTTAGTGTTTTTTGTTCCTTTTTGTTAATAAACGTGCGCGATAATGCTTTAAACCTGCAGCTTCTGACCTCTGAGTCTCTCTCCCTGACAGAAACAGCCTTCCCAGTGACGCTACCCTGTTACAGCTTTGAAGACAGGAAAGTGACAGCACATCTCAATTATAAACCACACCCCTTAATTTCCTCTTTTGGAGGATTTCCTATTGAGCTAATGTGACAGGGTAACGTCACTTACAAGGATCGTTCCCAGCAGGAGAGAGACTCAGAAACAGAGAGCTGTAGTTTAAGTGCTTATTAAACAAATAAATAAACAGGAACAAAGAAACAAAACAGCACGAGAGCCAAAATAAACAGTTTAAACAAAACACTAATGTCTGGCTGGGCATTTTCTTCACTGATCCATATACATGTAAAACAAACACTCACCAACTTCCTACTCCCAGACAAAGGATTTCTGCTCTCCTATATACCATGTGGCTGGAGCCTAATTAACCATCAATCATTCAATTAAAGCTCCAGCCACATTCTTACATGTATTCTGGCAGGGATGAATGTGGCGGAGGTGGTCCCTTCGCCTCCTCCTTTAATGCCTTATTTTTTTTAAACCTGCAGTTCTGTTCTGAGTCTCCAGGGGCACTATCCCACTCTTAAGTGTGCGGCGTGTCAACACCCACTGCTCTGTGTCTGCCTCATTATTATTCAGTGACGATCCACACACGTAACACTTCCCCCTGATCTAGTTATATTCTGTGCTCTGCATATTTTCCTTTAATTGTAATCTGAGAAGCTTTGTGGCCTCTCGATGCAATCCAAGAGTAGGGAATTGTAATTAATTCACATATTTTACCTCGTTTTATTATTATTATTATTTATTTCTTAGCAGACGCCCTTATCCAGGGCGATTTACAATCGTAAGCAAATACATTTCAAGTGTTACTGTACAAGTAATAATACAATAAGAGCAAGATAAATACAATGACTAGTTCAAGCAAGTACAAGTGTGACAAAATACAATTCAATAATACAGCAGATAAAAGTGACAGTGATAGTTACATCAAGATATGATTAAATACCAAATACTACAGATTAAACACTTGGCAGATTATAGTACTCTGAAGTACAGGATTAAATGCAGTAAAATAGGGGGCAGATAAGAGTAAGTAAAGCACATTTAAGGAAGGGTGAAAGTGTCCCAGGGGGGAAACAGAGGAGTTCTACAGGTGCTGTCTGAAGAGGTGAGTCTTAAGGAGGCGCCGGAATGTGGTCAGGGACTGGGCGGTCCTGACATCTGTAGGTAGGTCATTCCACCACTGCGGAGCGAGGGTGGAGAAGGAGCGGGCTCTGGAGGCAGGGGAGCGTAGAGGAGGTAGAGCCAGTCTTCTAGTGCATGCGGAGCGGAGAGGTCGAGTGGGGGTGTAGGGAGAGATGAGGGTCTGGAGGTAGCTGGGTGCAGTTTTATTCTTTTGTTCCTGTTCTGTTTAAAGAAGGTCTACCCTGACGTTGATTGACTCCTAGTAAATTGCTTGGGTAGAAGGCAGTGAGGGGTAGAGATAGAGAAACAGCACCAAATGGTTCACTTATTGATTGACAAGCAGCAGAGATGGTTGGTAGGAAGATAAATTGGTCAACAAGTCCCGTTTGACAGCATCGGAGATTCGGAAACTGTTCTTGTTAATTTGTTGGGGGGGGCACGCTGTCATTTAAAGAGACATTTGATTAGACTGTGTTCTCCTGTAATGAGTGCTTGGTTCCTCAGACATACACATGCATGCACACAGCTGGAACAAGCCTCTTTGACAGACACAGTGCTATATCTGTAGGATTGCTTATTTAACACTGTTTCATCAGGTTATAGAAATGTAAATGGAACACGTGTATCGTTTTTTTAATATAGGTTGGTTTTCTGAATGTAATTATATGAATGCATTTAAGCCACACATTTGAACTGATACCGGTATTGCATAATGTTTCAAGAGTGCTGATAAGCATTAAGGACCAATTCTATTAATTTTCAGTTTTTTTCTTTTTTTTTTTTTTTTTTTTTACTCTAGATGGTGTAGCCTTCTTACCTCATATATATTTAATATTGAACCTTATAGATAACAAAAGTACCATTTGAAAATCACACTGTTCCACTTTTACTTTCCTTTCCTGTTTGCTAATAACATTCCTAACCTGCTGCCGCTTGCTGTTTTTTCATAGTGACAGAGGGGCAAGGAGGTTTCATGGAGGAAGGCAGTTTGTGTGCCTGCAGCTCAAACTAGCTTTAGTAAACCAGCTAGACAATAAAACATGTCTGATAGTGTACACAGACCATGGAAGAACACACAGTACTCAGGGAATCTGATCTTTTTTCATCAAAAATGGTGCCTGTCCATGCATGTGATGTTCTTTGACCTAATTGTGGGGATGTCCTGTGGAAAAAGGAAATGTTGTTATGATTTTAAATGTTAGTATGATTTTAAATCTTGTTTTAAGGACTTTAGTCATTGACAAAAGAGGCTGAGTAACCCCTGTTGGTCCACTTCAGCTGGAATGACCCACATATACCACAGGTCTTCAGAAATTCTAGAAAAATCCCGGAAACATTAGTACTTATTGTTGGAAATGGGTTTAACATTCCTGCAAGGTAATTCAAGCAAGCTTTCCAGTTACTAATTACACATCAAATTTTCACTTGTTCATTATTCAAGGTGTGATATTTCCCACCTACATGTACTGCCTAGGTTGTACTGTTTGTGGCACTTTAATTAAAATACAATCACATGATCCTGCTTTCTCTGAACAGTTCATATTGCTGATAAAGGAGATAAGTGAATATAAACTGAGAAGAGATGTGCCAGTTCAAACTGACATTTTATTTGTATAACCTTTCTTTATTTTATTTCTTGGAACAGTAAAGTGTTGAATTTATTATAAACAGGAAAGGTTTTATTTCATATGCAAATACATATTAATTCACAACCTATTGTAAATATATAGTATAATAGATGACTTCAGTGAGTTACAGGAAAATAATTCCATCTAGGGTTTATGTGATGTCATAAACTACAAGACCGTCACTGTCTCAGAAACCCAAGATGGAATTGTTTTCCTGTAGCCTATCTATTATTTCTTATAATACATGGCTATTAGTATCTGAAATAAAAAAAGACAATAAACGGGTGTTCAGGTTCAAATTGCATTTAATGAATAATAATAATGTACATTAAGTCAATATTAAAGAATCTTAAATATAATTTTATTTTTGATAATTCAGGAACAGTGAATTAAACTGGGTAGATAATGAACTGCAAAAAAGAGTGTATTTTTAAGGAAAATGTGTTCAATGGGGTATGCTTTATTTTATTTATTTTTTTATTAGTCACTCTCAGAGTTGAAGATTTGTGTCGCTCGCTTGGTTGGTGCTCCCGTTGGTGAAGGATGATTGTAAATCTTCACAGAGTCAGATTTTTTAAAAGTGCCGAAAAACATGAATTGTGGGTGTTGTCGAGTGATTGAAATTTTGAAAGTTATTGACTGGAATGTCTTTAATTTCCCGCTCCTCTCCAGTTTCTCTGAAATACAAATGTTCCAGCTTTACACCAAATTTATTTTTATTTTTATTATTTTTTTTAACGTGTTCTCATTTTATTGATCATTAATGAACATTTCTCTACCGGAGTGATTGAAAACAACACATTTATTGTTTGAATTGAAAGTGGTCTTGAGGAGTCGAATGGGTCAAAGTTCAAGTATATTTTCCTCTAGAGGAATTATGACATTTTGACGTCACTACTGTGCTATTATACATATATATATATATATATATATATATATATATATATATATATATATATATATATATATATATATATATATATATATATATATATATATATATATATATATATATATATATATATATATATATATATAATATATAATTTGTATATAATATATAATTTGTATTAAGTTTGGGTTCTCAAGTCATTTATAAGAAATGTTTTGTCTAATGCATTTTTGACCTTATTATTTAGTTAGTATTATGATTTTATGATAAATAAATGGTATTTTATTGTAATATAACTAATAATATAACTGTATATTATTTTACAAACAGTAGTTAAGCTTTTGACATTTTAAGTGACATATTAGGAGGAAATATAAGAAACAAAATGCTAGAGTGGGGAGGGTTTATCAATTCAGTCATTGAAACAGAATTAAATGATTATGTGAGAAGGCTAAGGCTTTATCTGAATGTGCGAGAATTTCTCTAATAGCTAACCATGAACAACTGTTAGTAAACAGACAACCCCATAAATTAAGCTTAAACAAATGAGCGTAATCTTTGCAGCAAGTATGGTGAATTTAGGTGAACAGCTGAAATATTCTCTATATTGAACCCATTTCCCCTGATTAAGTTGTGTTGAAAAAGCCATTTTAGGTTTAAATATCAGTTTGAAAGGCATGCGACGTGGAGTCAAATTAAAATGTGAAACACTCATAGTAACAGAATGTGTGATTATAGTATAGAGTCAGGGCTT
Organism: Acipenser oxyrinchus oxyrinchus; assembly: GCA_030684275.1. Lineage (NCBI taxonomy): Eukaryota > Metazoa > Chordata > Actinopteri > Acipenseriformes > Acipenseridae > Acipenser > Acipenser oxyrinchus. The sequence goes on along the minus strand of CM060265.1, from coordinate 20,025,629 downwards.
ATCATTATGATGATGCCCAGTATCACAAAGGACCAACTGAGTGGTTTTACAAGCTGTTGAACAGAATACAAGAGAAGGGAGTCTATTAAAACTGGTATTAAATGTGCTGCACACTGCATAGAAGAAGCCTGAATCCCAGGGCAGAGATTAAAATCCATTCAAACTTCCTTTGGAACAGTCATGCAAAACTTGAGTGTAGCTAGTGTGTTGAGATCCCGATAGAACCCTTCCTTCCCTAGACTACACTGCTGTGTTTGAAACACCCCTTCTGGCTGTATATCAGAGATGTGTCTGAAGGGACATTTGCCCATTGCTTTGCCACCATCTGCTCTTGTGTTGGGGGGCAGACCTTAACTGACGACTTCTACATTTATTACTAGTATTGTCAGGCCCGATTTTGTTGTGTAAAGTGAAGAAAGAAATCGTTCTGCATTGACACTATCTGAACAAAACTCATGGTAACATGTTCAACATATAGCACATTGAAATCGTTTGCAGGTATTTAAAGATGGGCCGAGTATCTATTCAGGAATGTTAAGTTATTTAACAAAATGTGACCAAACAGTGTTATTGATGATAAGTGAATACATGTCCCATCCTCGGACGTTCCTATAAAATGGACAGCATTGTGTGGTACCACCAAACTTGTGAAATGGCTTGTTTATTAAAATGTGTGGCTTTGATTTGATGAGTCCATTGTCTGTTGAGGGATATAAGTGGGGTGAATGGGGTGACGCACTCAATAAACACCCCATTAGATATAAGTGAAGCATCAGGTGGTGGTACTTTACAATTTTTGACACTTAGCAAGCTATCCCGCTCATAGAGGGGCTGTTAACAGTGCAACAGGATGCAGCTATTCTGATTAAAAGGCTACTGAAATGTGAGCCTAATGGCTTTGAGAGCCTCTTTTAGAAATAAAAAAAGTGGCGGCTCGTAATATAAGGGTAGGCACATAAAATGAGCGTCCAAGGTTAGGAAAATGTGCTTGCCATCACCTTACAGTTTTAAAGCAGTATTCAGAGCCTCTTTCTGGTGGAAATTTGAATTATTTGACACTAGGTCATGGAGAATTACTATGATTGTGTTGATAGAGTGCATGGAAGTATTAAAATTAATTTTCTTTCTTAACGCATACAAGGTAAAATGTTAATCAGTACTGTCACAAAATGGGTTTGCAAAGATGTAGCTCTATTTAAATGTTTTTTTCTTTTTTTAAGTCTGTTTATGAATACTGTGTTTTGATATTAAGGAAGCAAAAACAACAATGGCAGTCTTTAACGGTGAACAGCAGTCTTTGTGACTACCAGCCAGCTTTTTATGGAGTGGCTTTTATTTTACTCTTTATGTAACACTTTGTAATTAGGGCTTAACTTTTCAGACATTACTATTTTAAGCTAAGGTGATAAACCAAATACAAACAGAAATGTCTTTATACAGAGAGTGCTGATGGTATGGGAATGGGTTACCTAGCCATGTTGTTGATGCTGAAGACCTGACTTAACAGATCCAATTAAGATCCACCAGCTACTAGCTTTCTTATGTTTTGTATATGAATCAGCAATCTTATTGACCATATAAAAAAAACACAATAGCAATAGCCTTAAGCAATGGGATTTATCCACAACACATACTTTAGGTTGGACAAAACCCATTGGTAATGGCTATGCATTCCAAGACACAGTGGTTACGTATGTACCAGTAACTCTTTTAAAATCTTATGCTATGTATATGTTGGTATTTAGAACCATACTATTTTTAAAAGAACTGCAGTAACAGAAAGTAAAAATGTATCATAAAATGCATCACTATTAACAGTCTGAGCTGGATTTAAGACTACCTGTATAGAAGGACTACCTGTCTATATAATAATGATACTCTGGATTTTTGATCATACCTGTTTGTAAAGTTCACTGTTGTAGTAAGTGGTCATAAGAAGCAGATTTGGCTGTACAATACGATGTCAGGTTGCGGTGCTTATTGTTCCTTTCACACTTTTCAAAGCTCCTGCATGTAGAACATGCCATTCATGAGTAACCTGTAAACCCTCTATCCATTCCCCAGGTCGTCCCATTCCACCCACACCCTCGTCCAGCCTCCTCCCTCCTGCCCCACCGCCCATTGGCTCCCATCATCCTTCACCAGTTGCCGTTAGAGATTGCCAGATGCGATTACTAGACAGCAACGCCTCCCGTCCCATCCTGGACTCCAATCCTGACGAGTTCTCTCCCAACGCATACCTGCTGAGACCCTGTGCCGGGCCACCACACTCCTCAAGTGGGGGTAAGAAGACAATTCTTAAACCTTACCTTCAAAGAGATATCAACAACCATACGCACATACATATTACTCTAATGAAGGCACTAACCAACATGTTTGACTTGTTTTCTTACAAGTCTATGATTGAGTGAAGTTATGGTTGAATAACTGTAAGCAAAGATCAACCAGACTTTGATGTTACAGAGCAGCAAAACTTTGCAAAAAGTGTCAAGAATTCTAATGCAATAGCATAGGAAATTGTATTCCCTGTTGTATTATGCAAATGAATCATCAACTCATGAAAAGTGACATGCCTAAGCATATCAAAAGCTGTATACCAACCCAATAAGATAGCTGATTGTATTGTTCAGTTTCATTACTGTACATTCCTGAAGAGTCATTTTACCTGCTTGCATTTCTGTCATTCTGCGGTTCACGTAGGTGCTCCTGCCACTACTTGCAGCAGTATGAGGTTATAAATGTCCAGCTCTGTGGTAGCTAAACAGAAATATTAAAAGGGGAACACCTTTTTAATCTGTACTTTATTTTAACCTTTACAAATATTTAGGTGATAACTACAAGGTGCATCGAGCATGCAAGTGGATATTTTGCTAGCAAAGGAGACTATTACCTCTACATAGTTTCCTCTAGTTGCAGCTGTTATATGAAAAGTGCTCTTTCCTTGTTGTAACCTCACATTTAGTAATAATAGAAACACATTATCTGCTTTGTAAAAATATGTTATTCGCTTAAATATAATTATTAGTACCAGCAGATATTACACAATGGGCTATATTCAATCAAAACTGCATCAGCTCTAAATGCTGTCATTTAGATGATTGAAATATGACTGTATACCAAAGATATACAGAGTATCTTTATCTCTTTAGAGGAATGGTAAACTCCAGGGAGGGTTCTAGTTTGGTGATTTTAATGGCAGTGGTATTTTGATCTCCCTCATTTAGAGCACATCAACAAATGACTCATAATTTGTGCTTCAGTCCTTAATGTTTCCCGAGACAGGTCGACAGCAAAGAATGATGACGATTTTCCTATAAAAAGTGTTTACCATTGAGAGCAATCCTGGAATTAGATTACGATTTAAAGTAGAATAATCCTATACCTGTTTTGGTAGGGCAGATCCCTGCCTGTAAATAATGTGGGTTTATGTGTGTTTTGGACGGTGGTTGACAGGGATGGGGTTAATCCCCAGGCTGCCAAAATACATGTGAGAATGTGGCTGGTCTCAAACGAGGTAGTTGGTGCTAAGTGGGAACAGCCCCATGAAATAAAAAGGGAGCTTGAAGCTCCATTAGCGAGAGGACCACCAGGGAGCTGGTAACAGAGGAAGTGCGCCGTGCAGAGCAATGAAGGGATGGTGTGTTTATACCTGAAGAAAATGTATGTGACCGGGGAAACAGCTTTTCTGTCCGGTTTAGGAGAAGAAAACCAGCCTGGTTTGAATTAAAAAGAGAGGTTTTGTTGGGAAAATGTCTTAGCCGTCCTAACCCTTTAGTTTAGGAAAACCAAAAGTTTAGTTAGTACTCGAGGGAGTTAGGTTTTCATTTGTTTATTTTGGTTTTGTATGTAATAAAAGTGCAGCCATGCTAAAACTTACAGTTCTGTGTCTGGGCCTACTTTAAAAGGGCACAGACGAACCTTAGCCGGGAGGCTTTTTAACACTGTTCATATGTGTTCTTGATATATTTTCTAAATCTCTTTTTTGAAAATGCTGTATTATATATCTGTTCGCTGAATACAATCCATTGTTAGTACTGTAAAGGTTCTTAATCTGCTATAAATCTTTATTAGAGCTCATCAAGGCTCTAAGTTCAGGAACAATGTGATTATAGCCCTCTTAAAATGACATTACATCATATGAGTAATTGGTTTACTATTTGGTAAAGCAACATCAATCATAACTAGAGTAACCACGCAGTGAATGAATTCAACCTTTCCAGTGCAGATACTGACACTGTAATTGCTCAAAAATAACCTTGAAATGAAATTGAAAATTGCAGTGTTTCTGCATGTGATATCAACATAATGGGTTTAATATTAAATCCCACATTTGCATTGTTTGCTCTTGTAAAATTATTATTATTATTATTTATTTATTAGCAGTCGCCCTTACCCAGGGCAAACTTACAGTTGTATACAAAAAATACATATCAAGAATTACAGTACAATTAAGAGCAATATACAAAATACAGTGACTTCAGTCCTAATAACAGCAAATACAAAACACAGTACGATTTGATATCAGGGCAGTTCAAGAGCAGATAACAGTGTTGATAGTTAAATCAGGGTTATAGATACGAGTGCAAGCAAAATACAAAATACTACAGATTGGGTTAAGTGCAGGATTAAATACAGTAAAATAGGGAGCAGATAAGTGCATTAAAATA
>CM060265.1:19891164-20020462 GCA_030684275.1 Acipenser oxyrinchus oxyrinchus | reverse complement strand
ATAAATAATAAACATAAAACCAAAATACACACTTTTAATTAAGAATGGGTTTGCATGTAGAAACAAAGTTTTCAATTCATTGTGATGCTGTGCATTTGTTTTAGATTAGAAATGCAGAGAGTAATCCAAAATCTTGTACGATATGCAGTGATACATATTTCTTTATATTCATTAAAATATTACGGTTGCGATTTGAAGTGAGTAAGTTATTTTGCTTCCCCCTCACAAAAACTGCAGGATTATAATAAGTAGAATGTGTAAACTCAAACATGTTTGTTTCGCCTTTAAAACACAATGCACGCCGTCAAAAATGATTTATTCAATATTCTTTCGGATTAAAACTGCATGGTAGATAAGAGACACGTGCAGTTAATCCTGAAGGAATGCTTAAACAATGCACTTCAAATACAAAGCTTTTAATAATTTGAATTCAAAACGAATCTGCTTAGGACAAAACGAACATAAAAATGTTGCCTCTTGGAAAAAAAAATCAATTCTTAAGAATACAGACACAGAACATGCAAAGCCTTTAAAAAGAAGTTATTCTGAATGCATGAACAGGATCATAAGCCTTTGATTAAGTTTGTGCTCTTTTGTACATTTGTTTGCTTATTATTTTTTATTTGAACGTGATGAATGGGGGTGGGAACTATTATTGTTGTTGCTTATTTTATCCCCATCTGCTCTCATGCATTGGCTTCTGGCTCCAGGGTGAAAGTCAGAGGTTGAGAAGAGGGTTAGGGTTAGATAGGTTGAGACAGATAGACAGGTTATGACGAGATTATTACACCATCTACACATATTTGTAAAGAAATTGTTCTCTTTACACAACCTTCTGGGAAAAATGCTGTTTTTAAAAATGTTAAATACAAAGCAAGTCTGTTGTTTAGACATCATAATGTTGTCTCAAGGAATATAAACACCTTTAGTAATTATAGAACAGTGAAAGGGGCTTAATAAATGCTGGGAGATGTGTACAACCTGTACTGTACATTTCAGAGTAGAAAACTGACACACTCTTTTAATTAACAAGCATTCTGTGCATATCTCTAAGCTTCCAATAATGATTGATGTTGAACAGCTAAAATACACCAAACATACCTATAATGAGCAACACTGCATTGAGAAGACACAGATTAAAATGTAAGTCCTGTTCAGATTTTACTTTTTTTATGTTCAGAGCAGCTGCGATTAACAAAATACTATTTTTGTTAATCCCCAGCTTTGTCTATTATAGAGATAGCTCATGAATTAAAAATAATATTCTTGCCAGATACACCTAAAAAAAAAAAAATGATGATAGAACATTTCTCAAGTCACTTCTCCAACACAGCCATCAAATCCTTAAAACTGATTACAGCTTACTGCTTTCATATTATAGTGATTTTATCTGCTCTTATTCATTCCATTCTGAAATATGTTTTATGTAAATAGCACCACGGGATCCCATTAGAGATGCAGGAATGGAATATATATATTATAAAGAAACCCATTGGAATATTTTTTCCTACTCTGCCAGAAGAAATAAATGCAGCGTCAAGTATCAGTTTGCCCAGATCTCTGCCATTTCTTTTTAAATTGGAGGGCCAGCCTTTTTCTTATTTCATCGTTTGCTTTTTGATGGTGTTTTTTTTTCAAGGTTAGTCTAGGTTACCCCAATAGCGATAATCCTTCAGGCAGCTTCTTTTCATTCCAGGCGTATCATCAGTCGTACTGTAAGGCTTATACATTCATCTCAATCCTTTTTTTTTGTTTTGTTCCGTTAGATACGCATACAGAGTAAGAAGAAATACATTTTAAAAGTCTAAGCTGGGCAGCAGGCTCCTTTCTAAACTGTAATGGGAAGGGTAATGATGCATTTTATTGTAGTCAAATCAAATAAAAGTAGGATAAGATGTTATAACCTTTATTTCTTGCTCTGTGATCCGATGGAAAAGTTTTTTTGGACAAAAAGAAATACAGTATAAACACCTGCCATAACACTGTCAGCACTGTTAAGGGCAATGATTTAAAGTGATAATACTACAAGGGGTTTAATTTGTTCTGGACAGATAAACTTTTTCTCAGTGCACCTTAATTTGGTGGTGGATACCGGACGCAGTTACCCATACATCTCTCTTGAAAATGTCTGTAGCCTTGGATACAGAAGCACCTATCAAACATGCACCTGTCATTGACAGTGAAATGGACACTCTGCAGGGATATGCAGCATTTATATATTACAGAATACATGTGAAAGATCTGCATAGCATGTTATTCAGTCATTGAGTACCATTTGCACTGTAGCCGGTGCTATGTGTTGTTTTTCAGTTTTGAAACACGACAGACAATTTGCTTGATTGTGCAACCTAAAACAAAAGGGACACTTCATCAAATCAATTCATTTTGAACCCTGAAATCATATTGTTTCATTGTGAATGGTCACAGTCAGGTATTGTGTTTATAATGTAAAGCTCTGTGATTAGAAGATGAATCCAGTGAATTAATGATTCCACGGATAGCAGCCGCTGCAGTTTATTTCAGTGGCCAAAAAAGCTGTCATTGACGCCAGCATTCAGACAGTGATAATACACCAAATGAAATGTTTACAATGAGGTATACACTTGGAAATTGCCTCCAGGTGGTAGAACTAAATGAGGAGTATGAGAGCCTGAGCTGAAAACTGACAAGTAGATGTTCACTATGTAGGTGAAGATTAGTCTCCTTGTTGAGTCCCAAATGGTTGGTGCATCAGTGCTGATACTGCAACTGTAGATGGGGCATCATGGACTACAGTACCCTGTGTCATCAAAGAAATGCAATTCTTGAGCACCTTTGGGATGAGCTTGATTCCAGTCAACCATGTAAACGCAGAGATAGTACCCCACCTTATATTAAAACCTGATGGATAATTCATTGGAAACCATGTGTCTGATTTGTATAAAACAGATCATGGACTTTTGTTATAATATGCAGCCAATGTCATGGTGGCCTACAATTAATGATCCTGACACCTGTATTGCTTATGTTCTTACCAAGGATGTGTATGGTTGTATTTTTTAACAGTAACTTGAGTTACAATCAGTCTAATAATGAAAGCCCAGAAGAATGAAATCTCATCCCCAACTTTTAAAGAAGCACTAAAGAAAAACCCTATTCCATATTCATTGCCAAAGCAGAATAGGAAATACATGTGGGATTTTTGTTTCAAGTGAGACCATGTGTTCTGTAAAGTATCCAAACAGAGTTTATCTTCTATCCTATAACATTTCCGGACATTTTGACTGCTTAAATCAGGTATTTTCTGGTAGTCAGCCAAGCAGAGATTCTTTGAATGTGAAGCATGGACAGTAGTTATACAGAATATTAAGTATGGAAGGAGGCTTAAGAGAATAGTATAGCTTTTGGTCAGGCACTGCCAGTTCAACCCTCTGCATGAATAATACTCAGAGAAGCACTTCAAACCTCATCTTTATTGCATTTTATTTTACAAAAATAAATGTGCAGCATAATGGAAATAGCCAACTATTATTAGATCGGTTACAAAGAGTTCTTTTTGCTTTGAGGTGAGGAACTACTGGCGTGTGAAATAATAATATACAAAAGAATAGCAAAGCAACAAGTGATGTGTTGTGTACGTCTTGAAAAGAAGAATTCATGAAAAACTTTAAGAATTGGAGTGCTGGGCACTGTGTGCTTCAGGCTTCCAGGCGTTTGTGAAGGTTCATACTTAGGCAGTTTAGTTTTAGTGGTTTATCAGATGGGTTTTGTCTGTCTGTCGGTGCAGTTTAAATAATGTTGGAATAAGTAATTCAGTGTTTTACAACAACAAATAGGTATATTCACAAGGATTAAAACTTTGTTCTTACCTGGCTACGATTTGTTGAATCTCCTTGTTTAAATAGGGTTCCCTTGGTTTTAAAAAGGTATTTTTGGAGTTTCTTAATAAGTCTGTTTATTGTTTTATTGGTCATTTAGAATTTTGGGAAACACCATTATCGAACTAATGACATTGTATAAACCATTTAGAAGGTTTGAAGCATATGCATAATAATACAGAGCTGTCTTTTTAAATGTGGTCTAGAAGCATGGAATTATGGGTATCCTAATTAAGAGATTATTGTAATTTTATCTAACAGGTGAAGTAACTCTAATCCCTTCCAAAACAAACTGTTGAAAATTAACTAATTAATTAAATAAACCCCAACATGAACTAGTGTGGTATTTTAGTCACTCCTTTGCTACTTGCCAACCGCAGTTTGACATTGATATACATCAGCTGTCCAGACAAGCTTGATAATCATTAGGTTTTACGGATGCTCAAAACAGCAGTAATAAAATCTCATATTTACTTTGTTTCTGTTTATTTATGGTGCATTCATAAAGAAGAATATACATTCATATTTATTTTGTTGTTGATCTGTGAGTTGAATATGTTTATGTCAATACCTTTTTAATCTGTCTTTCTCCAGGCCCTCCCAATCACCACAGCCAGTCGACGTTGAGGCCGCCTCTGCCCCCACCACACAACCACCAGACGCTGTCACATCACCACTCTTCTGCCAACTCCCTCAACAGGAACTCCCTGACCAACCGGCGGAACCAGACCCACGCGCCGGCCTCTGCCCCCAACGATGTGCCCACTACCCCCGAGTCTGTGCAGCTGCAGGACAGCTGGGTCCTCAACAGCAACGTGCCGCTCGAGACCAGGTACTCGATTTGATGTGGGCACCACAAGTGTGAATTCACAACCCCTGAAACCGTCATGATTTTATTATCATGTTATAATTTAGAGGACGGATTCTTGTACATTGCCTTGCATGATGCTAATATTGCACAAGAAACACAGGGCAGAATATTCAAAAACCTGTTATTGTATCGAACTCGTGGAATAGTAATGAGAGCTTTGGTAGCAAGTGATTTTCAAACTAAATGTGTTCATCAAATCAATCCGTTAATGCTTTGAAATTGAGTCGATGAGGTTGTTAATGAACGCATTTCTCGTTTAAAAGCTTAATTGTCGCGGGTCATGTTCACCATTTCCTGTCTCGACTAAATAATGGGAACTTGTTAATCAAAATGCATGTTAACAAGATAAAAAAGAATGGAAGCATAATTCGCTGTTATGGAAACTACCAGCGTACAGGCAGACGGCTCCCATCAGCGAGCAGCAGCCAAATGGAAATAAAAAATAATGGGAATATCTATTTGTGTATAATTTGTAAACTTTATTTAAAATGGTGCATTTTGTCATGCAGAGTGTACATTTATTTAGAACACTTCACATATAAAATGCTGATTTACGATTATCTGGCATTTTATATAAACTAGGGTTTTATATAAATTAAACCCCATTAGTCATTTACCCTCATTTGGTGGGATATTTTGTCACAGCTTACTATATGCAACTCTTTTAATGTGCATTTTGCAATCTTTTTTTTAGTTACAAAGAAAAAAATACCGTAAGCTATCTATGTATATTGGTTGAAATTTATCTTCTTATGATGACATCTACTTTTGTTTGTATTTTAGTATGTATGATTGTAGGCTATAAATACATACGTTTCCAGTGCCATTGGTGTTTGTAGTTGTTAGTTATTATACATGTATACCATGTATGTAACACTTCATCATCATTATTATTATTATTATTATTATTTCTTAGCAGACGCCCTTATCCAGGGCAACTTACAGTTGTTACAAGATATCACATTCTTTTTTTTTTACACACAATTACCCATTTATACAGTTGGGTTTTTACTGGAACAATCTAGGTAAAGTACCTTGCTCAAGGGTACAGCAGCAGTGTCCCCACCTGGGATTGAACCCACGACCCTCCGGTCAAGAGTCCAGAGCCCTAACCACTACTCCACACAATATATAATACATTATATATTTATTAAGCTTTTAAAATTACGATATAACTTCCTAACCCAATAAACAATTTGTTTATAATTAATTGTTCGCTGAATTCCTCTAATCATGCATTTTCTCTGTTACTCTTTGCTTGCCTCCATGATAAATGAACTCAGCATGATTAGAAGTAGCCACTGAACACTTATAGTATTTTAAGAACATTTTATATGCATACAGACGTGTGAAGGTGAAAGTGTAAATTGTACATAAAGTGTGGGGGGAGTCTGACAACATTACAAATACGTCTAGGCAAAACGTATTTGCTTTTAAATTCCCACACAAACAAAATAAGTAGTCGCAAGAAGCACTGCTCCTTATGATATTAACATTATTTCATAAATCAACATAATTTCGGCAATCACTTTACGACAGTTATTTAATAAAGAAATAGGCTCAACAACCACTTGAAAATGCAGAAATCAATGCTACATACCGATTTTTTGATGAACACTGGAGTTATCATTTACAAACTTTTGAAAATCCTGCCCACAGTGTCCACCATGAATGGCATGATTATTTTTTTGCCAAGGAGGCTGTGTGGTCCAGTGGTTAAAGAAAAGGGCTTGTAACCAAGAGGTCCCCGGTTCAAATCCCACCTCAGCCACTGACTCATTGTGTGACCCTGAGCAAGTCACTTAACCTCCTTGTGCTCCGTATTTCGGGTGAGACGTAATTGTAAGTGACTCTGCAGCTGATGCATAGTTCACACACCCTAGTCTCTGTAAGTCGCCTTGGATAAAGGCGTCTGCTAAATAAATAAATAATAATTATGGCAACACATGATCAAGGAGTTTTTTTAGTAAGATTTTAAAAGCTCAACTAAAAAGTTTTCAATATTTACAATGGCTGTTTGCCTTACATGTCAAATAGTGTTAATGTAATGTGTGCTGGCAAATGATTATGCACTTAGGTCTGTTAATAGCCATTGGGTGGATGTTTTCATTGTTGGTTATAAATGTGCAATTGTGGATGTTTTATTCCCCCACCATTATGAAGGTGTATACACGTTTTCAAATCATGGGCCGTGGTTCATTTCAAACCTAGTACCTCTCAGTTTTGTTTCTAAAGTTCTTTACACATAAGGAAATGTGAACTTTATTATCCAAAGCATTGAATAAATTAAATAATCAAGCAGCATCACCAGGTAACCTCATCCTTTGCCTTCAGCGTATGATGTGTGTAACTATTCCCTTGGCAACCAGGTGCTGATACTTGATTATTCATATACAGTATGTTTGTTGAACTCTGAGAACTTTTCAGAGAACTCTTCAGATCAAAGACATATACGAGTGGTGTATTCAAATAAAGGGTTACCATTGAAACTCAGAAATGCAGAGCTGTTTTTGAATAAGCACAAGGATATGTGGATCTTGAAAGACTTTAAAAGAAGACTCTGGAGTGTTCTTCTAGTAAGGTCACTAAAATGTTATTTGGATCTGTTTTTTTTTCTATTTGAAAAGTATCCATGAAATGTACAACTGGACTCAATTGAGTCTCAGCTATTCTTTGAGTATTCTGACTTGGTGATAGCATCCACCCATCTGGACCAGTTATCTGGGCTCTGGCTGCAAGTGTCTCTTGTATTTAGATTGATTGCCTTTACACGTCAATATCAGCTGAAATGTACTGAATTTAAGATTAAAAGGCAGTAGAAGTTTAGACAGAAAGAGTTTATTCTGGTTTCTCAGAGCTGGTTTCAACTAGGAGAAAGACAGTTTTCTAAAACTAAATGGCCCTTTCAAGTAAATAATAATGGACTGTTGTGCAAGCCCCTGTCTTAGTCACCTGCATCTCCCAGAGCTGGCTACAGTGACGAACCACAGCAACACTTCCTCCACACCTTCTTTCATAGGGGTGGTAAAGGGTCCGTTTCAGCACTGTTAACCGCCCACTCCCTCATTGAGTGGAAAGCATTGTCATTAGATAATTATTTTACTCTTCTTTGATTAAGACATTTAAAAACAGAATGTACCTTTTTGTTGGCCTATGATTTGCTGGGTACCCTTCTTTAGAAAAATATAAATAGTTTAATAATAATAATAAAAAGCATTCATATAGCGTGAAAAGAAATTAACTTAAATGAAATAACTGGAAAATGAAACGTACGGATTGATTTGAATCAGCTGATGGACTGACGTCTCAGCAGGTATCTTCCATCTGAAATAAGCTGGAGGCTAATTGGCCTCTGAAGTGGTCACTGGATTGAAATCTAAAATATGTTATAAATATCCATTATTAAGGAAAAGAATAACTGAAAACTGTGCAATCTCCAAGCCACCCAGTGTTATATATTATTTTAGATTATTCCCAAATGTAATTAAGTCAATTTGAATATTTTTTGTTATTGGCATGCTGTGTGAATTATTGAAGGCATTTTTCATGACTTCAATTACTATAATGAATAACATTGTTGCAATTTGCAGATAAAAAGAATGTGGTGTTAATAAGCTGATATATTTTTTTTTTCCTGTTGAAATAGCCTGATAATTGAAAATGTGTTTTTCTGAAGAATAAAAATAGAGCAATACTATTCTAGTACATACATACATTATGAAGGAGGCTGTGTGGTCCAGTGGTTAAAGAAAAGGGCTTGTAACCAGGAGGTCCCCGGTTCAAATCCCACCTCAGCTACTGATTCGTTGTGTGACCCTGAGCAAGTCACTTAACCTACTTGTGCTCCGTCTTTCGGGTGAGACGTAATTGTGACTCTGCAGCTCATGCATAGTTCACACATCCTAGTCTCTGTAAGTCGCCTTAGATAAAGGCGTCTGCTAAATAAACAAATAATAATTAATAAATAGACACTGTGCTGGATGGAAGTCTGCTTAGAAGCATATTGCACATTTAAATATAGCACAAAAGCAGTCCATTCATCTACAGACCCACAGTTAGAAGCAGCATGTCACAGCCAGCATGGTCAACAAAACTAATTGACTTTCAGTGTAGGCAGGTTGTTGGACAGTGGGAAACTTACCGAAGTCTGCACATCCAAACAAATGAGAATTTCAAGTTCCATGAAGTTGAAAAGCGAACATATGAACATGTTAAGACCTTGTCCTACTGAAGTCTCTCTGACAAAAACTGGCAGTTCTCATTTAGGCGTTGGGAAATGGAGAACAGCACAGAAGTTCTCAGTGAAACATTTTCACCCAACAGTAAAGCATGGAGATTCTTGCTTGTCTGGGGATCCATTCAAAGCACAATCCATTTAAAGCAATCAATTTAAATCTATTTTTTTTTTCTCAAAAGGTGCATCACAGCATTAGAATAAATTGTAATTTTGAGGGATCCTGACCTTTGTTACATATGATTGCTCAGTCACGCCCAGTGAAATCTACTAGAAGACTTTTGATGCTTGATGGACATTGACCTCAGAAGACTGCAGTAATTAAATAGTGGAACAGCACCTCTCAAGAATACAGAGCTACTACTGAATAAACCACAAGATGCCACAACAAGTGACCGATTATTAATAGATGGCAGAACGTTGATACCGTCTAGCTATATATCTATTAATCTACAAAGAGAGAAGACACATGTTTTTTTTCAATGGGAAATTTGGATTGATCTCTTGCATAAAAGCAATGTGTTGAATTTACAAGTAGTCCAGCGTGGATCTGGATATTGTGATGTCATATTATAACAGGATGTTGTCTATATTGGAAATTGGAATACCACTACTCAGATTTATATTGTCATAATGTGTCTCTCGATCAGGAAGTGAACACATTGAATGTCCTTTCCTATGTTGGCTCCATGCCTGCCTATTCAAACTTCCTTTTTGGTTGTACCTTTTACTTTGAAGATAGATCTGTGTGTTTACTTTTATTCTCATCCTACTTTTTATCTACACATGCTGTGCTTGTTTCTTATGCCATCGACAGGTCTGTTCAATTGAGCTTGCTTTCTGCCTTAGGCCTCTGTGTTCTCAACACGTCCATCAGGCTCATTCCTAACAGCTCCTCTGTGCTTCGTATTCTCCTAATATCAGTCCTAATATCAGTTTGTCAGGACTAGTTTGCCTCGTTGTCGTTTCTTGCCTAAGGCGGTTTAGCTCTTTGCTTTCTTCAGTCTTAGTCCTGTATTCCCCCCTTCTGGCTTCATCAGTATCACACTAGTTATTCCCTCTTCTTCACCATCTTTTGTACTTCAGCTATTGGCATCTGGCTGCTACGGAATCTGAATTTTGTGAATTTTTTTTTTTTTTTTTTTACTGCTGTGAACCCCGAAATCAAAATGTGCCAAATTTGTTATTTCTTTTGTTCATAAGATGATTGTATATAGTAATACTGAAAGAAACTATTATAACTCTTTGACAAATCATTGAGAGCATCTGACCTCACCTGGTTGTTTTTGAATGAAATCCTTGTTGTTTCAAATGCACTCCTTTCCTTTTTAGATTATTATTATTATAATTTCTTTATTTAGCAGACACCTTTATCCAAGGCGACTTACAGAGACTAGGGCGTGTGAACTATGCTATCAGCTGCAGAGTCACTTACAACTACGCCTCACCCGAAAGACAGCGCACAAGGAGGTTAAGTGACTTGCTCAGGGTTACACAATGAGTCAGTGGTTGAGGTGGGATTTGAACCAGGGACCTCCTGGTTACAAGCCCTTTTCTTTAACCACTGGACCACACAGCCTCCTTCTTGTAATCTAATATTAAAGCAGTCAAATAGAAAATGATGTATGTTGACAGGACAAGATATTTTAGATAGATTAAATTTCCAAATTGACAAAAAATGACTGGGTTGTAATTGACACAAATTGTAATTGTAATTTATATTTAATTCACTGTGTTGCCTGCCCAGACTCCCTTCATTGTTCAGAATCGAAAATAGAAAACCCTAAACTGTAGCTTTAGACATTACATTCAGAAAGCTTTTGAAGGTATGTTATACAGTAGCATACATAAGATATTATTGGATACAGCGACATGGAATACATCTAAATTATGAAACTGATAAAACCAATATAAAGAATAATTATGGCAGCTCTTTAAACATTGATTTAATTTACGCCTTGGTTTATTAAGTCAAATGACATACAGCAGGTTCTCCTGCACATGCTGAGTCCCTACAATAAATGTTCTTAATCTTTCTTTGTTTATAATGGGGCATGTTAGCAATTAATAGAATCTGAATGGAGGAAGTTACCTGACCATTCTCAATGATTACCACCTTGTTTAGTAATTTCCTCAGTAATCTGTGCCACATACCAACCTCAACTGGGAAGTACTTAGTATAAATTGGTTTGTTTAAACCATTGGAGGATCTTTTCCAAACTTAAGCCGGAATGACGTTGCCGAGCCAGAAACCTGAGCTGGTTAGATTTCAATCAAAATTGAAGTTTGAAGAGCTAAAACTGTACTTGGGAGATTTGAATCAGCAAAACCTGGCTGCTGTGAGAGTGCTTGGAAGAGCTTTGTTGATTTTAAGATCCTGGCTAAACCAGAATTACTGAGGCTGTTTCAGCTTCTTCTGCATAGTGGTTTTTGGAGCATCAAGCCTGCAATATTAGTTCCTACCGCTCAGTAAATTTGGTAAATGTGATTGGAGATGAATGATTTTAGTGACTCTCAAGTACAAAAACCCTCTGCTCCACATTAAAAGGAGAGCTAGTGCAAACCAATAAAAAGAATAGCCAAGGCCTAAGAACTCAGCTATAATTCGGTGAACATTTTACACTAATATTTCTTCAAATAGACTAGAATTTAAAACTGTCATTCAGTTTATTTATTTAGAACATAACAATATAATAATACTATTCCAATTTGAAAACTTTAAGAAAAAGTCTTCAGCATGTGTAAAGCTGGAAAGTTACATTAGTGCCTGCGTGACTTTCTGTCTTTGCAGAGCATTTTCCTCTAAATTGTTCTGCACTGAAACGTAAAGCCTTCAAGAGGTGCAGCCTTCTTTGCAAGACCAGACTAGCTTTCAGAGGGCAAAAGAGATAAGTCTGTCATTAGAGGAGTCGGAGCTGTAAAGAACTTTTGAGTACATTTCAGTAGCCTGTGAGCAAAACAATACTTTTTCATTATAGAGCACTATCATTCTTTGCCTCTGATAAATACTAGAAAAAAAGCAGTTTACATTGCTGTAA
This sequence comes from Acipenser oxyrinchus oxyrinchus, assembly GCA_030684275.1. NCBI lineage: Eukaryota > Metazoa > Chordata > Actinopteri > Acipenseriformes > Acipenseridae > Acipenser > Acipenser oxyrinchus. The sequence goes on along the minus strand of CM060265.1, from coordinate 20,008,462 downwards.
ATCACTGTAGATAGAGTTGGGTGCAATACAGTCTCCCACAGCTTGATACTACTACAGTCTTGAAAGCACTTTAACATCTGATACCCAACTGCAATTGGAATCTCATTTCGAAGACTTTTCATCTTTCTTTTTTCCTTGTTGAAAGGAGTGTGACCAAGCAAATGAACAAAGAATTATGTGAGGAAAATATTTTGTCCTGTATCGGCATTATTACGCTGGTTATCATTAAGCCTGCAAATGCTGAGTAGAATGAAAATAAAAACGTATTTAATAAATATTAAAATAAATTCAATAGGGTTTTTTTTCATAAATGAAAGGGCTGACAGACCAGCAGATTTGTGTTAGCTTAGTTTTCTTAATTCATGTCTGTCAAATCTACATAGATGAGGCATTCCTGTCTATTTTAAAGCACATGCTTATTTTCAGCATCGTCTGCATTAATCCTGGCTTTCTGACTAGTGAATTAGAAAAATTGCCAAGACGTAAAATATGTGTTTTTTCTCGGGGGAGCAACAACACAAAGCAAGACTGAATCATAAGTTTGCCTCTCTTTTTATAAACACAGTATTTTTTTTTTATAAACACAGTAACCTGCTATTAACAGAGACATTCAGGTCCCAACACTTCTTCCTCAACGTAAACAATTTTTTTTTTTCTAAAGTGACACTTAAGAAGCTTAACCAGGAAATTAATATGCAATGCAAAACCACACACTCTATTTTTCAACACAAAGCCTTTTAATACAATTTAAAACATTTCATCCTTGGTCATTTTGGACCTGTCTGTGAATGACAAGTTCATTATCAAAAGGCCACGAATCTACTCCAACACCTTTCAGAATCTCTTTTTATTTTTGTTTTGTGTTGAGATTTTTATGAATCAATTAGTTATTTTTGCTGGTGGTCTTACTTCAACAACAAAGGTTAGAACTTATCGACTTATTAACTTTTCAAAAGATATACATATTTATTAGGATAGATGTATGTTTATAATAGTCTGCACTTGAGCTCACAAAGCTAGTTTCTGTCAAGAATGTAATTGCCATTAGATAGCTTTGTGGATTAATGTGACCTACAACCACCTTTCCCCATTGAGTCCCTGCATAAAATATGATCCATGAGCTATGTTGTGCATTGCAGCATTGACTAATGAACCTCTACACACTCCATCACTTACCAAAACGGGTGGGATCTTTCCATTGCTGTTGGCAAATATGAAAATCTGCTTCTGTTTTATTCTTGTTGGTAATTACCAAGGTCTTCAGTATAAACATATAGTTTCACACATCCCTGCTAATTTGTAAACAGGAATCTAGCCTGACATGTTTCTAGAATATTGGCCCAACTCTAGCTCCCTCCTTCTTCCTCCTTCTAAACTGTTGGAGATACTAAACTGCTAGAAATCCAAAACGATGTCACACTAGTTTTGTTATTAAGTGGTATTTTTTCCTGATAGGATTTTGTGAGGCTTTATTCAATATACAAGAAAAGCCTTTTCTTACGCCATTCTTTTTAACGTGAGTGTATGTACAGTTTGTATTTATGTATGTATATGTAGATACTTTTTCTTTCATTTATAGTATTGATGTTTATAACTGTGAAATAATGCATTGCAAGATCAGAAGCTACTCCAGGCTCGTAGCCTTGTCTACTTTAAAAGCATCTTTGTAGCCTGCAGAACCATTTAATTGGCTCTAGGTAGTGGTTCAGTTAGTTGATGGTTCGGTTAATAGGCTTTCAGATACAGGACTCTGTACTTTACTGTATTATTTGATCTTCCAGATTCAAGTGGGAACCACAGTAAACAAATCCACAGCAGCTTCACATTATTATCAGTTCACTGAAGCCAATTACAAAGTTCAGTATTGTCTTCCCTGCATCATTGGCAGGAGGACGTGGATAAGTGTGTGGTTGTGCTTGAGAATGAGCTTTGCTATGAGGGAAGTATGTAGGGAATTCTCTCTGGTAGTTGAGTATTATAAGGATGTGCAAATGGAGTTCATGCTCTTTGTTGCATTACAGACAATGGATTGGTCTCAGAGGCCAGGGTTCCAGTCCTCAGTCATTAACTCTGTATCGATTTGTGTTAGACAGTCTGTCTTGTTAACTGGCAGTGTAAATGTATACAGTAACTTTTAAAAATAATTAAGGCTACACTAGAATGTTAATGAAAATAGGCAAATGCAATTACAGTTGTAGTAACTAAAAATAATACACTGTTTGCAGTCTTTTTTTAAAAATCATAATAGTGTATTTGAGAGTTTTTGAAGGTCTAAATCACATTCTGTTCTTCCATCATCTTTCTTCAGTGAGCCAATTGTGGGTCCTGGAGTGCAAGCAGATTGGAACACTGTTGTTGCAGTAACTTCAGTTGCAATTTCAGTATTCATTTACAGCACAATTCTCTAAGGGGGTGACGCTCTGTCTGTAAAGGTAAAGCCTGTTGAGTCCTCACATGTGGAAATATTTTGGAAATGATTTAACTGTCGACATTGCAGGACTATACAGCCTTATAAAAGTTTACCATGATATTTTCGCACTTTTACCAAACATTTCTCATGAAAATTAAATGGTTTACCCTGGTTTGCCATTTTTTAAAACCATACAGTACCTCTATAATAAAATGGAAGGCATTTCAGCCCATTTAGTATGCATCTCTTTGTACTGCTTCTGAACAGTATGTGTTCCGTCTCTGTCGTCTGTGTGCTATTTAACACTTTCAGCAACTGAGCCAAAAGCCATGAGCTTTCTACTACTGCTTCTGCTTCAGCTGCCTTAGATTTCATACACGTAAGAGTAACTTTCGATTATTGGCTTGATACAATTAGTTCTGATGTTATTTTAAATAAATGGGATATTCTTCTTGTCATTGAGTAATTCCTTGTCATAAGTTATTGTGAGACAGATTCATAAAGACAAGATATGTCACATCTGCAATCATTGTTAAAGCTCAGGAAACAGAACAGAAGGGATTACGTTTTTTTTCCCATATGGTGTTTATGTGATATCTGTTCGGATACATCTACAAGTATGTATTTCTACAGGTAAATTTACTTTTGTCTTGGACAAGCTACAAATAGTTTTAACTAAGCATAATAATGGTGAACCTACATAGGTGTTAAAAGTCACATAGAATAAATTGCTACGTTATTTATGAAGCAAGTTTTGAGGGTGTTCTAATAATGGCTTAATAGTAATGCTTTAATATACATTACTGTAAAATAAACTATGGATACTAAACATAGTGTTCTTGTCCCACTGTCTAACTGGGGCATGGTAGATCCCTCATAATGAACATCTTCATTTCATTGTAAATGCCAGATGGTTCAGGTTTGAACTGCATGCCACTAAAACTCAAATAACTATCCCAGAATGTAAAACAATGTAACTTGTGTAGAGACATTCGATATCGTGCTGTATTTTTGTTTTTCTTTTTTCAAATTCAGAGAATGAGAACTAACCAATTAATAGAACAGAGAGAGCAGCAGCAGATCAAACTGTGGTCTGAGTTAGTGCTGAAGGGAAGAAATCCAGCGACAGGCCCCCAAGACCACCTTAATTAATTAATTTCCCTCTGTCACCTTTGTCAGCCGTCAAGAGGAATGCTCTGAACCTCTTTTTGAAAAATTAGTTGACATTCAAAATTTGGGATCTTTTGACCTTGGGCTCCATGCAAAGCATTTATTCTGTTTTAGTTTCAATTTAAAATGATGACAGTCCCAGTTGCCCTAAAGGACTGCTGCTGTATTTTTAGCCTTGTGCTTGTGCTACCTGCCTGTCAGATGGCTTTCAATTCCAGCGCTTTTTGCCTGTCTAACAACATCTCTGTCAGAGTGTACTTGGTAGTACTGACAAGTGCTTTCTGTCTTTAGGCTACTTGCGTGGCAGTCTGTCTCCTTCCTTTAACACTTCCTTGCATTTATATTAAAAAAAAAAACAAAAAAAACTAAACAACAACAAAAGTAACGGTGCCTGAAGGCTTGACGAATCTGGTGCGAGTCTAAAAACAGCTTGATAAATTTGAATAGATCATTATGAAGAAAGTCTGGTCCTCTCTGCTGACTGAAAGCTTCATTTTGAAAGACATTGTCAGAACATTTGTATAATTTGACAACTAAGTTTCTTAATAGTACTGCTTTCAATTATATGAAACCAAGTCTTGGTTTGGTTTATGTAGTAGTCTTTACCAGAATGTGTTTTATTTCCACAAGGAACATAAGGAACGTTATCGAGACAAAATGCTGCTTTCCATTATTTTTCTTCAAGGGCACAGAAAAAACTCCCAGTCTACTATAAGTATGTTTAAAAATCTTAATGCAGCTGGCAGGGTAATTCAGTGAAATCCTTTCTTGATACGGTGCCTGGCCTTTAAAGATGAGGTCCACATTGATCCCCTTACGAAAGCTGAATAAAAACTGTCCTTTTTGGAATGGATGGAATGAGATCTGGTAGTTGTATCATTCCTAGTACAGTAGATATGACTTCACACGCTTCAAACCCTAAAAGAAAGAAAGAACACCTCTGACTGTTATGAGATTTTCACTATGTTCCTGTGTATTGTTAATACATTGTATGCGGGGTGAGTCTTAGTGTCTCTTGAAATTGGGGCCAGAGAATGCTGAAGCTTATACAACGCATTAACTTATTAGAAATTACAAAAAAATTACAAAGTATGAAAAACGCATTTTTAGTGATCCATTATAATTTATATATAATGATATATTCTTATATTATATATTGTAACATTTGCATCATTCCTAAAGTGTTTATTTATTTGTTTATTTATTTTAGTAGAATTGTGCAGTGTGACTGGGATGATATCAGTACACAGGATTCTAAATCCTGTATGGGCGATCAAACAGTCACTTTCAAGGATTTGTTCAAATTCCAACGCATCTTACCGTGTCGGTAGATGTCACCCCATGCATAGAACATACAGCATAGTTCTAAAGTTAAAAAAACAAACACTGTTTATGTTTCTTGGTAGTTTACAAGCACAGTATTCATTTTTGTGATTTATAATAATTCCTACATTGTGTGAAGGGTGTGTGTTGTTACAACAGAAATCATTTCACGCAGTTTGGAGCAGAAATCATTTCACTCTGCTTTGCTTCATGGTCACTTTCCCAAACTATGATTGGTTGGTTTCTTACTCGTGATATATAAAGTATTGTTGCAAATTATATGTGTATTTAATATGTCAATTCATCTGCTATACATACTTTTAGATGGGCCCTTGAGATCTCATTATTAGCAGGTTTAACCGCACTGCCCAAATAGAAAGAAAAGGAGACTACAAATAGAATTTAAAGCATGAACTTTATATTTTTTTTATCTCCTCTTCACGTATCTTAAAAGTGATTCAAAAATTGATTGCAGGCAAACACAGTTTAGTCACACAACCCTTCTCACAGGTATTTCATTTTTTTTTTTTTTTTTTACAGTTACAGATATTGGTAGGGGATTTAAATGTGAATGTGTATTTGTGCTGATCTGTTTCATTGTTTGACTCCCCAGGCATTTCCTCTTCAAGACGTCTTCAGGGACGACACCCCTGTTCAGCAGCTCGGCTCCAGGCTACCCCCTGACATCCGGAACTGTCTACTCTCCACCCCCACGACTCCTGTCCAGGAATGCCTTCTCCCGGAACACGTTCAAGCTGAAGAAGCCGTCCAAGTACTGCAGCTGGAAATGTGCCGCCTCTCTGCCATCGGGCGCACTACTCCTGGCTATACTGCTCTGCTATTTCATAGGTAGGACACCTTCCATTGAAACGATCTCAATAATCGCGAGTAGGTGCGCGAGCTTGGATTTAGTCAAATGTAGCTATCCCTGTGGTTTTATATAATATCTAACGCAGATGAAAGTGCAACAGTGGCTGAAGGTGTTATTTAGACATTTGCTTTACTATATTAGTGTTATGGGAAACTGTCATCATGTTTGACCATACCAACTTCTAGGTCGGTCCCCCCTCCCCTCCTCCAAACACCTATGATCATGCGCTACCATACTTCCCAGTTTCCCAGTGCAGATTAAAGAATGGCCGGGTGTAGTACAGAACTGAAAAAATAATCAGATGTACACATGCAAAGAAATGAGACCATTTCCCCTGTGCAGGTACTGGACTTGGGAAGGATACATAAAGCCAATGCAGGTTCCAGCAGTAGTAATTATTTTGTACTAGTATACATTTAGCTATCTCTCTGAAACATTGGTTGAGCAAAATACTAACACACACAAAGGTTAGACTTTTTTTAGATCATTATAACAGTGTGTGTGTATATCTATCTATCTGTTTTTATATATATATATATATATATATATATATATATATATATATATATATATATATAATAAACAATATCATTAAATATGTATTGTATAATAGTTGAACAGTGACACAGTATAATATGAACTTGCATTTTGAAAAAAATCTGAAACTACTGTATTATTTATTGGTTTCTTAGATATGATTTCTAATGATTGTTTTGATGTTTGTTTAGCCCATATCCTGGTTCATTCATCAAGTGGGGATTGGGATTTCTCCCAGATCCTTAATTATGATTGGTTGGTTTCCTACTCCTGCTATTACTGTAGATATAGGTAGGACCACTGCAATATAAAATTAGACCACAACTCTGCACCTTATTATGTACACACAGTTACAGCAATGGCTATAATTGTCACTTCAGTAATAATTAAACTGCTAAAATGTCATTTCTAATCCTTCATTCCGATTCAGATAATGTACTATTTACATTTGTGTTCAAAACTGTTTGTTTTTAAACTATCGGTTTTTTGGGGTTTTTTTTTTACTCTACACCCTCTCTTATTATGCTCTAATAATAGTTTTCAGAACTAGGTTCCTTTGTAAGGCTTGGGGAACTAAACAAAAAGGAATTCCTTCCTTGATTGAATCACCTCAAAATTCAAGGTGCATCTTTGAGAACGACAAGAATACTACAGGAAAGAAATCATATTTCTAATACATACAGACTATGGTTTACATTATGAGTAATGCGTTACTGTAGAGAGGAGAAAGAGCTAAAGCACTTTGAATGTGAAAGCAGTGAGGCACCCTGAACAGAAAAGGTTTTCCATTACATGTGGGATTACGCTTAGCTTTAGCTATACAGTGTTTCTCTGGGCCGCAGCTGCACTCTGTCTCTGTAATTCTACCCATAAATTACCAGCAAACAAAGCCGGTATAACAAAACTTTCTTTCTTGTTTATATCTGTAACCACAAAACAAACCAAAAAATAGATCAGTCTGATTTATTTGGTTCAGATTTATAGAGGAAACAGGCTTATGTTTAGTAGTTGAACTCCCTAAAGATTGAAAATGAATTGGATTAATATTGGATGAATAAATCACTGAAAACACAAAGTCAAAGCTTACTGTAAATCTTTATAAAAAATGATGTAGATAGATTAAAAATTATTAGTATAATGTGTTAGCCTACAAGTGTATCATAAAAAGTATAGCAATTTGAAATTACTTGACAGAAATATGATTAGTTGTAGGGAGTTAATTAGCCCAGCCTTTGTCACTAAATTAGCAACACCGACGTTCAGAGATTCCTATAAGAGTCATGTACATATTACTGATAAAGAAGTGTCTACCCTGGTATTTATTTCAGCCTTTTACTTGTAATTTTCAGATAATTCCCTTAGATAGTTTGTATGAGATGGAAATGACCTCATATTAGGATTACCTTCACTGTTTAATTACTGTTTTTTAACTGTAAATCATAAAACCTATAGTAAGCCGTACTGTGTAAGATAAGCTGCTAGTAACAAGTGTTCTAGCATTGAATAACCTTTTCAATATTGAATGCTACAAAGTTGTTTTTTTATTATTATATACCAGATCTCATTTATCTTGCCATCATTCAAATCCAGCATTGCAAAGCAGATGCAGACCTTCATCAAAGGAAAGTAATTCTCTGTTTGATATAGGTTTAAACAGTAACAAAGTTGAAAAATAAAGAAAAGACTGGCTTACAGTAAGACACTGCTTCTGTAGTTGTGTGCTCTTTAAACATATTGCATGTTTAAGCACAGCATCAGCTTTGTTGCATTTTCACTTGCTTCTGCCAAAGATTACAGATAGTCCTTGTAGACTCTGCAAACCCATTGCCAGTCTTGAATGGAATACTTCATCTCTGAATCAATCTGATCAATAGAGTCGTATTGTGGGGCTCAGTCTGCTGGACAGCCGAGACCTAATCACTTGCTGTAGTTTGATCCTTTTCATTATACAGTAATATCATTTAAAGGTGAAAACAGTGTGTACATGTTTACTTTTCTCCTAGCTCTTTTGTCTCAGAGCTAGACATGAGAAAAAGCAGTTCCATTCAGACACCTGTGTTTCAGAGCATTTTATTCCAGTGGACAATTTGAACCCTTTTTGTGAAAATATAATAAAACTGCCAATATTGCAAACATTACTGGTGTTTATTTATTTAAAGAAACAATCAGGGTCTTTGTTCTCCTTTCAACAATTTTATTCTGTATATTGCATTAATCTGATTAGTTCATGTGTCCAGTGTTTATCATATACAGACAAAAACATTCCCTTACCAAATATCAATTGGAATCAAAACTGACAGCAACAAATCAAAAAAATAGCTGAAATAAAAATAAAAATATTTAAGCATTTAAGCATGTCCAGCACCTTGGTCATTACTTGCCAGTTTATCAAGATCAATTATCGACAGGTACTGACCACTAGGGGGGATATTAAAAACCAAACTAAAAGTTGTGTGTATGAGTACATTTTTTAAATGGGTTTTAGGTTATATTTTAGACTGGTTCACTTAGGCTACAGCTCTGCTCTAATTTTTTGGTCAGTCAGTGTATTTAAACTGCAACAGCTTGAAGGCAACCGTTACCAGGTAAAATAAAATGTTAAATAATGTATTTATCCATGCGCTGCTCACAACAAAACAACAAGGGAGAAACTCCTACTCTGGAATATGCACGCAGTAGTCTCATGTTACCTAGCTAGTGTTTTCCTCCAAAACAGTTTCAAGCACTTAAGATTTCAGAGGTCCAAATGCAGTTTCAAGCTTTTAGTGTTGTGAAGTGTGGTTGAGGCATTTTAAGGCTTTCAACCTGGTTGCTAGGATACAGGTGAGCCATTCTGATGCAAGGAAATTGAGTCTGGCATCATATATTATGGGGAATAGAATGTTTTCTTTGATCAGTCCCCAGGGAAGCTTTTAGGGACCATAGCAATTAAAGCATAAACAACAGCAAACAAATTTTCTCTAATTGCTGAAAAATGATAACTATCTAAAGGCACTTTGTTCTTAGTTCTGCATTTATAATCTCCTCTAATAAATCAGTATTCTGTCTTGCAAGACAGGGCTGGGAGGAAAGGAAGCATTTTCTCCTTAATTGGTGAAGTCAATAAAACAACAGAAATGAACACTAAAGAAATGACGCTTATCGAAGAAGAATGAATTGGTTTTAAAAGATTTTGTGGCTGTTGAAGTTTCTAACACAATTCAGATTCTAAATGAAAAATATAACTGAAATGAACAGATTTATATGCAGAAATAGGCCATTGTTTTGTGACAGGAAAATGAAACTGTACATGTCACAAAACTACCAAAAAACAACTACAGAGATTTCACTGAATGACTCAAAAGTGTGCCTTGTGTATATATAACCAAAGTAGCTATAAATTACATTTTAGTAGCTTTTTTACATTCACCCAAGTCTGTTGTTTCTAAGAATGCTAGAATTCTGGGTTCTGTTGCTTCAATATTGAGTTATTAACTTTTCTTTCTCTCTCTGTAAATCTGCCTCTACCTAGTAATGGCAGGTTTGGAGGAAATAAAAAAAATAATAAAAATAACTCAATATTTCCACAGCAGAACTTCTCAGAATGCTTGCAAACCCCATTAAACAGTAAGGGAAATGTCAAGCTTTTAAAATGTGAAGCTACTCTTGTATTTTCCTTTTTCACACAAAATGGTGCAAATTGCCTTTTGGTGATTAGGAGCTTGATAAATTATTTTGTGGTCATCAAGTTGTTATTTTTTTATTGTCTTCCACTAAGCTTTGCAATTTTGAACCAGCTCCCACATGTATTCAGGGCTTAACAGTGACTTATAACTTTTGGTGTAATATGAATGGCAAGACATTAATTTACCTACAATTAATATAATGTAACGTTTGTGTAACCTTATTAAAAATTAAACAAAATACGTTTTTAAATGCTCTTTTTTTTAAATGTGTGCTCTTCTGGCACTCTGCATGAATAATTCACAAGGTGCTCAGATGTGTGTCTGTTGGTGCAAGTCCACTGTTGATTACATCCATATTTATAAGGACCTCATTACCCCTGTATATTGTATTCTTTTGAGGTGGCTGACAGTGCAAGGGAATTAAAAACGTTAAGTAAAGTCCTCAAGGCCAACGTACTCTTACAAGATCAGACTTCAGCACAGAGACCACCTCCTTATAGTACATTGTTTGGTCACCTCATGTCTTGTGCCAATTTCACAGCATCGCAAACAAACGCAGCAGGGACAATCACAAAGAACATGTACATTGAAACTGATGTCACCCCCGCTTGTTATCACTGCATTGAAATGTCCCGGACAGATTGTAATGAGAGCAAATGAGAAAAAGCTCCTGATAATATCACTTGTCACACTCTGGTTAATAACAATCATACAACTGATTTCTACCCCACTTACTATCACTTTGGAAGATAAAAGATTAGACAAGTTTAGGTTAAGTAAGTAAGTTGTTGTACAGTTTTAAAATGTTTAAAATAAAAAGTATGGTATCACTGCAATGTGTATGTTTACAGCTTTTATTTATTTGAATGTGTTGTGCTTGTACAGGGACCGTATGTAATATACATTGTATTAACACTATTGTAATCAATGAAAGTACTATCATTTGCATTCAACAGCAAAACAGGTACATTTGTTATATCAAACACTGCTGTAAAAGTGTACTTCGTCAGGTTAATGGTGAACTGATACTTGAGTTAACTCCACTTACTGTAACCGCTCAAGTTTGACAGTGTAGTTTATTCCTGACAACTGACCCAAGACTTTGAAGAAAGTAAAAGAACATGCAGTTTTGCAATACTTTTGAGCATAGATATATGGCCAGTGTGTAGAGGAACTGATTTTTGGCTATAGCACTTCACAGTGTATGGAGACTTGGCACTGTAACATGTATCATTAATCAACAGTTTTACTACCCATTCAGAGGCTGTCAACAAAACCAAGACAACAGTGGATCTACACCGATTTGAGATTTTGCTTGCTATGCAACAAGCCTGTAGGAAAATTAATTAGTTCAGTGAGAAATTGTCCCCACACCCTCTTTAAAAAACAAAAAAGACAAGAAAAGTTTAATTAATACCATATCAATTTAAATTCATCATAGGCCTTCAAAGTTCTAGTGCCTCTACAGTTTTAAAATTGGTTTTACATATTTAAATAGGTTGCTGTGTTGTCAAGCCCTCTTGTGTTTTAGTAAAATATTATCAGTAGAATAAAAATGTGGAAACTGAGCATGATTCTGGGACACTGCAACTGCAGTGGTGTTCAAGACCTTGCTAAATGGGGTCAGTTTCCTCCATGGTCACCCAAGTTACATTTTGTGTAGTGTTTGTTACTATATACACTATAATTATATCAGTTTCAAAAATAGTTTAAAATTGAATTAAACCGAAGTGGAAATCAAAACAGGCTTTAAAAAAACATAGTTGAATTAAATCTGGGTACCTGTGTTTTGAACTCAGAAACAATCTCACACTCACTCAAGTCATTTGCCCCTGGCCAGGATAGCACCAGAAGAGAAACCACAATGCTTCCCCTTTTGTTTCACACCACAGGTCCTTCTTCACAATGCATGAAAGCCAACCTTTTGTTCTAATCATAGATTATCACACGGCTAGGTGTAGTACTGTCATTTCAGAGGGGTACAACACCTTGCTGAACTGACGAAGGATCAAAATTGTGCAGCCTTTTAAATTATGACTTAGTGATGAGGGTCCACTTGGACTGTACATGTTAGTTTATATCTACCTCGGCTCTTGTTATACTTTATGCAAGTGAATAAAAATATATATATATTTTTTAATTTAATACATGAAGTTAATGTACGGTACAAGGATTTTGAAGTGTACTCCAAATCTCTAAACACAGGGATCAGATGATTTAGGCAGGTTATTCTGGCTTGATGGAACAGACAAAGAGACAGTGTCATATGGACTTCTTAATAGAAGCAATTTAGAATTCATGGACGTAATGAGATCAGCTTGCAATTAAACACTAAAAAACATTTGGTACCAATGAAAGTTTCGAAGTGAAAAAAGACCCCTGCTTTGTGTACTATTGGCATCGATGGAAAAATAAACTGCTAATTGTGTCGTGTTGCAGTTGCTTTGCAGGTAATTTGCTGTTATTTTTAGAGATATGAGGTATCTTTGTCTGTACATCAGCAAGGCAGGCAAAAGTGAGATTGCAGTTGATTTTCAGAAACAAAAGATACAATTGTGTAGAGACTGTAATTCATCTGCACTTTTATGCAAAGATTGCTGACTGAACACCTGTATTTGGATTGCGGGATAGACACTGTGCAGCATTTAGGCAGGTCCTTTCCATTTAATTATTATTCAAAATGACAGGCTCGTTGCAGATTTAGGTTGCAGGTGGTTTTCTGTGAAAAATGTACAAAGGGTGGACAAAAACAATTGTAACACCTGCGATAAATATGACAGCTATTGCAGATTTCATGATTTCTGTGAAATTTACCCATTGCCATGTAATATGTACTGTAGTTCCCAGTGAAAATTCACATTTATGAAAGAATAGTGTAAATATACAGTACTGTGCAAAAGTTTTAGGCAGGTGTGAAAAAATGCTGTAAAGTAAGAATGCTTTCAAAAATAAACATGTTAATAGATGATATTTATCAATTAACTAAATGCAAAGTGAGTGAACAGAAGAAAAATCTAAATCAAATCCATATTTGGTGTGACAACCCTTTGCCTTCAAAACAGCATCAATTCTTCTAGGTACACTTGCACAAAGTCAGGGATTTTGTAGGTATATAGTCAGGTGTATGATTAAACAATTATACCAAACAGGTGCTAATGATCATCAATTCAATATGTAGGTTGAAACACAATCATTAACTGAAACAGAAACAGCTGTGTAGGAGGAATAAAACTGGGTGAGGAACAGCCAAACTCAGCTAACAAGGTGAGGTTGCTGAAGACAGTTTACTGTCAAAAGTCATACACCATGGCAAGACTGAGCACAGCAACAAGACACAAGGTAGTTATACTGCATCAGCAAGGTCTCTCCCAGGCAGAAATTTCAAGGCAGACAGGGGTTTCCAGATGTGCTGTCCAAGCTCTTTTGAAGAAGCACAAAGAAACGGGCAACGTTGAGGACCGTAGACGCAGTGGTCGGCCAAGGAAACTTACTGCAGCAGATGAAAGACACATCATGCTTACTTCCCTTCGCAATCGGAAGATGTCCAGCAGTGCCATCAGCTCAGAACTGGCAGAAAACAGTGGGACCCTGGTACACCCATCTACTGTCCGGAGAAATCTGGTCAGAAGTGGCCTTCATGGAAGCCAAAAAGCCATACCTCCGACGTGGAAACAAGGCCAAGCGACTCAACTATGCACGAAAACACAGGAACTGGGGTGCAGAAAAATGGCAGCAGGAGCTCTGGACTGATGAGTCAAAATTTGAAATATTTGGCTGTAGCAGAAGGCAGTTTGTTCACCGAAGGGCTGGAGAGCGTACACGAATGAGTGTCTGCAGGCAACAGTGAAGCATGGTGGAGGTTCCTTGCAAGTTTGGGGCTGCATTTCTGCAAATGGAGTTGGGGATTTGGTCAGAATTAATGGTCTCCTCAATGCTGAGAAGTACAGGCAGATACTTATCCATCATGCAATACCATCAGGGAGGCATCTGATTGGCCCCAAATTTATTCTGCAGCATGACAACGACCCCAAACATACAGCGAAAGTCATTAAGAACTATCTTCAGCGTAAAGAAGAACAAGGAGTCCTGGAAGTGATGGTATGGCCCCACAGAGCCCTGATCTCAACATCATCGAGTCTGTCTGGGATTACATGAAGAGAGAAGCAACTGAGGCTGCCTAAATCCACAGAAGAACTGTGGTTAGTTCTCCAAGATGTTTGGGCCAACCTACCTGCCGAAGTTCCTTCAAAAACTGTGTGCAAGTGTACCTAGAAGAATTGATGCTTGATGCTGTTTTGAAGGCAAAGGGTGGTCACACCAAATATGGATTTGATTTAGATTTTTCTTCTGTTCACTCACTTTGCATTTAGTTAATTGATAAATATAATCTATTAACATGTCTATTTTTGAAAGCATTCTTACTTTACAGCATTTTTTCACACCTGCCTAAAACTTTTGCACAGTACTGTACATATTTTGTATCACTTACAAATAAATACAGCAAATGTTTGCCTTATTGATGCACTACCTGTTGCATTGCATTTAGGAACCTGGCAGCCGGTATAGTTTGTTTCCGGTAAATGATTGAACATACACTGCATAGAGCTGCACGATTTCTTTAAAATGTTTTCAACGGAAATATTTCTGCTTAAGGCCCCTCTGTCCAGTATAAGAAATATTCTACCATTTAGCATTTACTGGTTTTTCAGGTAAGCATTTAAATATTTAGGAACATTTTGTTGTATAAAAAGATGCATCTCCCTGTTGGAATAGACATTGATTAACACTTTGATTGGCAAATTCTACCCAGATTGATAGTTGAATTAACACGAGGAACAAAAGCGACACCTTAGATTCCCACCCCCAGCTTCTATGAAGGAATTCAGATCATCAGTAAAGAATGGTTTTGTATTACTCCTGAACCAATTTGAACACATTACAAACATGCCCACAATGGCCCTGCACCTTAATGACATTGTTATAAAATGTGGTTATCATTTTTTGCTAGCACATATAGGTCTTAAAAATAGTAAGCAAGAACGACCAGCCTAAAAATTTGTGAAGAACTTGAGCCGATAATGCAGTCCGACTCGGTGGAGTATGTATCTTATAGAGTATAATGTGAGATGACGTTAGATAGGCTTAAATCTGTATGACCTTTCACAGATGTCAGATAAGATTTCATATTTTTCCACTTGTCATTTCAGTCATGAGTGGATTTGAAACCACATTCAAATATTTGGGAAAATGTCAATTTTCAGGGCAGCTCAGAGTTACTGGATTATTTCTCTGGTGTGGCATATTTCGAATCATGTATTATCCATGCTATCTAAAATGTGTGATGATAAGATAAGGGTGGAGGAACTGTAAAAATGTAAATTGCATTTCAGCACCAGATTCAGACTGCCGTTTACAATTCACACGCACACACACAGATCCAGGCTATTGCACTGCACAGAGATGTACTGTAGAATACAATGCAAAATAACTGTCACACTTTAGCACAATTTAGCACAAATTATAGAGATTCACAAATGCATGTGCTAAAGGAACCTTTTCTTACTCTGTAATAAGACACCCGGCATCCATGGATCTTAAATTGTGCGCTGGAATGTACTCTTGCAATAGATCTCTCAAACAAACCGAGGCAGCACCATTTAAGGCCTTATAGGTAAGGAGCAGAATTTTGTAGTCAACCCAGTACCTCACAGGGAGCCAGTGCAGTTTATACAGTACAGGTGTTGTGTGTTCACAAGAAGAGGTATGAGTTAAAACCTGGGCTGCAGAATTCTGCACAACTGAAGCCTATTTAGTAGAATGCAAAGTGTAAGATATATTGTTGTGAATATCTGCATCTTCTTTTGATGAGCGGATCCTGAGAGGCTGCAGATAAATCATCTGTAACTTAGAAACGTTCAATGAGAATCTGTTGACGTTTTACCTTCTCAGAATTTGTCTTTATGTATGTAAGTCCATCTGTCACACTTATGTTTTTACTTTTATCTTGAGCACCGCTTAGTCAATTCTGATACAACTTAGTTACAATATTCTTTACCGCAAGATATTGAAAGTATTACAGTCATACCTCACTTGCATTTTCACTTGTATACGTGATGGACATCTCCTTTTTCCTTATACTCATTTTGTATTTACAGCAGAGGGTGCATGTTACTAACATACACACATAATCTATCGAACAGTTCTGTCAGACTTGCAATATATTGTAACAAATACTGTGTTAAAAAAACAACATTAATTGAAAGCGTTTAGAAAATTCAGTGCATTTGCATAAACCAGAGGTGATCAGATTTAAAATTGATTTACCAGGGAAATCATTGCCTTCAGCACGCAGACTTTCAGCGTGGCAGCCAGTTGTCTCGTTGCAAACTTGTTTTTAACCATTGAGTGGTTTTGGGGGGTTTAGCAACTGGTTTTCTATTGGTATTTGTGAGGGAGGAGACCCTCACATTGTCTCCGTATGTATCTGTACTTTTAAAATGCAAATGCTTTTTAATTGTTTTTGTATTGTGTTGCTGATCTTTGTGTCTAGTAAGGGAAAAAAACAACTTCACTTACCTGTTGTATGGGGACTGGAGGCCTGTGGTTGGGAGTGTCCTGAAAAACAAAAGCAAGGTTAATCAAGAGTACTGTTTAGATAGTTGGTTTGGAAGGGTGCATACTTCCAGAACTATGTATTGCAGTACTATTGTTAAGAAACTTTAAAATGAACAACAGTTATTTTAATGTGCATGTTTTTGATATGCAATGGTAGTTAACCTGAGTTGGGTGTGGTGGTGTGGTCCTCCATCTTGACAGGAAGTGGGGAACCAGCCATGTTGGTGAGGGAAGCTTTTACTGACTTCCCTGGGTACTGATTTCCTGTAGTCAGGGCAGTTCCTGTAGAAGATATTTAGGGGGATAGCTGATTTTAATTAAGTTTCCCTCTGCTAGTTTTAATGCACGTGCTAGATTAATGTTTAGTTATATATATATACAGTATATATATATATATATATATATATATATATATATATATATATATATATATATATATATATATATATATATATTCATTGATTTATGTTTCTTTTTGAATACTTTGATATTTATTATTAATAACTGTTTGCTGGTTTGTTTTTATATAACCACCAGCATAATGGTTTATTCTGGGGGAGGGGTAGGCCTGGAAGGGTATAAAGGCTGTTAGTTGGTTCAGTCAGGATCTTCCTTTTGTGTAGATCAGAGGGCAGTTTTACAGCTCTATGGTTGGACACAGTTATTGGAGTCAGTACCTGTGATTAGGTAACTATAAGTAGTTATTTTTAGTTTCCACTTTTTCTTTCTTCAAATTGTTTGATATTTTGTTCAGTTAGCTTTTTGTTTATTAGTGTTCTTAAATAAAAATAACTGGTTTTGCACCAAACTTCTCTGTGATCTGTGTGCTTCCCTGCAAATCAGCTGCTGGCAGCACTCTCCAACAGTATTGCAACAGGAATTACTTGAGTTTGAATAATATATACCAGTAAGAGAGTTAAAGTTCATTTTGATGATCTAAATACGACTCATAGGCCTGATCTATCACAAACCTCTTTGTAATGTATGTAAATAAGTCAGCCCTGGGGAAAACCCCCAGTAGGATAACTACAGAGTGAAAGGATGACAGTATATACTGTAGATCAGCCCTTGTTTGGACCATAACGTTGAGATCAAATTTTATGGATGTTATAAACTTTGTACCTCTCTGCCAATCAAAGAATATAATCCCAGAGATCCAAGTACATCTTGCTGTATATTGTTTTGGCCCTTTCTGCATTTTTAATGCCGACCAAGCTGTGAATATAGCCTGGCTGGAATTCTGTCCAAGCTAACAGGAACAGTGCTTTCAGAAGTGGTGCAAAAGCTTCCTGCTGGCCTCTACGCTCTACGCTTCTCTCCTTCTCTCTTTACAAGAACTGCTTGCACACCTGATAATGAGAGAACACAATCCCTAGGACCCCACTACTGAAGCATGCCTTGCATGCTTGATGTTGCAGAACAGCTGAAAGCCACGCAGTGAAGGAAATTTGAATACATGATACCCTAAAGGTAGCTGAAAAAAGCCAAGCTGATAACATAAATGCATGAGTGTGTTTGTATGTGTACTGCCACTAGTCACCGTAACTGTAAGATGCAATCCAGGGCTTAATACAACAGCAGCAGGTGGCTGCTATACCTGTGTTCATTTCAAAGCCTTAAAATATTCTACAAATATAAATTAGCATTCTGAATGGTTTTTGTTTTTCTCTAATATTGAGATTTTTTTGCTTCCTGGAATGGAAAAAAAACATTCGATTTTGTGATAAATACTGGCTTCATCTGCTTCATTGAAGTATAGAAGTAAGTGGAGTCAAAGGCATGTTATTATAGCAAAGATCAAAAAGTATGGGTAAAAACAGAACAGATTTATTTGGTATTGGCAGCTATATGTATTTAAAATCAGGTCCTTTGTAGCTACAAAAGAGGCCATGGCAGAAGAAAAGTGTATGTAGAAACTAGGCTGGTGTATACTGAGCCTGGGATTGCATCAGGTAAGGTGAACAGCAGGGACTCACTACTAGAAACTCATTGAAGGGAATTGAACCAAGTGTGTAAGGTCAAGGCCCCCTCAACATCCCCCAGTATACTTCATTAAGAGGAATAAAGTAGAAGAGATTCCATTCTGTAGTACAGTCATCGTGACCACGGCATAACACTGGAGGGAAAGTGTAAATACTGGTAAACATTGCATTTAAAATTGCACTTATTACTTGTTAGTTGCATCATTTTGAAGTAAGGTCCCCCTGGGGATTGTGCTACTTTCATTAACACCTCATCAGAAGCCGTATCTTCTGGGATTAGAGCTGCATCCCAAATAACAGGTTACATCCCACTGAGCTTCTACACAGCCCTTCAGCCCTGTTTGCAGCTTTGTAGATGAACTTCAAAGCACTTGCATTAAACTGCGGGTCCATTCCAGCTATGCCTAAAGGGGTGATCTTGAAATTAATGATACTGAGCCCAATAGCCTGAATTATGATGTCTGATGGAGACTGGACTGCGTGTCAGATGAATGCGGTTAATAGCACCTAAATAACATTAAAAAAGAAATCAGTATATATATATATATATATATATATATATATATATATATATATATATATATATATATATATATATGTGCGTTTTCCCTTTGTTTTGTTCCCTAGTTTTGTTAAACTCATAATGTCTCGCAGGAAACACTACATATGTTGTGATATAGTTGATTCTTGCTAATCTGAACTGACCTATAGTCCAAACCACAATGTCATATTGCTGTCATATTGAACCCAATCTAATAGCAGCTGCAGAAACCTCAGTATCATAAGCATGTAAAAGCATTTACATCTGTAGCTCCTTTTCATAGGGTTATTACTGTTTTTGATGACATTTAAGGATTACAAAACATATTTCAAAGACTAGACAAAAGTTCCGATCAGCACTACAAACAAATCACTAATTTGAACAACGTTCAGTCCCACTGGTAGGGATTGAGAGTCTGCTGGACCAAAATTACAATGTAGACGTGGTATTTAAAAGTAGGAAGATGCTGACGCCGTGGCCCATCTTCTCTCCAGCATGTCTGTGGGACTAAACGGTCCCTGAGCTGTTTTTTTTTCATTATTTTCCAACAAAGTCAGGGATATACTTGCCCTGCAGTGAGGCAGTGAGCGTCTCTCAAAGGAATCATCCCAGACTTTTGTCTCGGCTGACTGTGACATCTGTCCATCTATGTGTATCCGCCAGTAGTAGTAAAAAAACCTTTTAAAAATATTTCTTACACATGAGCACCCAAGCAGGTTTGTTATAGACTTACTGTTGCTTTGACTCATTTATGTATCCTTCCACCACATGAAATGTACTTCCTATGGAGCAAGTATTAGGGTCCCCACCTGAGCCACACACAATGGACCACCTTTTGTGATACAGCAGAATGGTAATTGGGATATCCATGTGCTATACATAGGTACCAGTTAATGATATTTACTACATGATTACGGAATTGTGAAAATGTAACTCCACGGATTTAACAAAGTTATTTTCCGATTTATATTGTTTGGTTGTAATTGTATATTAAATAATGCTGCAAAGGTATTAGTACAGTGCAGTTAATGTACCTGTATTTTAAAGTGTCTTGGATTATTGTCTTTTTGTGGCAACTGTTTCTTTTGCTACATGTTTTTGAGGTCAAAATCTCGTTTCAACCAAACATATTCAAATCGTATCACTGTTCTGTTTAATGTCATGGATGAGAGTGTGCAGACTTTGGGATGATTGTAGCTTTTTCAGCAAATCTGTTGGTTTCTTTTACAAACTGCCATTCTGCAGCACTAAAATAATGAATTATTCATTTTGATTTCCGACCTATAGAAATATCTATTCAGACTGATTTTTGTGATTACTTAATCTTATCTTTCAAAAATAATCACTCAGAAACGTAGAACTGTTTTACACCCCAATACCTCCTTGCATGAGTTGTACTAGGGTGCAAGTACTGTGCAAAGGTGATAATGATATTGAAAGAGCCAAAGGCATCTGTTGTACAGCACATACAAAATGAAATAGCTGTCCTAATCTGTTATACTGTGGCTGCAAAATCCGCTTTCTCAGTTGATCCAAGTCGAGATACTGTAGATACAGCTTATAAATATAGATGCACTCACGTATATTACTAAATGTTTCAGGCAACATTTGATTTTGGTAGTTTATCTCTATTTTATTTTACTGTAAGTTGGTTTCTGATGCAAGTAGAATGTGAAGTAGTGTAGTAGTAAGTAACCAATGTGTGTGGCACATTTCAGGAAAATAGGATGTTTTTAAAAATACACAAGATGTTTCCTGTGTCAATAGTGGGCTAGCAAAACTACAAACCAAAATGAAACAAGGAATAAATGCAAAAAATATATGCAAACCACTTCAGTGTGTCCTACACTTTCCCCAACTCCTGCTCAAAGTGGTTTTATCCAATTACTGTACCTGTTGTGCACTTACCTTCGCTAAATAGGTGTGTTTAAAAGAAACACATTTTATAGCAAACGTGTGTTTTCATTTGAACACATCTGGTACTGCACGAGGTAAAATACATTTCTCAGACTGCTTGCTTTCTAGGAGTGCGTCACTGCTTCACTTCCTCGCCTCAGCATTGTCTACAAGGTCGAATCTTACTGGCTGCAAAGCATGCCGGTCATTAGGGAAGCAACTGGCTGGTTATTAGCAGGAAAGCAGGGTGGGGGCAATTTCACTATCCAGATGAGGAAAGCAAGGCCCACAAACAGATTCCTTTAACCTAATGCCAGATATTATGTTTTAAAATAAAAACACATAGAGGTGACCTATATAGTGAATTGAATACTGTGTGTGCGTGTCAGCCTGTCGTTCTGAACATGCATTCAGCTGATGAATGCTAGCACAGTATTTTATCTGTTTCTCCTAACCAGCTGACGATATTCCACTTTAGCCCTTGGGGGATGATCCTCTAGCAAGCACAGCAGGCTTCGTCTACAATTGCAAGAGAGAGAGAGAGAGAACTTTTAAACATGTTTACAAATGAGTGAAAATGTCAACAAATGATGTCCATTAAATTGCCATATGTTGTTAACTGGTGATATTACAGGCATTATTTGTCAAGATTTTAGAACATCTGTCAAGACATTGATTTGTTTACTTAGCTGTATTACAGCTCAGCGAGAACCGTTACCCTCACTTAAAGTGCCTGTTGCAGTTTGTTTTTATCGAACATGCTGTGCTATGTTGTGGATATGTAGCAGAGCCCCCAATGTTCAGGTCAAGAAGTGTGGGAGAGAGCTCGACAAAGAGGATTCAACAGTGTGTTGTAACAATAATTCAGCCATTCCGGTGGACGAAACCTCCTCCCACAGCCCAGAATCAAAAGACGTACTCCTCCAGCTCTGCACAATTGTAAATCAAAGATTTAATTGGGATCATTTTGCACATCATGGCAGCGACAAATAACCATTACATGAGTGTGTCTTTCTTCTGGGCAGACTTTCATCCAAGGGATTGAAAAACTATACTCTCTCTCTAATGTATGTACATTACAAACTACAAGCTAAAAATACACAGTCCATCACTCCATCAAGCAATACTATCACTGCCCACCCCCATACATTTTTTCAGTTAAAAATCTTGTAGTTATTTGCTTGTATTTATAATTTAGAATGTGCAGATATTTTAAAGACAACGCTATAGATGAAAAATTGTTGCTGATACCTGGTACAAAATCACTTCCTATAACCCTAACTGAACCAAAATATAATTCTATTATCAGCACAATAATAGAGGTTCTTTTGAGAAAAAGAGCATATGTTTTTGAGAAACTGTGTTACGTTTAGCGTATCAGATTAACAGTTTGGGCATGTCAGAATGGTTGATATGCAAAACATAATTTTGTGGTCCACAAAAGCAAAGAGATGGTGCAGAGCGATACAGTTTTTATTCAGCATTGCTTAAAAAAAAAAAATCAAAACATTTTAGGCTTGCAAATGAATGTGCTTTTCAGCCTACAGATCTATTCTCCAAGGACAGGATGTTTAACCTTCCCTCTCCACCTCCATCTGCAAAATGCGTTTAAGCAGCCATACGGCTGGGCACATTTGGTGTTTGTCTTGCTCCATCTATGGGAATTACAAATTTGCAATGCACCGGGAGCAGGGTGTATGTGCACACATTGATTATAATGCAATGAGTTTCCTTCCAGTGATTCACGTTTTGTGTACATTATTAAGGCTATTGTTTTGAGCCAGTATGCTGGTTTCCCCTATCATACAGGCCATTATTAATGCATTGTTGCCATCACCTTTCATCTCAACCTGGTAGCATGGAGACAATAGGCTATTTAAGTGTTCTTTTGTGTACCTTCCCTGAACAATGGGTTACAAAATACCAGTATCCAAAAACATATGTGCGCACATACCGGTACTTATCAATGTTTTCTTATGAGCAGCCAATTTAATGTGCACTTGGTCAGCATTCGAAATCTTAAAAGCAAGAGTACCAGCCCTCCTACTATCTGCGGTGGGGGGATGTTTAATTCCCTCTGCGTGTTTCCAAGTGTCATTTCCAGATTTAACTAATTTTAGGTTTTCTAATGAGCTCTGTGGGAAGAAATTGGAATTCACGCTGTGCTAAGCTGTCTTTGCTCACAACCGTTACATTCGCTCCCCTCTTCTAGTCTTTGGAGAGATTTTAAAGAAACACATCATTCTTTTATTTCTAAAAAAAAGGGAGAGACCTACAATTCCGCACTTCCCAGTAGGGGGTAAACCTAGCACAACCCTGGAGCGATAGGAAGAACCAACTCTGCTCTCACTATTAAATACTGCACTAAATTAGCTGTCTGTCTGCTAGAGATATCCAGAACATTCATTTGACTTTCTTTACTTGAAACAAGGGCACACAATTACTCAGCAATTAGAGTCAATGTTCAACCATAACCTGCATTATTTTAAGTGATGCTGTCTTTCTGTGTGCAGATCTCAGACAATAAACTGAGAATCGGCTGCTTTAACATTGTCAGTACTGATTCAACCTGCCATACAACTGCCGATCACTGTATTGCCACCTTAAGTCCTTCACGGTCTGTCCAGACTAGTCACCACTGACCTCCTGTCCTCTTCAGAGTCTATCTGGTTTGCTGTCTTGCCCATTGTGACTGAAACTGACTTGCAATAAGGAGCACATTCCTGTAGTACAAAATTTGTCCAATTTTTTGCCCAACCACCCTGTCTCACACACAGAGAGAGAGAGAGACTACCTACTGTTGAAACAGCTGTTATACTAACGAAGCATCATGCCAATAGCAGAATATGTACTCTGCGTTGTCTACAGATGAGTTAAAACAAATACAAAAATAAATCTACTCAACTAGCCGGTAACGCCTACACACTGCTTTCTACAAGCTCAATATTTTATTTTATTTTATTTTATTTTTTACTGAGAGAAACATTTGGTCTTGAAATAACACCTGTACTTTTAACATGTTTAAATGCATTGCAGGGCCACACAAGGGCTCTAGTTAGATGTCATTTTTTCCCACATATTGTGTTTTTAGTGTGTGTGCCATTAGACCAATTTGACAAAAAAAGGGGCTAACATTGTTAATTTCATTCATTGCCTTCAGTTGACATGATTCTGAAAGCTGTGTGCTTTGGGCACTGGGTTTATGGTTCTGTATGCCAACTGACCACGCTGCTGCTGTAACTAATTGGTGTGAGGCCTTTTGTTGGAGCCATGCTGAAATCCGACCTTTCTCTGCAGTAATTATACTCTAGTGGATTGGCTTTTATTTTTGTGAAAGCCAGTTCCTTAAAGCTGTATTGTGCCACAAGTGTGTCTGTTTTACTATAATATTGTAGCCCTCTCCTCCTTTCTGCATGCCTGTTGAATTCACAATTTATTTTACAAGTTGGCGGTACTGTAGAGAATTACGTATCACTTTAGTTGAAGTGAAAATATAATGCATCACTCTCCCTCTACTGTTTTTATCAGTATAACATATTATCCTTATTTGTTTTGTACTTTAAAACAAGTTAGCATAGACTCTTAGTAAGGTACTTAGTCCATTAGGTTATTTTAAAGTACACTGCATTTAGGAAAGGTTCAGATGTGCTCACTGTATAAAGTGCTGCTGTTTTTGTACAGAGTGTGGGACACAATTAGAAACATGCTTCCTCGTACATAATATCCCGGATTCAAGATGAATGTTTACTCTTAACTATTTTGCAGCCTAACGGATCAAGTTCTTCTATACTCTACAATGGCTCGAGTGATCTGAGACTTTTGACATTACCCCATGATGTTCCGATTTTATTTATCCACCCCCTGAATATATGTTGTATAATTAGTAGTATATGTGTGCAGATTATTATTAAGCCACATAACTGTGAATACCTCTGGAATGGTGATGTGATAGATAAAGGTCAGGTGTGATACCAGGTAACTTTCAGACCGATGTCTGTGTCATAGAGAACAACAACTGTTTCATTCTTTTTTTTTTCTTTTTTTTTTTTAAAGAAAATAAAAGTCGTCTGCCACAGGGTGCCATTGCTCTTTCTGCCAGCTAGAAGCTATCAATGTCTTTTCTCACTTCTCTCCCTCCTGAACTTGATTATTTTCAAAGCCTGCTGTGTAAATCTTGATCATTAACGTTCTGGAACAATAAAGGTTAATGACTTTTTCCACATAATTATTTAAACGACTGTGCTTACCAGTGAAACATAGAACACGATTTTAAGCTGATAAATAAAATGAAAGTAGAATTGTTCATGTATTTCACTTCCACTTTACCATGTTTGAGAATTAACTCACAGGTGTGTTTAGTGTGGGGTTGTGGGGTCCACAGACCCTGCAGTAAAATCATGAATAAATCGTGAGTAAATTTGGTCAATATGACCCCACACAAATATATTTCAAACTCATTTGTTACCATAAGTTAAAACATTGTTTGTTGGGTGTCTCATTATTAGTAGAGTTGTCATCTCTTGCTGTATGGGCTCAGTCAAATCAAAATGTGCCGTTATTTCTGTTATAATGAGACCCCTAAACATGAAGTATTAACTTATTATACATCAGAAAAATGTTTTTTTTTTTTTTTTTAACTTCAGAATTATGTCATACATACAATGCATGGAATGACATCTACAGCAAAAGTGTTGCATCACCCTATAGAATTAACTCATTTAGCTTCACAAAGTCGAACGAAACCTGCTGAATAATCTTACTTTAACATATTGAATTACATACCGCTTTATAGTTTTCCATATACTTAATGAAAAAGTGACAAATTGAAAACTGTGACATTCAGAAAGCTAACATGAAACACTGTACTACTGCTTTTTTAATTATGTCTCTTTTTTATGACGCTCCTGATATTTTTTTTCATATAGAAGATGCTTAGTGATCTTTCAAAAATCATGTTGTGAATTTGAAACCGACAATTGAATATTTTAATATTCAAGGTGAAATATAAAAGTGCTTTTATAATGAAAGTACTTTCATAATATTGCAGTCAAAAATAGCCCAGTCATGTATATAAAGAAGACACAGATATAATGTGCTTCAAAGAACTGGGTAGCATAACAGAGTATGAGTAAGCTCTGTTGGAGCTGGTAGGGTCAACACTGAATATCGTGTTCTTTGCCTTATTAAATTTTAGCCCTGAAAAAGATTTAATAAAAAAAATCTGAATTTCCAATAAGTCCTCGTGGAGGTGGTGTAATTGGATACACTCTGTCTGGAGCTTTATTCTGTGTTGGCAGACTCCTTTTGAAAGTAGTAACTATTGTATGTTTTTATTTTCTCTGAAGCCATGAACCTGCTAGGACTGAACTGGCAGCTGCAGCCGGCTGATGGTCATGTGATCAACAACGGATTGAGCACAGGGTTACCAGGCAACAGTGATGTAGCAACAGTGCCATCTGGAGGCCGAGGTAATGCTGACAAGGATCTAAACCCCTTCTCAGTGTGTTCCCTCCTTCCCTGTGTTCTTGTTTGGTCCTTTTCTTTCATGTATTGTTTTAAATACAAAAAATACAACATGGGTCCTTGTGAAGCCAATACCATTAGGTCGTCTTTTGAAGACCTTTTTGTGTCTAAATTGCATTTTACAATTTATATACCTCAACCGTACCGGGTGGTCAAATCGCAACATTTATTTGTTGTATTTGCGCTAATATATAGTTTGGTATTTCACTGGTCATCTGTAAAGCCGAAGGGTATGCTGTCGTACTGAGGCATCCGCATCTCACATGGTTAAAGAGACATTTCAGGTTTGGGTTGCCTCAATCCAACCACATATCTTCTTGTGAGTTATTACTTACATTACACAGAAACTGTTCACACTAACATTAACATGCCATGTGTTATCACATAATGTTTATGTGTCACAGAGGTATTTGATTCTTAAAAAAAAAAAAACACAGCTTAGAGCTATTTCACGGGACAGCATCAGCTGTGTGGAGGAAGACCCTCCAGGGATTTGAAGGAGAGGATAGTGCTTGTGATTTAGTGAAGAGATCATGGTCTCCCCTTGGCTCGCTTCTAAGAGCTCTCTATTTTAATAGATAACTTGTCAGCAAACATTATATATCGCAAAATAGATGCATTACTTGAACCTGTAAGTAATTTCATTTCAGTTGCCTGGATTTTGCAAAGGTTAGTCAATAAAACATTTCAGAAATCCAAAATCCAACACAAGCTGCTCTATATCCAGAGCTTAAATCGTATCAGAAATTTTAAATCCCACGTAATCAATAAGAACCAATAATTCTAATTCTCACCACATGGTTTTGCAGTCCAGACTGTGAATGTTTTGCTCTGCTAACAAGGCAGTGCTTAGTTTAGTCTTACTCTGTTATACAATCACATTCTACACTAAAATAAAGGTCATCTGTGTCTGCTTACTACATTTTTCTGCGCACTGAGAACCTTGTTGATAGCCCAGTTTGTTTGTATTCCCAAGGTGGTTTTAGCCATGGACACATGCTTCCTTTCCCCTTGATACCTGCTTATGTTACTACCTGCAGCAATAGGTTATAAATGAAAGGGCTTCTCTTTTTTCCAATTGGTGTGTGCAAATAGATATACCAGCATGGGTTTATCAGGCACTATCCATCTTCTATATGGAAGCAATATAGACTTAAGACAGGAATTATACAACTGTAGTTCTCTACAAATAATAATCAAACATTTAAATGATTTTATAACCTTATGCACATTGCTTTTTTCCCGTTTTTTCTTAATCCTATGGAGCCAGTTACTTTAGTATTCCCTTTTAGTTTTGGTCCCAGGCACTCTTCTGAGCTGAACAGATGAATCAGTGACAAATGATCATGTTTTGAAAAGTGAACCTGAGGGGCCGGCTTCTGCAGTAAGATTTAACACTGAGCAACTTCGTGGTTAAAATACAAGGCATTAAAGTCCAGAATTAATATCGTTTGCCCTCAGTCCCCAAGCTTCAGACGTTTTTGATATTAATTGGCATACCAGTGTATTATTCTGAAGAAACATCAACGGAACCATTTAGCAACAATGACAAAACACACTGGTTTAGAAACAAATACTGCACAACGGTCGTACGATGGTACAAAAATGAAGTTTGTACTGGTGTACCGTATACCAAAATGGTAGCAGTGTGGTAGCATGCTACAAATGATTCAGAACACTTTTGTTACTGTTGCCCTTTGTACAGAACTGTTGCATGGCCATTGTCATGCCAAATGTTTTGCCATTTATGATCATTTGGGAGTGGGGATAATCAACAGGAGTTTTGCCTCAACAAAGAGGTCTCGCTGGATTATTTGTCTCATTCTTTTGTTTGTAATCCGTCAGTATCAGCAGAGTTTACTGCCTAGGGGAATAAGGGAGGTCGGCAGATCAAACAGCCTACATTATTATATTGTCTGCTTTCGACAGCCCTAAACAATTACTGTTCAATAGAGATAATTCTGTAGTCTGTGTATAAAACTACTTGACAATGACATTAGCAGCTTAAGGCCATACGTGCTTTGTAATATTTATCCTCCTGGGACTTGGGAGTGTAAGGCATTATTTTTGTGTTTCTGTGTTTATATATACACAGTGGTCCCTGTATATAACGTTCCTACAGCATGTTCCCCAATTCCCTATACTAGTAATTCATGCAATATTTCTACTGTAAATACAGTACCGCTGTTGTTCAAACTGTAAACAACTTCCCAGTCTAACTTCTGTTTTTGTCTTTCTCTTTTGATACAGTATCTGAACTGAAGAAAAGCTGCGCTGGCACTTTATAACACAGACATCTTATTCAGCATTCGTTTTATAACTTAAAAAATAGTAGGCTTATTACGTGGTTATCTTTGCTAAAGTATTTACTTTTTGCTGCGAGAGGAGCTGCGGCTTTCTTCAGCCCCGCTCTGGCAGCCAAACCTGGGCGAGCCCATTCCCTCTTCCCTCGCCTGACCCACTCGCCTTCTCGCACTTGGTTTGCTTGTCTGTCGCTTTGAACTGAACTCCCGACCGCTGTTTAGCCAGGCTATTTATAGTTTAAAACTGCTAATTAAAATGATCCAGCAGTGGGAATGTTACCTTTTTTTGTTTTTGTAAAAAATCTAGCGTTGATTGCATGGTGCTTTATGAATAGTTACATTTTTGCTTCACTATATGTGCATTATAGAGAGGGAGTTATTTTATTTTGTACTTTAGTCAGATGTGTGTTATGTGTCCCACATCGCCCCCAACCCTCCCCCATTTATAACATTCGGTAACAATGCTCATATTTTGTCACCCCCGAGATCCTCATTATAGCGAGGGAGCACTGTATGTATATATAGATATATATATATACAGTATATATAAAGGTCTTAGACATTTTGCACATTTGGGGAGAGGGTGGGGGTATACTACCATAGAATGAACCCAGCCATCTACAGAACGTCATGTCAGGTATACATTTTAAATAAAAAATAAACAATACTTTTTTGGGGGCAGCTTCTCGCTCTGTTGAGAACCACTGGGTAAATGTGATGGATTAGCTACTACAACACTTCATGTTAGCTGCTCATGTATAGTTTACTTTGAGTTGTTGTGATCAATGTGAATTAAAGATTGCTAAATGATAAGCTTGGTTTCTTCTCACCCAAACTAAGCTGTATTAATAACAGTCAAAGTTGTTATAACAGTGGAAAACACTAGTGGAGGCTTTGAGTAAATTGTTGATGCTCATAACATCGATATATATTGTAACTCCTGAATGTGTCTTTTGCACAGAAGTGTATATGGCATTGACTTTACAATATAGCTTTCCTTCATGTAAAAAGAATATATGGCATTGAGGACACTTGGCCCTATTCACAAGAATGTTTTGTTTTTATATTATATAAGGTTGACCTTTCTAAGAAGTGTTAAAACTACGGTAATGCTTTTAACGCTTAAAATATAGTCATTGAAAAGCCTTCAATGACTATATTTTCTTGTGACATAAATGGGTAGTGAATTGTAAATTTGCAGTCATTTTGGAGTTTTCCCATTTACCATCGTTCACCATGGTTTGCCTTTTTTTGTTTTGTTTTGTTTTCGATTAATATGCTTTACCATATTTCTTTAGGCTTTACAATGCTTAACTATGCTTTACCATGCAATTTACCATGCTGTATTACACTGTGGTATGCTTTTACTACATAAACTTGCCCTTCACACTATTTCAGTGTTAGCAGGACTAGCTCACATCCCTTTCCTTGGCTCCGTAGGGACCGTGGTCTTTCCGAACACCAGTATCGACACCGGGACCTGGAAGTTGGTCGAAGAGTAACCCAGGAAGTACCTCCCGAGTGTTCTGGAGGTCACTGCTTCATCTCATCCAACCCCAGTTCCTCAAGTTCAACATTTCTCTCGGAGAGATGCTCTGTTTGGAGTTTATATTAGGAAAGGACTTCCCCATCACACGCTCAGGTGACAACTTGCTTGAGAATTTTACTTGAAAAAGCAAAATTCCCAGAAAGAATGGAGTATGGTTCTGTTGAAAAAAGGCTAAAATCTACATTAAATAAATCTTACAGTACCTTGAAATGCAACCTGCATTCCGTATTTTAAAGTGGGGGTTTAATTGATTAATCACCCAAGTTAGCATATACATACATACATACATACATACATACATACATACATACAGATAAGGTTTTGGGTCATTGAGTAATGTACTCTCCCATTTAGATACTATGTGAGTAAAATGTATTTTGTGTGAGTAAAATGCAACATTACCTTGAAGTCATGAGTACTTTCAATAAATACTGTACATACTTTAATGCTAATTTATGGGGTATGCCTTAACTACAACCTTACATTTTAACTGTAATGTTACTTTGAACTACTGTACAAAAATGATCTTACAATAAAAACAAAAACAACAATAAGAACAAAAACAACAATTATTCTTATTTGCTTTATTGACCATAAACAAAATGGCTGTGAAGCAAATAAACACAATCTTTTTTTTTTTTTTAATGCCAACGCTGCAGATGGAATATACTTAACAAAAGGCCTGCATGCACATACTATATATTTATTAAGAAACGATAATATTGTATTCGATATAAAGCATTCCGACTCCCCAAACACAGAATATTGTATTCAAGTATCTAAAATTGCCTTACAAAAATTCGGTTGACAGGCGGGTAAATTAGTAGGTTAGATTGAGGAGCACTAAGACGGCGCAGAGAAATCTGGAATATAAAATCAATAATCCAGGCCCTTATTCACCAGTCACAAACGCGCATTGCAAGTGAGTGGATTCAGCTGTGCATTTCTCTTCTGCTTAAATTCAAAACCTGGACTTATTGGTCACATGTTTCTACCAATTCCCAGGCAGGCTGTCCCGGCATTCCTGTGATCCATTCTCTAGATACCAGTCCTAAAATTCTAGGTGATGCTAAACTTTTGGCCGTATGTATATATCATATTAGGAAGTATTATTTTGAGCTTGGAGCTTTGGCTTGTTTCTAGTTGATTCAGACTGTAACAGTGGGAGAATCACATTATTTAAATTATAAGTGAACTGTGTGTCTGCATATACCAAATGAGACATACTGTCTTGCAACATTACATCTGTGTGTATGTTTCCACAACAATGTAATGCACATACCTGAAATATTTGCTTATCTAGCAGCACTTCAGCACCTAGTCAAATTAGTTTGTTACTGTAAATAAAACCACAAGAGCACCCTGACAGATGGAATCAGATTGAAAATTGCAAAAGGCAAAAGGCAACACACTACTTTATAAATGAAACCCTTTCAATTGAAGTCAGATGAAATTCATTTGCAGTCATGCTTGACTTCCTTCGCCATGGGTGACAAACCAATTTTAGCATATTGATATTTGATTATGCTTTTTATGAAATAACCTTTTTTGGAAGAATAAAATGATGGTCTAGATTAAATCACAGTGACAGCATTGCTTAAGGAACAGAGCAACTGGAAATACATTGTAGCCCTGATCAGAATGTCTTGTGTGGAGTTTATAAAAGAGCTGTATTTGGTTTATAAAAACTGATAAAAATTTACTTCAAAACTTGGGCAAAAATACAAAA
This sequence comes from Acipenser oxyrinchus oxyrinchus, assembly GCA_030684275.1. Taxonomy (NCBI): domain Eukaryota; kingdom Metazoa; phylum Chordata; class Actinopteri; order Acipenseriformes; family Acipenseridae; genus Acipenser; species Acipenser oxyrinchus. Next base: position 19,976,348 of record CM060265.1, on the reverse strand, counting down.
TCTGCGCATAATCTGATGCGTTTATTTCCCAGAAGGTGAAAAGTAAAACTCATTAAACCCAAATCCCACAATGTAAATACCGAATCCATGAGGAAAAGTAACTGGTAGATTCAAAGCAATATTGCCTGTGCTCGGCACACCTGGCACGGCTCAGAGATTCAATATAATTAGACCTCAACTGACACCTCGTTCATTGGAATTTGATAGTTCAGTTTAGCAGTCATGAGTCGCAGCCAATCACAATACAAGGAGCCCCCAGCCTGGCTCGGGACCTCAATGACAGGACACCCCTGAGCTAGTATGTACTTTATTCTCTTCTGCAGTTCTGCCACTCATGTTTGTACCCAAATAGGAATATTATATTATCTTTTGAGTCCACAATAGGTTCCATGCAATTGTGTTACTGAGTCAGGTTGACGCTGTCTAAAAACATTTGGTGATGCTTGCCTGCTTAGCGTTTTTACCACCAAAGAGCTATGACTACAGGGGCACCATGGTTTCTAAAGTCTACAAAAAAGCACCCAAAAAATAGTAGCTGCATTTAGGAATGTTACGCCACTGGTACAGCTGTAAACCCTTTAATGTGACTGATGCTGGTTTTCTGTGCCGCCAGTACGACTACATGGAACGCCTGGATGGGAAGGAGAAGTGGAGTGTGGTGGAGACTCCTCGTGAGCGCCGCAGTATTCACACCGTGGTTCTCAATGAAGCTGTCTTTGTGCAGTACCTGGACCCTGGGACCTGGCACCTGGCTTTCTACAATGATGGCAAAGACAAGGAGGCCATCTCATTCAGCACTGCCATCCTAGGTATTTAAAAACAAATATTTTTACAAGGGGTGTCTCGCTCAGAGAAATCGTCTTTGTCTGCGGTGAAGTAACAGTGAAATGTATTCAGTCACTCTGACCTTACTACTTGCTAGACATTCCTAAACCGTCCACACTGCTATTTCTACCATTGTCATCTCACAAGAATAAATTACCAACAGTATCAAAGTGGAGTCAACACGACCAGAAGTCTTCTTCTAGCGTGATTTAGTCATTGTTGGTTGCACAGGGCTGCAGGCATGTCTCTCAGCATTTGGTACATCGGAAGACACAGGGGCTCTATTCCATTGATCTCAACAGCAGCTGCTATAAACTGCTTAAATATGACCCTTCCCAGTACTTTTACATAAAACCACCTGCAAGTTTCATAGGCACTGTTCGGTGTTTGATTTGCTTTACGTATGTTTAGACCTGAAGCCGTTTAGGTCTCTTGAACAGGGACCCCATGCTCTCCTCAAGGGCTCTTTATAGGCTGACAGTTCAACTACACCTACGAAGGGTTAGGAAGAATTATAAAATGAGTCAGCAGGGCGAATTATCACTTCACAATCTACACTCTGCTGCCCACAGTGTATAACTCCCACTGTACATCTAATCGTGCATCACACTGTACATTCGAAAGCTGCGGTTAAATCGCATTTGTTCCAGTGGAATTTTGCTTTTGGTCTTTTTAAGTAGTACAGCCCTTCTGTACTTTAAGATGTCTTCTTCTGGCACTGTTAAGATTAACTACATCATGTTTTTTTTTCTTTTCTTTCTAACACAGTCATTATAAGTATCTTCTTTCCATTTCTTTGTTCCCTGTCTAGTCATTTTTTTTTTTAAATCTCCCATTGAGGTGTGTCTTTTGGCACAAGCAGGAGACAGACTCATACAACAGTAAGCCCACAGTGACAGTAATTGGATGGAGAAAGTTATATATATATATATATATATATATATATATATATATATATATATATATATATATATATATATATATATATATACAGTAAAAACTGATGTATAAGTCGCACCAGTGTATAAGTGCTCCCCTTTTTGAGACAATTTCAGGAAAAGCCTATAGGTCACACCGTGTATAAGTCGCTCCCCTTTTAGGACCCCTAAAAATACCTAGAAAATAGACTTATACAAAGGTTTTTACAGTAGAGCTTAAATGTTCAGAGCCTGTTCTACAGGTATCTTTTATCCAAATTTTAAATATCATATGAGGTGCTGAAAGATTCCTTGCTCTGCAGAGCATAGCAAAAAGCAGAAAACAGAGGAAATGTCAACCGCTCAGGTGAGTTAAGCACAAACTGGAACAAGGGAATATCCTCTCCAACATGTACTATTGTACAAAAGGTTATAAGTGTTCAAAGAGCTGCACGTACAAATAATGATTCCACACAGTGCAGGGGAAGGAGGGGGGCCATTTTTTTTTTACGTTCCCCTGTAGTCCATTACCACCTGTCATATTTTTTCTGTTATTTCTTACTGTCTTAATACAACTTTCTTTTAAATGTCACATCTTCTGAACAGAGAGCCGCCAATAGCCAAGTATGAATTAGCTTCTTAGGTTGGCAGACACAGGTTATATTTGACTGTTTTGCAAAATAATTACATGTCAGTAATCTGTAATCTGTATCCTGGCATATCTCAACAGCAGTATTCTTTAAGAACAGCAGGGAATAAAAATCTAAATTTGTATAACAGCTCAATACATTGACAAAGCAATACAACTTTCCGTGATCTTCAGTTAAAGACACCACAACAGGAATCTGATTCTTTATTTCTGTTGTGGTCTTCTTGCTGCCCAAGATATGTCTCTGGATTGGTGTTTACCCATTGCGTAGTATGTAGTATAGATATTATGCATGCCCTCTTCAGTTTTGATTTGAAACAATTTGTTGTTCTGGCAATTGCATTATATAATCTAATGATTCTAATGCACGCTTAAGGTGTCTGTCTTGAGGCAGGCTGCTTCAGATACAGTAACAATGTTACAAATGCTGAGTTGTACTTGCAGTTTAAAGCGACATGCACAAATGGAACTGTGAATTCACAATATAAAGCATATACTTTAATTTTTGGTATAAGCCAGCACATACTGTGGTGTGAGTATTAAACTGGTTGCAAATTGGTTTCTTACTCCGTGTGAAAGAGCCAAAAGTTGTTTTTCTTGTATAAAGCCCTGTAAAAAGGTTTTCGGAATATACTGAATTAAGAGACATTGTAGTTAATCACACTACGAATCGTGAGGCCATTGTGTGTTGAGTACGCACTACTGCTGCGTTGTCATGGCAACTTATAATTTGATGTATCTGCAACCTTTTCGCTTAACCTTGCTCAGATTAATTGTAAAGTGTCCTACTTTTTAAAAAAGTATTATTATTTTCTGATGTAACTGAATGTCACAAGGTCATTCATTTTAATAAAGCAATAATAACAGGCTGGTGACATCTTTTGTTAAACTGACAAAACAATTTTTAAAAAGTACTTGAGAAAGATGAGATTGTTAATTGGTTGTAAACGGAAGCACTTATTACAGTTATATTAATAGTGCAACCTGAGTTTCTGTACTGTCTGTCATTCAAATGATCTTGCTCCAATAAAAAGCAGGGCTTCAAATTATTTTAAAAGGGTTATTTTCAAATAGTTTTTTATTGTTTACTGTCTCCTTGTTATGATGATTGTAATATTCTGAGTGATTCTTATTTAAATTACTGTAATTATTGTGTTTTGCTTTGTTTTTTTCAGAGATTTTGATGAATCTGTAGTGAGTTGCTTTGACTATTAGTTCAGGTGCTGCTCTTCAGGTCTAGTTGTCTGACAGACATATGCGTTGTAGGTGCTGTTTGAATACAAAACCCCATGCTATCAGATATACTGTTTTGCCAGTCCCAACTGAACTAGTACTCAAAGCTTGGTTGTGGTACCGACTAAAATACACGCTATTTCGTGACGTATGTGTTATGTAAACTATCACTCTCAACAGATTTAAACTTTTTGTTTTGTAGACTCAGTGCAGGAGTGTCCTAGGAATTGCCATGGCAATGGAGAATGTGTTTCTGGAGCCTGTCACTGCTTCCCAGGATTCCATGGGACTGACTGTTCTAAAGGTACAGCCGCAAGCCTCACTTTCACTTTAAGTACTAATGGAAATGAATAACAAACATTAAAATGATATAACAGTCAAGAAACAGCTACATTCTTATGCAATATTTGCAGGTTGTACAATGTTAATACTGTTATCTTCTTTAAATAAAAATGGGGGCAAACTAATTTCAAAATAGTGCCAGCAAATGAGTCACTTGAGTTTAAATATGTATATGTTTTTATTTGCATAACATTTTCAAAAGGCCTTTCATTCATATTTATTTTATATCCTTGATTAGTCAAAAATGCATGCTGTGTCTGTTTTATTATTTTCATTTTCTTTATTTATGGCTTCCTACTGCAGGACGACATCATTTTTTAAAATACAACTCTAAGGGTAGGTTTTCCATTTTGAGTTATTTTCTACATTGTCTCTTGTTGTTACTTTCTCTGCACTTCTCAACCTCATTAGTAACCTCAAACAAAGAAAATGTGTTACCACTGCCCATTTTTGCTATACAGTTGTCAATCAGCATATTTGTTGAGCCCTCAATTAAAAGATATTCCCCTGCAGTAAGACCATTCATTAATAATTAAAACAAAAAGCGAAATGACATGTAACACGTTTGATAAAGCAATATAGTTTTACCTCCAACTGATGGACCTGGAAGATAGTTGGCTTTCAACGAATGATATCTTTCTTGTTTTGAGCACTGTCCCCTCACTCAGTGCTTCACTAACCAATCTAGTTACTGAGATCTGAAGGAAACTGCTTACAGGGGACAGAAAAGCTTACACATTGTGAATAACGTTCCAGAACAGACAAAGGAAAAGCAGCTGCAATACTGTAACAAACCTGGCTTGTTATGTATTAGGTTAATTATATTAGGGCTTCCCATGTAGTCCTGTGCACCCAAGTGTAAAAATATAAAGATAGCAGAACGAGAAGCCAGCAATGAGATTAATGGTTCAGCCCAGAATACTTAACCTTACTTATAGTAACACAAGCTGTAGAGGTTTGTCAATTGGAACTAAAGGCATAGTTCCCTACACTTTCGTTTTAGGGCACATGGCAAAGGTAAATAAAACAGTCTTATCAAACACACAAAGCCCAAAGATGTGGACTAACGCAACCCAAACACCCAAACGTGTTTAGTTGCCTTTGCAGTTGGCGATCCACCCCCCACCACCCCCAATGCTCACTACAGTATACACAGATGTGAGTGCTGTTTGTAAGTCTGCTTGTGTGTGCCACTGTACATGTTCTCTCCTTCATTGTCATTTGATGGATTATATTTTTAAAAATATAAAACAAACAAACAAACAAATGTAATACCCAAATTACATTTAAGGACAAATCAAAGTATTGCAAGCCATTACAGTTTTAATGAGTCAAGTACAGCCTCTGCTGACAGACTGTTTGTTATAATTGATGGGAACAGGTCGTCGGCATCCTTCATCATGTATAAGCGGTGCCTGTTCAGTTAAAATGCATGGAAACTCCAATCAGACCCTTCTTTTCATTCGGAGCGGAGTCACTTACACTTAGTGGATCAGAATGTGTTTTGTATTTAAGAGATCAGCGGGTTATACCGTAAAACTGCTACAGTGTAAATGGATCTGGAGTACCTTCACAGATATCTATATCAGCTCTGCATCGCTCGGGAAAGGCTTATGCTGCCACCTCCACTAATTCTGAGCAGCATCTCTTTGTGATTTACTGAAGCTCAAGGGTCAATGTAATGGGTGGAGATTGATGGTTCCTAAGCGATCATCTTAAAGAGCAGCTTAAAATATCCCGACTAGTGTAATCATCTTGCTATTTAGATTAACTTTGTATAACATTTTCTGTTTCAGTCATCCCATCTATTTTTTTTAAACTCAGAAGTTAAAAGCACCACTGTGGCCTAAGCATGGCTCTCAAACATGTCTCTTCTCTCACTGGTACACCAGAGCATAACCGTGCAGTGGATCTAAGCAATGCCACATTTGCTCTAGGGGTTGGTTTCCTGATGTATTTCTTACACCCACTCGGGGCAGTGTGGCAGGGGAACAGGTTCATAGTTATTCTGGTGTAGTAACTGTACTAAGATAGAAGACATGTTTGAGAGGCCTGTTAAGGCCGCAGAGCGCTTTAAACTTTATACAAATTAAAAATAAATACACCAGGATGACTGAAACAGAAAATGATATACAGTTTTGCATCACCCTATAGAATTCACTCATTTTGCTAACATAAAGTTGAATGAAACCTGCTGAATAATGTCACGTTAACATATTGAATTACATACTGCTTTGTAGTTTTCCATGTACTACAGTCAGCACTCACATATCCGATCCAATCAAATTGTGACTTCAGTGACGGTTAAACGAGTGTGACGCATATCTGATTATTTCATCTGATTTGACGTGTATGTAAGTGTAAGAGGGCAGCTGTAACCACCCAAACAATCCCTTGCCCTTCACACACACACCAGCACACACATACACATTTCATACGAAAAGAAAAAATATGATTTGGGTTTGAGGAACAGTACAGGGAGACGTTGATTCTTTTATTGAAATTTGTTAGCGCACGCGTCGGGGAATAACAGCAGTAAAAGACAAAAACTTGTCAGTTTTTTCAAGGAACACAAAAAGATACAATATAAAAATACATAGCTGAAAGAGCTGTGTTTTAAAATAAGTAGGCTTCCATTTAGATGTAGTTGGTTTTGCTTTATTTTTGGAGGAAGTTCTGTGTACTGAATGCACAGTAAAGACAGACTAATTTGCCAAAAAAAGAAAGAAAAACCCGGCTGTGACGGTTAAACAAGTCAATTATCAGAAATCGCGTGTGATGGGCAAGTGCATTAATTTGTTACATATATATATATATATATATATATATATATATATATATATATATATATATATATATATATCAAATCCATTTAATTATCTGAATGTATCAAATGGCCAGCCAGGTTTCTTTTTGATAAAGTAGAGTGTGCAGAGTGACCTGGTAAACAGTCAGCAAAATCACAATTTATATTTTTAAGCAGAGGGATACTATATCAATTCAGTCTGATGAATAGATGCCAAGTTTTCGTATGACATTAGTTATGGTTCAAGCCAATGATATATTGTAATATTCGTCTCAAGCGTAAACTAAAAATGCTATTAAAGCAGGTTGTTTTATAATGTAAGTCCAGGTACCGTGACGGGAAATCAAGTTGACATGTCAAGGATTGTTATTTTTGAAGCATATGAATTGTATTATGAACATTGCATATCTAGATAATATAGTGTACTTCTTCCCACTAGGCATTGGTTATGGTATAAATAAATATAAGAAATGCAGGATGCTGTCATGATTATATTTCATAAACAATGCTCTATGGTAAGATGCCATCCTTTTTCTTATTAGGATTTCTCAATGGTTGAGAGTTTTCATTAATTTTAAGGAGGTTAAATCAGATCACATCACCAACTATATTATGAAGGCACAGAGGGGTATTCCACTACACAGATAATTTCTCTTCTTGCGATCTAAAGTGGAAACTAATTACATTGGGGTAATTTGACTGACAGTACAAAATAATGCCTTTGGCCATGAACTGCTTGTATAATGGTGTATGGGGGTCAGAGAAAGCCGTCTTCCATTGTTCACCAGAGAGCAGTGATTAATTGTTTTATTATACCCCTGTTAAATTCTATTTAATTACACTTTTAACTGACATTGCAGGTCTTTCTCTTTTATTATTTGAGCTGACTTGATTGATTTGTTTGGGTGCAAATACATTTTAAAATATGACCAAATGACTGATCACAGCGAAAACAATATCAAAAGTCAGGCTCGCTCCTTGTGTAACGGTCAATATCATCATGCTTATTCTTTGAGGTTTTGTTTTAGGCAGTGATGGGTGTATGTCTAGTCTTTATAGATAATTAGAAAATCATTAAGTGCCATCAGCCAATCAGCTTCCAGCACAAGCAGGCTTCTATCAGACGGTAGAGGTCCAATCAAACATCAAAATCAATCCATGCAAGTGCCAGGTTTTTAATTTTGACTTGCCGTAACCCTTTATGGACTGTGAAGAGTGTACCCTTTTCTGGTCTGCAAATATCCACCTAAAGTATACAGTATTATACCTTGCCGAAACGCTAAAGATTAAAAGATTATTAAGAAAACAGTGTTTTCGCTCAATGATGAAGTATACCCTACGATTACCTGGTTTGAATGTAAAAAATAAGTTTTAAATTTACTGAAAAATGTATCTTCCATTAGAAATGTCCTCATAAGTACAATTTAGTGATGTCCTACCTAAAATCTGTTATCAGTGGTAGCCACAACCCTCGGGATCTAGGATCAGAAAAGGTTTTATAAAAATATTTTTAGCATGCTTTTCAGTAATTTGTGTGCTTTGAAGCCATGCTATACAGTAATCTAAACGATTGTGAGGTATAGGATCAAAGGTTCCCAATTCAATGGAAATAAATGTAAATAAAATACAAAGATAAAAATGTCACCTAATCATTTATTTTACATACCTTTTTGGTTCAGGGATGCTAATTAAGTATTAGACAAAAACAAATGGATAAATCTTTAATAAAAGCTCAGTTCACATCTATTGGACCGCAAATAGTAAACAACAACACAATTGGTCAACATTTATTTAATTATTAATGATTAACTGCAGAATCAGCCAATCACAGCCTGCAGCTCAAACCAAGACATGGACAGTTTAGTAATATTGCTTCATTGAAATATGTGACACTGTCCAGATAAACTATAAGTAACTCTGACAAGTAAAACTTTTTTTGGTTTAATGAAGTTATTTGTTTTTCTTTCTCTAATTATGTATGAGATCTTTTATGAACATTTTCGGGACTATCTTCCTAAAATATTTCTCAGTAGAACGGTACCCGACGAATCATAAAAGTTCAGGGTTTTAAAGGGACACATAACTCCAGTCTCTACTACCACGCGGTAGAGCCTTCATCGACGGTCACTGTTGCTTAAATAGAAGGATCTATATGGTGCAATGCAAAGAATGCTTTTTCTATACATATTTTATGGAATGAGATAAGTATAGGATATCTGATTCCAGGCTATTACTATATGTACAATTGGTGCCCACACAAGTAGTTGACAACATGCAAAGGTAAAACGAATAAGATAAATCTGTTCTCTGTTCTTCTCACCTGATGTTTTGTGGTTTGACATTATTTCAAGCATAATTCCATACAGTTACCTAATATATATGTAATAATATGAACTTAATGAAAGGCTTATTAAATAAAGAAGAATTAAAAGAAAAAAACGCCCAGCTTACCAGGCTTTCTTTGTGTGTGTGTGTGTTTTGAATTTGTGAAGTGAGGATGCAAAAACATTAAGGCTCTAATTTTGGTTCTGAGCCTCCTGCTATTATTGAAGCAGCATGTCGTCCACCAAGGCTGTCTCATGAGAAGCTAAAATCTTTTGGCAACATATGGAAAGCTTTGGAAATGCTTACTATAATATATGAGCAAGAAAATAGTTTTTAAGCTGAGCTAAACAAAATCATTTCACTGTTGAAAACAATTTTTATTTTTGATTTGTCAATAGTATTTTACTTGAATACCTTTTGTATAGGGCATATAATATGTTAAATAATATGTTAAAATATTACTTAAGACTCAGTATTATAGACAGGTATATTACATAATGAAAACAGTACGGTAAAAGGTAATTAAAAATATTTGCTGAAACTCGGGTTTTCTCTGCTCAATATACAAGTAAACGGACCTGTCTTTGTCAGGAATGGAAAAATTCAACTCTTTCTGTGACCTTTGATGGTTAAATTATCATATCCCTTCTAATTACAGAAAGGTCACACCTCTACAGGTAATTTAAATTATTTTAATTAATCAAAGACCCAATCCCCTTGTGATCTTGGATAATTTTCCTGAGTTCAATTAAAACATCTGTATGCTTTTAATTCCATCGATCTCTGTGGAGTTAGATGTCATAGTTTTAAGACAGCTCAGCATGCTTTGGATAATTTTTCGTTTGGTTTTCACTTAACTGAAGTAATTAAATACAACCTGGATTAATTAATGCTTCAAAAGATTACTGCTAAAGTCAGCATCTAATAGTGCCCCTACCACCATATTACCTTCCCTGAAAAATACTAATGAATGTACAAAGTAATAGTCCCCAAACAGGTCAAATAAAGCACCTTGGTCCATTGTTTTGCTGCACATGGGCTATATTATAAAGTGTGTTCTAAAACCAACTGAGAACCATTTCAAGGCATTGAAAGGGGAATAGGTCAAAGTTTTTGTTTAATATATAAATGCAAATTCCATATTTGATACACCATTATCAAAAACTTCCAGTCGAACCCCACCTTTTGTAAGTGACACTGGACTGACCCACATCTTTAAGTTCACTTCATGTTTAACAAGCTATAAGAGAACTTGAAATGACATTATGTTGTTGTTTGGTTCTTGTGTTTTCTCTTAATTACAGAGTTGTAATGACTCGACTCGACTCGAATCAAGTCGCAATTTTTCAATTGCCATCAAATGACTCGACTTGACTCGAGTCCCTGCAAGCAAAGACTCGACTTGACTCCCTTCTCAAAAGACGTGACTTGACTCAAGTCATGCAAAACAAGTCACCATCTGACTCGAGTCATTGTCTTTATGATAAACTTATTTCATTTTCAATACATGCAGCCCCTCTCTAACACAAGCAGTCATCTTGTCATTTTGCACATAAACAGGTTCCTGCCATGGTTGTTAAGACCGTTGCTAAGGAAATAGAAAACACCTTTCTAGCCTATAGCACCGTTCTGTGATCATAACGTCACAATCAGCAGGGAATCAAAATGTGTAGACGGGAAGCAAAGACAGATTTCTGAAAGTTTAAAATATTCATTAGTTTTTGTACTTTTTTCAGTACAATATTATGTTTTGTTATGCCATTAGGACTCCAACAGACACCTTTTTATTATGTTTTGTGCTTTTGTGAAACAGTATCTGTTACTTAAAAATGTCTAGTTGACATTTAATGATAAAAGACACTCCATAGCTCAGCTTACTAAGAGGAGAGATATGTAGTACAGTTGTGTTGGGGTGCGTATTTTTTTTTTCAATGTCGTCCTTCTGGAGTTCCTTGAATGCCTTTTAATTTGTTTGTTTTTAAACCATTTAAATGCAAAACCATAACAAAACATGTATACAGGCTTTTGTTTTTAATTTATTTGTCCTGCGGTTGCCTTTAATTAATTTGTCTGCACGCACTACTACTTTGTATATGATGTAGAATACGTGAATGTAAACATCTAACACTAGTAATGCATAATACTCAATATTTCAAATAAACGTGTTATGATTTTGAATGTGCGGTTCTTAAGGACAGTGTTTTTGTCATTGCTTGCACCCTGGAACCTCTTTCTTTACAAATTTAGCACTGGTCAGAACTAATGGCTCGACTCGACTCGAGCAGTTTAGGGACTCGACTTGAGCTTGGCATGTCAAAGTCTCGACTCAACTCAAGTGTTTACTTTGGTGACTCATTACAACTCTGCTTAATTATATCAGAGTGCAAAGGAGAGTTTTCAGGTTTGACTCTCTGTACACTCCTCAGGTTGATACAGCTTGGTTACCGCCTACAATCGTCTCTTTTGGTTATTTATTATTGCCTTTTAGAGGTCACAGTCCTATTACGACTTCACCTTCTCCAGTCAGTAACCAGTTTCTTGTGTCTGCACATTGACTGATCAGTAGTTTTCTTCAAGGACGTCTGTCATTCATTCAAAACAAGTAGCCCTTGATTTTCCTGTTGTGCTTGCACTCTGGGATACAGTTTCTCCAACCAGTCATGCAGACTCCCACTATCATGTCCCATTCAGGCTCCAGTAAATCTGTTCTAATAGCAAACTGTTCCAGTGTATCTGATTGCTATGACTTTGCAGCCCAGGCATACGCTGTTGTTTTAGTAGCACAGTGATACATATTGAATTTAGAGAGCCCCCGCTTTGGTATTCTAATTGCCTAAAGCCCAATGACTGCTCTGCTTGTGGTGGGGTGAATGTGACAGGACTCTCCTCTCCTCCTGCCTGGTGTTCTGTGTCTTGAGGAAATGATTGGGGTCAATGGAAGATCATGGGCAGCGCAGGGAGGAAAATGAAATGGAAATTTAAAACAGCAGCTTTAAATGCACACAGCGTGGGGTGTAAACAGAACATGCAATGCATGGGTCATAAAACAATATGGGTTTATTTTTACTGAATCATATAAAAGGCATATGGAAGACCACCTCTGTGCATATAATAACAAGACTTATCACAAGCATAAATCACTGCTTGTCCATAAATTGTTTTTACAGTAGCACCTTGCTAGTAATAAATACATGAGGAGCCCTTTTCAACCTACACTGGCAATATACTGCTGCAGGTTCTGCTAACCCCTGGTGATCAGAGAAGGTGGTGATATACAGAAAAGGATACAGAAATGATTTAATCCTTTAGTACAGTGATTAAAGGAGTGCTAACCAAGGTTTTTAAATCCTTTTTCTCACCTATTATGAGCACTAGCAATATCACCTCTGGTCCTTGTATTCTTCTGTTTTTGAATCTGTGTATCCTGATCAAATTCTAAAAAAGCAAAGACAAATGTTAGATAGGGATGACAAGGCTACCAATGTTAAAAATAAAAACATGGGTTTTTAAACTTTGGTCGCATTCCTTTAAGACGCCTGGTCATGGTAACGCAGTTGGCTCTTGCCAGGCCTGTGCCAGTTACACTTTAATAAGCACAGACTGGTGGCACCTGATAATGTAAAAATTACTAAAAGAAAGTAAGTATGCTCATTATGACCTTTAAATCAGACCCTAGGCTCAAACCAGCTTAAGAGCCAGGCTTCGTGTTGAGTTTGTTGGATCTTGCCATCACTCTGCTTGAACACCTCGATAAAAGTTAAACACAGAACTGAAGCAAAACTGTGTCTTTTTAAGGAAGGATGAAGGAAAAAAAAACATAATTGGCCTTGATTGCTTACCTGAAATTTTCGCCCCTGTTAATTAAGCAAAAGACAGTTCTAATTAATAACAAAGTTTTGCTGCTGTGTTTCAGAGTTCTGTTTCAATTCTCTCTGCGACTTTAGTTACCACTCTGTACAGCATTGAAGGATTAAATTTGCAACTGTTCAAAGCAGGAGGTTAATGCACTGGTGTGCTTGTGCAGTGAACCATGAATCTGGTGTACCAGAGGGACTTGAAGTTGTTAGTTGCTAAAAATACTGATTATATAAGACATATCCTCTGACACCCGCCCCATACAACTAAGAGTTTTATATAAGTCTTGGCTTTAACCTTACCTTGTAGTAGGAGGTTTGACTTTGGAAACTTTTAAAGAAATGCAGTCGCATGTGAACCAATGTGACAGTTGAATGCATTACATAATGAGCTAAACTGAAGCCATGGAATCAAATCATTTTTCTAAGAAGTGTTAGTATGGTACACCTCCTTAAGTTACTTACCAGTGATTCAGAATCAAATGTTGTATAAAATGAGTAAAGTAAATGAAAAGTTATATAAATGATGTATAATGTATAATCTACTTTATTATAAACTGTTCAGCATTTGCTGTAATCCTGATTTGTCACTGTAACCGCACCCTACTGAGTTTTCACCATACTTTATTCTCAATAATGGTACAGTTAAAGTCACCTACTTAAAAAATCCTACAATTCAAAACAGGGTATCACAGCTAATTCATGGAATTCCTTTCTAACTTAAATAACCTGAATGATGTGGACTAAAAATCATTGTTAAACTATTATTGGATTGTGTAAGTTATACATTAACAGGTAGTATATAATACAGTTACTGTATAATAGATTTATAGGACACTATACCCCATTGTACCCATCTTAGTTTGGTCTCAATATTCCAGATTTAAGTCACCTTCCTCACATTCTAAACAAAGCACTATTAAAGTGTAAGAAAATAAATAAATATGCAACCAATTTCGTAAAGTCTTACTATACACATAAATGCATTCATGTGGTATTAGAATTCCTCTTAATGATCATTGTTAGTTAGAACCAACCACTGTGAAGTGTAGCTTCTGGGTAGAAATCTTGTACTGTATATATTGGATGTGTGTTTATTTCCCAGTGCCAACTTTGCTGTTTAAATCTGTCCAAAGCTATTTGATTTAATCTAATTATGCATGACTTTAATTGCTTATCCTTTCTTTTTAGCTGCCTGCCCAGTCCTGTGCAGTGGCAATGGCCAGTACAGCAAGGGAGCCTGCCTCTGCTACAGTGGATGGAAAGGGCCTGAATGTGACGTTCCCATCAGCCAGTGCATTGACCCCACATGCAGTGGTCACGGCTCTTGCACTGATGGTAGCTGCATCTGCTCTTTGGGATACAAAGGGAGAGCTGTGAAGAAGGTAATGCATGTTAATATTGTTATTTTTTGGTCCCTTACACTTCACTATCAGCAGATTCCATTCCAATGTGCAAGGATGTTCCATTACAGATTTCAGCAGCCACAGCATATTTGTATGTTGTCCTATGGAATGGATCAACCAGCTGTGCAAGTCTTATTTTCAACCCTGCAGTGGGTTGTTGCCCAAAAGGGTCAGACTGCCTTTTGACATTGCATCCCTCAGAGGGAAATATTTAAATAGCCCACATTTGCTTATATATGTGGAATGTTTATACTGGTTTGTGAAGGTTGTCCTTTCCACTGGGATTATCACCAGGGCAAAAGTGAGTAACATTTCATCAACTCGTTCTAGAGTTATCATGTGCCAAATGATTAGCTCTTCAGTCATCTTTGATTGGGACCTTGTGGTTGGTCCTCATCAAATTCCTTCATCGACAGAATCAGCACTGGAATGCTTACGTCGTTTATACGTTTCTTCAGGCCACGTTGTTTGATGCAATTCATCAATTTTAATATATATTTTTTTTATCAAGTTTCCAGAAACAATCTTCAAGACAGAAAAAGATATATAAAACAGATTCCCTCATTTGCAATCTGGTTCTTTCCTAACAACCAGTGATTATGACCACATCCATCACTGGACTGCCATACTGTAGTGTTCTATAAAGAGTACCTTTACATGACCACTGCTCGGGCAATCTAGACCAGTAGATACATAGAAGTGATCTGTTTCTTTAGTGGAGGGACTTTTTAAAATTGACTTTGTAAAATCATGTAGGAGAAATGAAAAATAAAATCCTGTGTGGTTTAGCTGTCCAAGGTTATTGCTTTCCATATACCTTCTGTCAGGGAGGAAATTGCTGAAGGGTGGTGAAGTTAGACCCATTAATATTATAAACACTCAGGGCAGATGTAAAGACTTTTCCCCTATGAGGAAAGTGTGCTCAGCATCGGTTTGCACAGTGCAGTGACATCATGAGGAGAAAGAGATATTCCCGGCTCTGTGTAATAGATACTGCATGTAGGTCCACTTATCACACTCTCCTACCGCTGCATTTCTCTGTTTAATCCAGTTATTCGGCATGTGATATATATCCCGCTGTGAAGCACAGGCAAGGAAATCACATTTACCAATTTGTTTATGTGAAACTTAACCTTTGAATAAAACGGCAGACAAATCGCTAATCCATGTGCAGTCGATAGCTATAGCAGCTCATCCTGAAATATAATTTTCTGTCCAAAACCACAGCAAGCACTTCATCGATAGTAGCTAATAAGAAACAACGTCTTTGTTAAATGCCAAGCTAATTATATTCCACTTTTAAGAGAGGAAAACTACTTGGTTTCTATGTATGCAGTAGCCTATTTTGTTGCCCTTAACCAAAACACAGCAAGCTATCGTGAAGGAATCTATTAATGCAATTTTCTATCTAGCAAATAAAAGGAGTTAATATCTTTAGACAAGAGGTTTTCTGCCATTACTGGTGACTGTTATAGCGTTCTGATTCAGCAGAAATACTTTAAACATCACATTTAAATCCATAATGGCTAGTGCTTCCTGGGATTTTCCTTTCATACCCATTTAAGTATTGTATTATTCTTAGATGAGGCATAGGCACAAACATACAGCAATATACATCAGAAATTGTATTAAGGGATAAAATCTATTTTATCGATCATGCTTTTAAAAGAATGGGCCTGTGTTGATTCAAATGTTGCATATGAAACTCCTGCTTTTAAAAAGGAAATGGGAGCCAAAAGGAAAGAGAGAGAGAGAATGAGAAAGAGAGAGAGCAAGAGAGCAAGAGGAAGAGACATGGTCAGCACTTTTTCCACATCTAGCTTTTTATAAGTGATATTCATCACAGCTGAGTCACTCAAACAATTTACCTGAAGAGGCTGTGACATTGAAATCGATATTTTGATCCGCCATTTCTGCTGCATAAACAGGAGTTGTTTCTACAAATGACTTTGTCACAAGAAAATGAAATGGGAGGTATTTTGTCAGCGGTCATCATCCCAGTTGTGAAGGGGGCGATACGTGGTGTTTGACAAATGGGTTTTCAAGGTATAAGACCAGCTTTTCTTCTCAACTTCATGGCCAATATCAATTTTCCATGACATTTCATTGTAACTACATATATTAGTGGGAACTATGAAGTGGCCAAGGGTTACTGAAGCCTGCATTTGAGAAGCGGTCAGGCATTCTGTTTTCCTAAATCTATTCCTATCATCTATTCTAAAAAGCAAAGTGTAATTCAATTGGGATTTTTACTATTTAAAAAATCCGTAATTTGCAAATCACTTATTAGCTGTTTTCTTTAGTGTAAATGCCAATAACGCTACTGCGCTGAAATGCTGTTGCACAGTCATAGCATTAATAAAATAATGTACTAAATCCATTATCAGGGAAATTTTGTTTTTAAATTCCTTGGGCAAAATCTCACAGTACCCTTCACTTTGACCTGTGACCTAAGGTGTCTGCCATATTAGGGCCATGTGAAGTTTTAGTTTCTATATGATAAAGACCTTACACTTGGAGATTTTGGCTTCATCTTCGGGACACAGGTCAAATTCAGTAATTGAGAAATTTGACATAGCTGTCACCGCCACAGTGTCAATGCCTTATTTCTCAGACATCATTTGAGGTAGTGACTTTATATTTCCAAGGTTATAAAAGCACTGCATACTAAACGTGCTGGTTATTTGTCTCTGGTCTAATCTAGCTAATCTAGCTACCATACGACCGCAGGATGCTTCCAGTTTCTAGTTGATGATTGTTTTAATTAATTCTCTCTCGTTGTTAACTCTTTCCAGTGGACTGTTTGGACCCAACTTGCTCAAACCATGGGATATGTGTGAACGGAGAGTGCCACTGTAGTCCTGGCTGGGGGCTTAACTGTGAGCTACCCGATCCCAGTGCCCTGATCAGTGCAACGGGCACGGCACCTTCATCCCTGACACTGGCCTTTGCAGCTGTGATCCAAACTGGATGGGGCCTGACTGTTCAGTGGGTAAGAAAGCTGGCATTGCTTCTGATGGGAGGCACATCTAGAAGTAACTGTTAATTTATTTAAAGGTTATGTTTTGCCGCTTAGGTATTCCTTGCTGTTATTATACTGTATATACAGAGTGATTTAATAAACAACACACCATAGAAAAAAAAAAAACGTTGTTACAGAATAAGTTTGAATTGAGCTCATTGCCTTGGCACATGTCAATTGTATGACATTGTCCAGTACTAGGTTTGAAAAATATGCTCTAATTTTGTCCTGTAATTCAGTTCAGTTCTGTTTTTATTTATTTATTTTTTTAGTGTACACAGCTGACACCTATCGAAACAGCCGGGAAGTGTCTAAATAAGTACGAAAAGACATGTTGTGTAGTAATGGTTATTCCGATGGTGTTTATGAGTCAGCATTTATACATTTGAAAGCAGTGACCTTGGAAACAAGGAGGGAATCACTAACTGCTCCCACTGAGACAGCGTTACACTGAGACAGCATTACAACAGTATTTCAAAGCTCAGTACATTTGCAGTGAGGAAACTTTAGAGGCTGGGGAGGGTGGGGTTCGTTTTTCTCTGAATACTTAATGTCTTGCTTCTCTGTTTAATATTATGCTTGTTTTGTATCATTCTATGTGACTTTCTGCTTAGATCATTTCCAGGTTTACTGTCCTTTTAAAGCTTTTCAGAAGCAGACCCAGTGGAAAAGAGACAACTTCAGTGAAATATTTAGTTAGCACAGTAAATAATGCACTTGACAATATTATACATTATTACAGAAACAACAGCAGAGAATAATATATTGTAAAACCAAATGTTAAGGAATTAAACATAGATATTAAACAGGTTATAAACACAGTTGAATGTTTTTTTTTTGGTTATTCTTTTGAATTATCTTATAACAGATATTGAAAATTAAGAAATCAATATTATGAAAATGTATATTATATTAATAGCCCTCTAAGGGGTTCTCACTTAGCATGTAGAGTCCAGATGAGTTTCTGGTCAACAAAAGAGAGAGGGAATGTGACCGTGTTGAGCAATTGACCAAACATTTCACAACCCTTTTCATTTTCTTTGTAGCAGAGGCTTTAGGGAACACCTTTGCTTCTTTTCAACAGAAATTAAATTTGACTGAACCACCTTTTCCTCTCCTAGCAAAATGGAGCACTTAGCAGTAGCTAATTCCTGCTTTCCCTTGAGCTACTCAGCCATGCATTCTGTTGCACAAGCATTCTTCATATCCGCTGGTCCCTGGAAGTTTAGCTTCATTGCTTGCGCAGTTGAATATCTTTGGGTTTGGATTTGATTCCTGATGTTACACATTTGCCCCAGTGCTGTCCATATTGCTCAACAGCAGCATGTTGGGGAGTGTTTGTAAATAAAGTGCTATTCCATTTTGCAGAGGTGTGTTCAGTGGACTGTGGCACCCATGGGGTGTGTATGAGTGGAGCATGCCGATGCGAAGACGGGTGGACTGGAATAGCATGCGACCAGCGGGTTTGCAATCCCCGATGCGTGGAACATGGGACCTGTAAAGAGGGGATGTGTGAATGCAGAGAGGGCTGGAATGGAGAACACTGCACCATCGGTAGGCAAACGCCAAGCAGCAAATCAGGCACATACTATTTTATTTTAACAACCAATTTTAACAGGGTCTTAAAGGGACAGAGTATACTTCCAATGCCTCTTGTCGTGAATGTTTGTAGTAAGGCACTTTGCAGGAGCTTTCTTTAAAACTAAATCTTCCCCGTCTTTTTTGTCACCTGGTTCTAACTTCCATTTGCATGTACTTCTGAAAGAAGCATGCGTTATAGCAAACGGACATTTTTATTTTAAAACATTTTAAAACATGATTGTCTTACGATCAGGAACTCTGTGACAGATTCAAATCCTAGGAATTTTACCTACCCAGCGTTTTCAGGGTCAAAAGCATGTTACTGGTTTTAAAGCAAGTCAGTTAATATAGAAGTAGATGATTGGTTAATTACAAATGAAATAGGGTGGAGAGATGTTTACCAAAGAAATGCAATACTAAAGCTTGTAAACACATATCTTTAGCCTAGTTAACTACCAGGTATCATGTTTCATAAAAAAATATATATGTTTGCTGTTTTTTCTGCAAGTTTGAAACCTATATAGCTAATACAAGTGCATGACAGGCAAAATTTATAGAATTATTTTGTTAACTTAAAGCAAACACTATTGTATCACGTGATTGTGTCAAAGTGTTACTAAAAAACAACCAGTAAAGGTCCTTGTGATATTACTAAGCCTTAATACAAACATTCACATGTTCGCCTGTTGCTTGAGACCAGATGTTATCTCTGAAAATAAAAAACCATGAACAAACATACAGGAACCTAACTCCATCCTGAATGTACCCAGTGTTTTTAGTTTTTTTCCCTCATTAAAATGTATTGGCTGCCATTCAAACATTCTTAATGGAAACGGATTAAAGAATGCTATCTTTGGTCAACAGACCAAGGTTTTCTGGTCAGCCACAATACCAATCAATGCCCATTTATTTTCTCTTGTACAAGTGACTGAGGTCAGTTAATAAACATCAGGGCTTCTTCCGAGGCGACCCTATTAAAGAGCCATTGCAAGTGCACATCGTCCCTTTAAGGTGCTATCCAGCTTTGCCCTCTTTTCTATGAAAAGTAAAAAGGTCTTGTGTAGTGAGAGATAATTCAGTATGTTGTTAATGATCAGCGTAGGCTACGGCAGCATTGAAAATGGGATGCAGTTTTTAGATACTTTGATGTCGCTCCTGCCACTACAGAAAACGCATTTGGGGAACAGCACATGCTTTTACAGACTTTTATTTTATGCAAGAAATGCGGAAGGTTAAATGTGGGAGCACTTGGACATAAGTGGCCTTTAGTCTTGAAAATCTGTAGAAAATCTGTAGCTGTACGTACCCAATGAGTGCTAACCCTAGTACCTAATCCATACAAACTTCAAACCCATAATCATCAGTCTCAATAGATTATAAACAAAGTGTCTCTTAATTGTCTTTTTCCATTAAAGGTACAATCTGGAGCTCCAGGCTTATTGTTCAGCTGCATATCATCCTCCATATAAATTCTGTTTGTCTAATGGATCATGAAAGACGACCCAAATAACACTCTTAGATGTCTGAAAAACCCTTTTGCAGAATTCCTTAAAAGCTTATGTATTACTTATACACTGTATAGGGTTTTGCTTTCTGCAGTATATTTGTTTTAAGTCAACAACATCTGTTACAAATGCACAGTAAAAATCTTCCCCAGATTCACTTTTCTTTTACTTATAAACAGTTCTTATGATCAGGTTGTGCTCATGATATTTAATAGCAAGTAGCTTCAAATTGTCATTGTATTCATTAGTTCACCTTTGTCTTTTTTGATGTTTGTAATCATTGTTAGTGATTTTGGTTTCTGTTGCTCCAGCATTGCGTTACAATCTGGCTTTCAATTTGCTTTGAGTTCCTCCGAGAATTTAAACTGCCTGGCACTGAACAGACTCCCTCCTTCCATTCAAACCATGAGACGCTGTGACATTTCCACCCTGCTGATCCAACCTACTCTACATAGATCACTTCTGTCACATGGCATGAATGGGATGAAGAAGTCTGATCAATCCTTGGCAGTGCTTCAGACAAGCTCAAAGCCAGGTAAAGACAGATGTAGAGATATTATCCTAAACCAATAACAAAATTGGCAGAACCCAGAACCACTCAGCATAATTGCAAGGCAAGGAAAAGGTTAAAACAATAATAAATTAACTAACATATGAAGCTACTCTTTAAGAACGTTTTACTATTAGTCAGATAAGCTCATTTCCCAAACTCCCAAAACCCTTCCTTTAATTTGCAACATGTCTGCTTCACTCTCCATGTGCAGCACAGATGACAAATTCAATGGGAAAGTCTTCTGCAGGCTTGGCTCATAGATATACTACTGGCAATAACTGAATATCCACTCATTGCATAACTGCATGCATTTCTAGACATTTCTGTTATGCTGGATCTTTTTTAATATATTTAACATATAACTCCTCACTATCCTTGACACTAACTAATTACTATGCTTAAACATGTGTCTGAAACTTGTAATGTTTCTCAATGGTGGAATGTTTTGTTTTTACTGCAGTCTATGTGGATAAGGTTAAAGCAGGTATTGTATCCCTTTACACTTTTACTAGCACTCTAAGGCAGCTTCGTAGTATAGACACAGCATAGTTCACTGAACTGTGGATTAGATGTTTGCTGTAGTTTTGTAGCTAGATATTTTGTTCCATTCTGGGAGAAAGTGTATATAAATCTTTTTTTTTTTTAATATATGTATATATATATTTTTTGTTTTGTTTTTTAACTTACTGTATTGCTAAATAAATACTGTAATAAATAAATGAATAACTATATTCTTAGTCAATGGAAGTCACTTGAAGCACAGTCACAGCATGGGGCACAGCACGTGGCTACTTGCTGGTCTTCATTCACCACAAGAGATCAAGGACAAATTTTGACAGCCAAAAATTAAATATTTACTATGGAACTTTATCACCATTAATGGAACTACCATAGGGTATATTTGCAGAAAACAACGTTTGAATCTTTTTTTGATTTTTGGTAATATGAGCGTCGTTTTTAAACAATGACATGTTTTAATATTTATCACATCTCATCATGTTGAACAACATGCAGTACACTGAAGGTGTTTGAAGATGGTCCTTACGTTAAAAAATATTGATGCACATTAGGACAAAATTACCTTAAAATGTGGGTCTGCCTAGGATTCGATACCCGTGGAAAAAATAACAAATTGTCAATAGACACGCCAATTTCTGCAGATATACTCTATGGTAGTTCAATTAATTATTTTCAAAATCACCACTCCCTTAGAAATAAAGCACTGCATTACATGGCTGCAGTATTTTTAAGACAATAACTTCACTGTAGTACCGATACTGCAAAATAGCTACACTATGTATGCAGTTGTACTATAAATGAACAAATAGGGCAGTCTCCCATCAGATTGCTCAGCATGTGACGATGAATGGCAATATTAGCACTGAAGCAGAACATGCAGAGGTGGGGCCAGCATGGTTACTTGATTCTCTCCCACATGTATATCCTGTTGTACAGGTGAGCTAGTTTGGAATGGCTTTGTGGTGTGTGCTTGCTTGTCAGGGTTTTAGCACCGAATCAGCTGTCACGTGAAACTTGCACAGCAAAGTTAAGAGAAAATACTAGGCATTGGCTATGCATTCATCATCTGTCTCATGTAATCCTGTACGTTCTCCCACAGCAGATGTAACCGATGTATTAACTCAAGCCTCTGTCCAAATGAGTAAACATGTATTACTGTATTAAAACAGTCCTGTTACCACCTGGAAATATTCATCTTAAAAAAAAAAAAAAACTGTTAAATGTTACAAAATGAAAAGCAAAAAAACACTGAGAGTGCTTGAGAGAACTTGAAACTCAGGTGTTTGATTTTAGTTTTGTAAAATTAAAAGGTGTTTACTTCTTTCAGCAAACAAGAGTTAATTAAAGACTGGAGTAAATGCTTTGAAAATATGACCCGATATCTAACTGTTTAAAGAATACACTTTTTTATGTTCTCGTGCACACAAAATAGCTTTGATAATACAGTGCTCCCCCTTTATAAGGCAGCCCTTTATACTGCGGAACAGGTTATAACGTGGTACGGTTATGGCTCCCATTTGCCCTATAATGCCATTACACTAGCACTAGTATTCTCGTTATGAAGCAGAACACAAACAGCACAGTCTCATAATTATGGATCCTGACTACAGCGTTATAAAGGGGGAACACTGTCCCATTAATTCCCTTTACCACTAGATTAATGACTTATCGTCCATTAAGTGCCATCAACTGTGGCTAGACTTAAACATGATCAATTCTCACAATTCCCACATCTTCACCAAACTGAATTACCAAGGGAATATGTACAGTAGTGTCCCTACTGTGTATATATATATATATATATATAGTTTAATTCAAGATACAATATTTACCCTTAAAACAAAGCTTTTCCTTTTTTTCTTCTACTTTGGTAGAAAACAAATTGGCCCAGCTAGAACAACTAGGCTATGTTGTAATTCTGTCACCTGTAAAACAGCCAACTATTTGTTTTGATCTAAATGCATTATTGGTAAAGGGACAGGGTCTTGAAAGGTGACAGATGCTGAAAATGGTCCCTGCTGGTTGGGATGAGTAGTATGTGCTAAAAGTGCAGTGCAGGTTACTCTTACCTCTCTGGACTATAGTGTGCTTACCTGTGTTTTCCAGTGCTTTCACTTTATTGCACTTTGCTATGCTTTTACTGTGGTAAACATTTTATAAGGGAAGCCACGGCTTATTTTATTTAGAGCATTTAACAGGGCTGGGGGATAATCCTGGATTGAATCAACCACCTAATAGTGATCATCCCAGGATTAAGTGTAAAATGAATGGTTAAAACAGTCCAAGCTGAATCCCTATCAAAAACATAAAGCTAGACTAGACTAGGAGTTTTTGTTATGGCCCAGATTATGATCAGTATGCTACACAAATCAATAAAACAATATGAACAGGGTCCAATACCAACTGGTCTGGATACATCTACTGTATTTAATTTATTCAGCATATCTAAAGTAAACCTTTCATGGGCTAATGTCATGATTAGCGTTCATAGGTAGTGTTCTTGCAGGAATGTCCTTTACCATTGAAGAATTGGCACTGATGGAACAGACCAGCCAATTACCAGCTTGAGCAGACTTCTCATCCTGTCCCTGTCTGCTGTTTCTACACTACAAGGTTCATTATCTGCGTCCCTGGCTGCTGACCATGGTTCTGAAATATTGGCAGACGGGAACTGAAGGTTTAAAGACATGAGTTCCCATTTTAAAGCCTAATTGGGCTACTTGCCAAAAACCCCATAGCAGAGTAGCAGAAAGAGAGAGAAAATGCAATATTTACAGATGTGCTATACTGATCTTTTTAAATGTGTTTTTTGACATAATGATGAACAATTTAACCTCTAGGCTAAATGAACAGAAAGAATAAGGCTTATGATTGTGTATTTGTCATAAAAACGTCAATTGGAAAATATGCAATATATATTAAAAACGATACAGCAGGGACTTGCCCTTTCAAAAGTATAGTACAGTAAGAGACAACAAGCTTATGAGCACTTTAATTTGAACAGGAAATTCTGAAATAGACCTCATTAATCAGTCTGTGTTTCTGTCCATTTATGAAGTTAATTTCCATAGTAAGATTTAAGAATATTAAAGTGGTTTTGCCTTTGAAGTGCAATGTTTTGATGATATGCAGCAGGTGTAACCTCCATACATTTAAAATATATATATATATATATATATATATATATATATATATATATATATATATATATATATATATATATATATATATATATATTTTCCATTTAACCCCTCAACGGCCAAAATCCAGCTTTGTCTTTTGTCTACATCGTATCGGCAGTACCTTAGCGGATCACTGTTTTACTCCTGTCAGTTTTGTTTGAATGCTGTTTTTTAGGGAATGTCCTCCAGAAAGTGTTTAATAAAACTAGCAACTTTATAAATAAATTAAAGTAACAACTTCCTTTGTTATATTGCAATATAGGCTACAGCAGCAAAAAAGCAACAATAGATGAAAATAGCTTGTAGTCAGATGAATGGAAAGAGTAACAATCTGACCCTCAGCAGGTTCAATTAAAAAAGTTGCTTTGGAATAAACTGGACTGGAACAGAACTCGCGGGCCTGAGTCACGCACCACAGGACTACAGTACGTACGGGTCTGCCACATGCGTATATGAAATGCAATGCTTTCTTTTATTTTGCACCTAAACAATAGGCTTGCGGAGATTGCTTGGAGTCAGCCACAGACACTCCGTGGCTTGATGCAGGAGTCTCCTTTCAGCTGGGAAGTTTCAAAAGGGAAGGGACTTAAATAGCGTATCAGGCAAACAAAAGCTAATTTTGTTAATGCCACCCGGGGGGGGTTAGGTCGGCCAGGGTGTCCTTGGCTCACCGCGCACCAGCGACCCCTGTGGTCTGGCCAGGCGCCTGCAGGCTTGCCTGTAAGGTGCCCAGGGCTGCGCTGTCCTCCGATGCTGTAGCTCTGGGTGGCTGCATGGTGAGTCTGCAGTGTGTAAAGAAGTGGGCGGTTGACGGCACATGCTTCGGAGGACAAGGTGTGTTCGTCTTTGCCCCTCCCGAGTCAGCGCAGGGGTGGTAGCTGTGGGCTGAGCCTAAAAATAATTAGACATTACTAAATTGGGGAGAAAACAACTAAAATAAAAAAAATAAACATAATTAATATTATTTTCAATCATTTAAATGAATGAGTGATATCCAAAGATTGAAAATCAACTACATAAGATAATTGTGTTGTTTTTTTTTGTTTTCCAATGCAGGTAGGCTTTTTTTTTAATACAACACAACTGATTTAAATTTTAAAAACTGCTACTTTCTTGCAAATGCTTTACCTCAGACCAGCTGGCCTGCAGCAAATTAAGTGATTTGGTACCAGGGAGCAGCAGTTCAAATATATACAATTAATTAAGCAAGTGTCAGGAAACATATCTTTCACACAAAGATAGGGGAACATACTACAGTGCCAGCATAAGAGTTTTGTAAATATTTATTTTCCAATATTTGTAGCCATTGTGTTTTTGTTAAAACACAGATGCAATAAATATCCATTGCTTTTTACAGAATAAAATAAAAAATCACAATACAGAAACAAGCAATTATATCATTTTCCTTCCCCATTTTAAAGTAGGTATTAACACTGCATGACATCATACCCCAGTGATCAGTTTTAGATTAAGAAGAGCCAGCTTCACGGTTGCACAAGAAAATCTCTTTTTATTTCCATGTCGACAAAGCTCATTAATACATATAAAACAAATAAAGATCAACGTTATAATAAGTAAAGATTATGTCCTGAAGGGGAAGGACAGCTAATTACTGCCTTTTCTGCTCTTGTTTACCAGTACCTGTCTTTGATCAAATGTCTGTCCCTCCTGTGCTCATCAACTGCACTTCTGGGTGTTGTCCGCTGCTGTTTCAAATGCAGGCCCAGTCATTGATGCATTATATTACAGTGCCTGCAGAAGGAATACAAATGGATTAACTTGAGAACCTTAAACATGAATCTGAGTCTGAGAGATTATTAATTGTCTATTTTTACATAGCTAAAACTGTTATACAATACAAGATAAATATCTAAGAACAGCAATGCCCTTCTGTCTGGAAAACAACTTCAATTAAAATGAATCACTGGGTTATGATATTAATTTAATTCTTTCACTTTCTTTACTTAGCTATTATTCAGCCAAATCTTTCCACAAAATTGTATACTAAATTTCTGTTAGAAATCGTAACTAGAGCTCTATTAAATCAACGTGTGTTTAAAACTGAGACTGTGAGAGATATATGTTACTTTATTCTCACAAAGGATGGGGAAAAACACATATTTAGATGGGCGGTTGTCATCTTTGAGCACATTATATTGTAAGATGTGCTTAGAGCACTGTGATTCAGTGCTAGTAGAATATTTGTTATCTGACAGCTAATTGCCACTAGAGCATAGACCATGGAAAAGGTAACTTGGCATAAACAAGCTCCATATATAGATTTATTTACACTGGAATTCCTTTCATGAGAGGAAAGGCAAAGGCAATTAATTATTTGACAGTCTTCGTTTCTCCAGGTCATGGTTCATGAAAAGCAGCACAATTCAACAAAGCCAATAAGAAATTCATGCTTTCATGCTATAATTCATGCTAACTATCTGAGAAACAGGCCTGAAACACTGAAACAAGGAGTTGGGGTAAGATAATCGTAACCCACAGCAATGTTTTCTTCTGAGAAAATCGCATGCAAAGGCCATTGTGGTGTGTAAACGGGCACAACCAGACTGCCCTGTGAAGACATGTTGCTACAGTGCTTTGTGCAGTGTTTTTATGCACTACTTCTAGCAGTGTGGCCTCGTTAACAAGTTCACCTGAGTGATTTTAAAGATGTGGCGCATCCACTAAAGGCACTCGCGTGGAGTGCAGGATGCTCCCTAGACTGGAGATCGCTGGTTCGAATCCAGGCTATGTCATTGCCGACCGTGACCGGGGTTCCTAGGGGCGGCGCACACTGGCCGCGCGCCGGTAGGGAGGGCTTAGGTCGGCAGGGCAATCCACAGTTCACCGTGCACCAGCGACCCCTGTGGCTGATAGGGCACCTGCAGGTCTGCAGTGGAGCCATTCAGATCTGTCTTGTCCTCCAGCACTATAGGTCTGGTGGCTTCGCTGTAGATCCGCAGTGCGAATAATGACGGATTGGCAGGAACACGTTTTGGAGGACCAGTGTTTCAGCTTCCGTCTCCCGAGTCAAAGAGCAAACGCTTCCGTAAGGTATTGAACAGACTATGAATAGGAACTTCAGTGTTATAAGTATACGTTATCTTGTTGGTGTAATACTGTATAGAAATTACACTTGATACTGCTAGTGAATACAAACATTGTCATTTTTGTCGTACTTAAAGATACCAGTCGTTCTTTGTTATTGCTTATTGCTACAACAAGCAGCAGTCATATGGAAAGGTGCTGTGGGGATTCATTATAACTAGGGCTTCTGAATTCAGTTGATATCTGTTAAGCCATTCGTGTATCTCAATCACAACTGAGAAACATGAAATGTGAATTGATTTCATTTGCAGGTTTTTTTTCTTTTTCTGTGAAACAACTAAATTGACTTTTAAATTGGCCAAGTCTTAATTTTTAATTAACAAGCAGAACGTACAAACGAGATCGCAACATGTTAATACAAGACTAATCTTTATTAAAGCTAGAATGAAAAATAAAGTATTTTATGCTGAACGCACTTTATTACAATCATTCTGCGTGGCTGCACATTAATAAAGAGGAGTCCGATTCTGCTTTGAAATAAAATTTACGATTTAAAAGCCCATTTAGTTGCTTCATAGAAAACCCTGTAAATTAAATCAATTTTACTTTTAACACGTTTCTCAGGTCTGATTGATACACGAAAGGCTTAACAGGTATCAGTTGAATTTTTAAAGGAGAGTAGAAAAGTTGGTGGAAAACGCCAAAATCAGAAGCCCTAACTATAAGCCATTCATCCAGATTCTACAATGTAGCTGTAAAGGGTGGAAAGCAGCCCCACTTCTTGACTATGCTTTTAAAAATGAAAACACTGAAAGAGGTTGTGTAGCGATTTTATTTTTTATTTATTTATTCTTTTGTCACCCATGTTCTTTTCAGGATGCGCACGACTCCTTCAGTTAAGCCTCTCAGGCCAGTGACCCATAACCCTTGCAATTTAATCTTCTTTTTAACACGGATTACTTTAGAGTCAAACAACATTACTTCGGAGAGTTGATTTAATAGTTTCTGAAATCCCACTTTATTCTAGTTAGTATCAAGAAATCGACTTGCCTTTCATTAAACAATAGGCTTATGCAGCACTAACCACTGAGGAGAATCAATGTGCTGTATAGATTTTACTGTCCAAATGCTTCATAAGGCTTTGGCTGCTTAAAATGGCAACTCCATTTAAAAGGCAATCATTACAAACTGCTTTTTTTACTCCAATATAAGAACAAAAAATCAATCTGTGGTTACCTGTTAATGTGCAAGTCCGAAGTCCAGCGACTATACATTTGGATTAATATAAATGCAAAAAAGAATGATCAAACATACAGTGTATACACAGTAAATGTATTTATTTTTATTATATATTATGTATTAAAAATAATTAAACAGAATATCTAATGTTAACATCTGATACAAACCACAATATCTGATACAAAGAAATTGTGCTGTATGACATCAATGTTAGGGTCTACTATATTGTATCACAGATATTTAAGTTGAAGGGGCTCCCGAGTGGCGCATCCAGTAAAAGCACTTGCGTAGAGTGCGGATGCGCCTATAGTCTGGACGTCGCGAAGTTCGAGTCCAGGCTATTCCTTTGCCGACCGAGGACGGGAGCTCCCAGGGGCGGCGCTCAATTGGCCGGCGCCGCCGGGGAGGGAGGGCCAGGTCAGACAGGGGTCCTCGGCTCACCGCACACCAGCGACCCCTGTAGTCTGGCGGCGCCTGCGGGCTTCCCTGTAAGTTGCCCGAGAGCTGCGTTGCCCTCCGACACTGCAGCTCTTGGGTGGCTGCATGGTGAGTCCGCAGTGTGAAAAAGCGGTCGCCTGACGGCACACGCCGAGGACAGGGGTGGTAGCGGTGAGCTGAGCATAATAAAATAATTGGCCATTCGAAATTGGGAGAAAATAATTTTAAAAAATTGGCAACGACTAAATAAAAATTAAAAATAAATAAAAAATATATAAAATATACAGCTCCATTTCCCCAAAGGAAATTTATAATTTCTCGAAAAACAAAGAATTTTAGGAAAAATCTTGTAGCAAAAGTTTTGCTTTTGTGGATGAGGAAAAAAGTTACAATGAATAGATGTCTACAATTATTTATTTCAGCAATTACAAAATGCTAATTCAAAAGTATTTATACCCTTTGATGCTATGATTGTATTGTCTACAAGGTGCTAGAAATTTCAATGTGATAATGCAGAACATACTTTTAGAAAAGTCCAAAATGCTAATTCAAAAGTATTTATACCCTTTGATGCTAATGATAGTATTGTCTGCAAGGTGCTAGAAATTTCAATGTGATAATGCAGAACAGTCGAGAAAATGCAGTCTAGAAAAGTCGAGAAAATGCTGGATAGTAGGTGAACATTCTTAGAGAGTATAAAAGGGTTAGGCATAGGATGATTGCTGTCATTACCAATAAGTCAATATGGAAAAAGTAAAAGAGCTATCTGAAGACCTTATCATTTAAAAGAGGTTATTATAGCTTTTAATTTAATTTTCCTTGTCAGGGTATGAATACTTTTGAATTAGCATTTTTGGAGTTTTGCAAAAAAATTGCTGAAATAAATAATTGTAAACAACTATTTAACTTTTTTCCTCATCCACAAAAGCAAAACTTTTGCTACAAAATATTTTTCGTAAAATTCTTTGTAAATTTCCAGCGGGTATGTAAACTTTTGACTACAACTGTTTATACACATCAGGTTTGTATATATAGCAGCATGTTAATCAGTACAATTTGACAAGGTAAAGGTCATTCCTATATTATAGAGGCAAACATTTATATCTGTGTATAATCCTGAGAATTAATTATCCCTCCATTACACAGAAAATAAAATAAACTGCATTCTGTGTTAATTTTTAGCCCAGAAGACAAACCACCCCACTCCCTCACCTCCTTGCATGTTCCAAGGTGACTTTTATTAAACAGGATTAATTAATATGCAGACAGAGACTTAAGTATCAAGCATGAACTGTCTTTTAAGTTTTAGAAAATATTTTTTAAAAGATGCCTGCTATGTATTTCAATTAAAAAACAAAGACATACACAATATTCTCCTTTCCATTGTGCCTGTTTGGAATAATCTTCATTTCACTTGAATGTTTTAAAGCTACTTTGTTATTTAAGGTTCATGTGTCACCCTAATGACATCTTCAGAATCCACATCATTAATAAATTGAGTCCTTCAGAAACCCCATTTAAATCATAGCAGTATATTAGAATCTCTCATGTAGTTCTTGTATTTGTTAAAGCTATAATAATATTAATTAAACCAGATGATTTGAATAACCTTGCCAACTGTACACATTTAATTACACCACTATCCCAAATTCATAGTTACTATTCAGTGTAGAAAAAGCAATTTTACCATCAGATACATACTGTACCAGTACTTTACAGTATCACAAACTTAGTCAAACTGACAAATGTATTATGTATATCTGTATGTATTATGTATATCTGTTTTCCCTAAAATTGGATAAGAAATTGTGGCATATTTATATTGAAATAGCATTATAACAAACACCCTCACACATGCTGTCAGAAAAGCATCCATGAATTCATGAATCCCATACACTGAAGCAGAAGAGATCACGCTTCCACAGAAGTCACTAGAAGCATACAAAATGTCAGGTTTCAGAGAAGACAACTAGGTACCAGGCACATTTTGAACTGTACCAGTCAAATATTATAATCCTTTTACTAAGAACTGTTTTCTCTTGCTTTTTTTTTTTTTTTTTTTAAACCAGATGGCTGCCCTGATCTGTGCAATGGCAATGGGAAATGTACCCTCGGTCAGAACAGCTGGCACTGTGTCTGTCAAACCGGCTGGAGAGGGCCTGGATGCAATGTTGCCATGGAAACCTCCTGTGCTGATAACAAGGATAATGAGGGAGGTGAGAAGCATGCATCAATTTCCTTATACCCTTAAGAACTCAGAGCTCTGGATGGTGTGATCATAATTTAATTTACTTGAAGGAAAAGTAACCCTGTTGACTACGTACTACATCTATTAATGATGTCTTTTTAGGCCTGGTGATTTCCCTTCCATTTTATCCATTGCCAACTTCCTAATTCTTGAGTGTGACAAAATGGTATTATGTTCTGAGGTCAAGTCAGGCCTTTCTAAGTTTTACATTTCCCAGCATGCTCCATTCCCCTGGCAGCCCATTTTGTCCAAAACAACACAGATTAGTTCAGGAGTGTAAAATTGATACTAGTTTGTACAGACAGTTAACTCAAAAACAAACTGTCAAGACCCCAGTATGCAGGCTTGTTTTAGTGTGAGGGCCATAGAATGTTGAACCCCACAATAATTAACAGAGAAATTGAAGAAGATTGAGACTAGAAGACTGGCGACTTCAAAATAAAGCATGACTGATATTCTATTGTCCAAGAGAATACACACAACACTACCAAGGGCATTCATGTCTGGCAAGTGTAATAGGCTGTATTACAACACAAACATACAAAAGACTGTGTTGTATGCAGCTTTGCTGCAATTGCAGCATATTAGAATTCAAACCATTTTCAGTTAACGCTCTCTAGAAATTCCTTTTCCTTCCCCAAAACATTTGATTAATCAATCTGAATTCAACAACATTCTTTGGACACCTGTACAAATACATGTCAGGTCTGCAAAATATGCAGTTCATCTTAGAGTTAAATTAACTTGCTTTGTTAAATTAATCCATCATTCAAAAAATCAGTTTGGATTCTAAAATGGATCCTAAACTCTGCAAAAACATAATGAAACTAAAAATGAAAAAAGAATTAATCTCTATGGGGAACTGGCTTCAGGGCTGTGTCCTATTGTACTCAACAGTTGCCGGCAATTCTGAGAATGAAAGACACATGATCTGTTCATATTTTCCGTCTTATAGAACCTACACTTGCAATTTCAACCCTTTGACATTGACGACATATTATCTGAAGGTTTTACAGTAACAAAGGTGACCCTGAAGGGTCATTAAGTTATTAAATCCCACGTTACCGTGTATCATTTTGTTTTCAGAGTCCCAGAGTTTCTTTAAAACCCTATTTGTTGTTTAAAGATTCTGATAGACACTCTCAATTGATCACAGAAAACAGCTCGATGGCAGCTTCTGACAGCCGGAAAAGCATGGTAATTTGAATTGCTTTTATAGCAGAAAATCTAATGTTGTGCCAAAAAATGTGTGTCACAATGCGATCAAATTGAAGCCATAAACAACAAAACTTGCTGCAATTACAGCGTGGAACTGCTTCGATTTTTCAAGGTGACATCTTTGGTCTAAGAAGCAGTGGGAGTCACTCTAGGAATGATTGCAGACTGTTGTAACTTTGTTGATTGAACACTTAAGACAGAATGGGATTTTGCACTGTGTTTGACACAACACAATCAGCAGAAAAGCCGACTCATAATGCTCAAATCCCAGACAGCTGGGATTATGAAAAGTCACTGATGAACGGAGTGGTTCTTTTAAAGCTTACAGGGTTCACTGCATCTATGAATGACACATGTGTGGTTGATATGTCTACATCATTACAGTGGGAGACATTCTATTTAGCAAGCACCTCCTTCACTCCCTTCTCCTTCTCTATCAAATGCTTTCCTGCAACTCCTGACCCAGGTGATGGAGGTTAAACGCACATGCTTGTTGGGAAAGGTCAAGGCAAGTTTGAATCATGCTTGTGCTGATTTGTCAATCTTGTCTGGATGCTGCAGTCGCTTTTGATCGCCAGTGGGTTTAGGGAGCTAGACATCACCCTTTAGAGGCCTGTAGTGGTCAGGCACCCCCATGAGTCCAGGCAGAGGACTTGCCTGCAGGTCTCTGTAGATGTGTCCGTTGTTGAAGCTCGACGGGTTAAAAGAGACAATTTGCTTGACAGCTGGAACAGAAGTTTTCCTGTTTATCTTCAGTCTGACTGTCAAGGGGACTGCAGAGGTGAGACAACCTTTAAATTATATTTTGAAATTGTGCAGAAAAAATGTACAAATTATTAACAAAAATACATATAGAGATTCAGGCGGACTGAGTATAAAAAAAAAAAAATTGATAATTAAATACCAGTATTATTTGGAATTTTTTATTTTTTATTTTTATTTTTTATATAAATTTAGTCGTTGCCAATTAGTTTTTATTATTTTCTCCCAATTTGAAATGCCCAATTATTTTTAGGCTCAGCTCACCGCTACCACCCTGCGCTGACTCGGGAGGGCGAAGATGAACACACGCTTTGGTCCTCCAAAGCGTGTGCCGCCAGCCGCCTGCTTCTTTACACTCTGCAGACTCACCGTGCAGCCACCTCAGAGCTACAGTGTCGGAGGACAACGCAGCTCTGGGCAGCTTACAGACAAGCCCGCAGGCGCCCGGCCAGACTACAGGGGTCGCTGGTGCGCGGTGAGCCTAGGACACCGTGGCCGACCTAACCCTCCCTCCCGGACGACTCTCAGCGATTGAGCGCCGCCCCTGGGAGCTCCCGCCCACGGTCGGCTGTGTAATAGCCTGGACACGAACCGGCGACGTCCAGGCTATAGAGCGCATCCTGCACTCTAGCGAGTGCTTTTACTGGATGCGCCACTCGGGAGCCCCTAGGAATTTTTTTTTAACAACTTACTTTGTTAACTCGGTACAAGTTCCAAAACATTTCAGCTAAAATGTGACCTCCTTTACAAATCTGTCAGAGGTGCTATTCCGAGCACCATGCTTTTTGTTTTTGTTCACATCTAGTTATTCTAGTTGTTTTTGTTTCAAGCTCTCTTATTTATGTCACCCAGAGTGAATCTGACGGCCTTCTTATGCCAATCACTGTGTCAGTTTATATTTCAGCTCATCTTTTATCTGACACTTTGAAAATAGCTGCAGCTAAAGGTTACTTTTACTTCTGGCAGTTAATGAATAGCCCAATCTGCTTTGTATTTCACAATTGCTTCCTCTTTGTGTTGCAGGCCAAGGTTCGATTCAATTACCGCTAGAAGTTTAAAAATACTAAAAAATACTAAAAAAAGGCTAAATATAAAATAAGAGATTCATAGACAACTGTAAGAGGCTAAACTCTGAACATTCATAGATTTTTGTATCTAGTCAGATGGCGACTGACAGATGGTGCTTTAATGTGTGTATGCTAACATGTTCTCTTTTTAGACGGCCTAAAATTGCATTGCATAGTATTTAAATGAGCCTGTCAACTACTAAGACCATTTTTTGACATAGAATTACCAGTGAGCAATTTTGTATTCTTTTATTATCCTAACCCTAGCCTAAATACCAACCTTAACCTAATTATTATTAAGAGGATATATATATAATATAACAAACTGGCTGGTAAACAAAGTGTTAAATAAAGTAAAGTGTTTGGGATTAAAAGTGACGAGAGTTCAGGAAAATAACATGTAATCTTGTGTTAATTAAGAAAGCTTAAAACAAATACATTTGGTTTAAAAGTACTAAAAATAATAAATGTATTTACGTGAGGATGATACACTGAGGCATTAGGACCATGTGGAAGCTACTGGAGTCAGGGTTGGCTCCAGTTCAATTAATTGTTCGATTTAATGGTTGTCAATTGTTTAACAATGTAATTGGTTATCATTTAAAATGTCTGTGTTTGGGAGTGTTTGGTTCTAGGGAACGTAAGGAGTTTGGATTACAACTTTGGATTGGGATTTGGTTTTGATGATGAGGGAACAGGCTTAGCCTGTCTCGTATTCAAATAGTAACAACAACTGTTTAGTTAGGGCCTGAGAACGGGTTAGGTTTTTGTTTTGTTTATTTAAAATTTGAAAAAGGAAAACTGCTGTGTACCACTTCATTCACATTCTCATGTTTTGTGCTCAGCAAAAATGAAACGTTGGCAACCCTAGTTAGATTGCGTAGCTCTCATTCTAAATAAAAATAATATACAATACAATGTTTCTTCTGAGGCTGGAACTGGAGGAAAAAATACATTTTACTAACAAGAAACCGCTGTATTGAGTTAAGGACAACTCTGTCTGTTTCTAATTTGCTCCATCTTGTTTACTCATTCATGTGCAAAAAACTTTTAGTTCATGCCCAATTTAATCTCAGATGTGTCATTTCTTTAAGTTGAATTCAAATAGAAGCCGAGTGAAAAAGCGGATCAGCAGAGTGCTCTGGGGTGTGCTGTTATTTCAGCTTTTTAACCTGAATCCAGCCCTTCACATGAACTTTGTTTCTGCTTTTTTTTTTTTTTTTTTTTTTTTAAAGCCCTATCAAACTTTAAAATGCCTAAGGCTATTCATTTTCATATTCCCAAGATCTGCATCCTGTACCTTGAAGTGATTTATTAAAGATAAAACAGGAAAACAATTGCTGTCGTAGAAAGATTGTTACAGGAATCTACAACACAGAAGCCTGGAGCCCTTTCTGGAACCTAAATAGTTAATGAGTCCATTATTGATGAGCTAAACTAAGCATTTTCCTCCTGCTCTTTCTAATGTATAAAGGAGTAAATAGTTTCATTATACCATGCAGGTATATGAAGATGTGTTTATTCCATCATTACTATTTAATCAAAATATGTTTTGCCCTGTATTAGTTCACAGTTAAACTGAAAACTACAAAGTGAAATGCAATAAAGCTACAAGCAATTTTTAATTTAAGTTATGATTTCAATCTTAAATCATACAAAAGGCTTTTTAAGAAGTTGTTTGTTTGTTTTTGCACACAATAATAGCTTTGAGACACTGTACCATAAAGAATATAAAGTTGACAAGGTCTCTGAATGCATTTGAATCTCATTTCACATCCTGATTTGAATCTTTAAGATTGTCATCTAATGATTTTCAGAGGAGTGGTTCATTTTTTCAAGCTGCTTGAAATAC
Organism: Acipenser oxyrinchus oxyrinchus; assembly: GCA_030684275.1. Lineage (NCBI taxonomy): Eukaryota > Metazoa > Chordata > Actinopteri > Acipenseriformes > Acipenseridae > Acipenser > Acipenser oxyrinchus. The sequence continues at coordinate 19,939,760 of CM060265.1, read as the reverse complement.
AGTAACATTTATAAATCACGCCCAAGACCCTCATCTGCCTAGTCTATCAATGAGCGCACTGCATCTGAACACTTCTGCAAAGCAGGTTTGAGGTGGCCAGTGGGCTGGCCTGATTAAAAGATGTCTGTGACAGTGAGGGTTATTTAATTATTCTAGCAGCAGCAGATTTAAATAAAACCAGCATTTAAACCATTCAAACCTGAACCTCAATTTGGTTTACCCACAGTAGCTTCCCTTCTTCTGAACAACTCGTTATTAAGAACTGTCGGTCCCGGACTCCCGAGTGGCGCATCCAGTAAAGGCGCTCCGCGTGGAGTGCAGGATGCTCTATAGCCTGAAGATGTCATTGCCGACAGTGACCGGGGCTCTTAGGGGTGGCGCACAATTGGCTGGCGCTGCCTGGGTAGGGAAGGCTTAGGTCGGCAGGACAATCCACAGTTCACCGCGCACCAGGGACCCCTGTGGCTGATAGGACGCATGCAGGTCTGCAGTGGAGCCATTCAGATCTGTGTTGTCCTCCGGCACTATAGGTCTGGTGGCTTCGCTGTGGATCCGCAATGCAAACACGACGGCTTGTCAGGAACACGCTTCAGAGGACACGTGTTTCAGAGGACGCGTGTTTCGTGGACGCGTGTTTCAGCCTCCATTTCCCGAGTCGCCTGGGGTTGCAGCGCTGAACCAGGATTAATTATAACACAATTGGCGATTCCAAATTGGGGGACTGGAGTAAAAAAAAAGAATTGTCTGTCCTCAATCTACAATCTGAAGACGTCATTTTTCTTCAGAACTGCTCATTGTTATGACCAGTTGTTGTAATGGGTTTACTGTGGTACTTTAAAAGACAAAAATACACTTTTAATTATTTTAATGTCTATGGTAATTAGATATGCTGCTTTCTGGATCAATTAGGACCACATTGGGGCATGCTGTATTTTCAAAATGTTTATCTCAGTCTTTAATTAACTCCCATGGTTTGAAAGTGATACAATTGAAAGTCTATGTAACTGTTTGTTTCTCCTTTTTTCTCCTTTCAAAAATAGAAGTTAATTAAAGACAAGAGAAATATTGTCCAGATTTTCAAAACCTAGGTCAATGTTTAATCTTATTAATGAGGCTAGCATTATTAACTTGATTTTGGCTTTGTGAGTTTATATAAAATGTGTTGTTGTGCTGAAAAGAAACGCTAAATCCATGCTTTATTTGTGAAAATATGTCATCTTTTACTACATAAAAATAAAAGTGCCGAATTATAAGGTGTAAATTTCTTATCTTTAGACAAACTAAAATGAAACAGTATATCTAATCCTGCAAGTACTGTACATTGTTGGTACATTTCGAAAGATGGATAAGTGCAATCTCTAAACGACTGTCTATTGAATGACATTGCTGTTGGGCTTTCCAGGCTGAGAAATTGTGAGCTTAATAAGTGTCTCGCCTTATACAGAATGACCTCCTTCAAGCGACAGCATTTGTAGAACTAAACTTGTGTCCTCATCTCATTTAGGGACAGATTAGAAAAGCATTTGCACCAGGTACAAGGTTTGTTCCTCTTCCTTTAAATTTAACTTTGAAATGTTATGAAAAAATAGTAACTGTTTGAAGCAAATCTATTGTTTCAAATATTCTTTTTCTTTTGCCCTTGCAAAACAAAGTACTGTATAAACATCGGAATGAGACATTTTATGAGCTATCTAGGTACTTTGTACCTAGCAGGAAATCATTTAGCTCACCTATAGAGACATCAAACTTTCAATAGCTATGTTTGCAACAACTTTTTGGGACCCAGAATGGAATGTTCTTTTTGCTAGAATTGCGATGTCATCATACCGTCGTTGTACTATAGTTTTCTAGATTTTTGGAAAGTATGAAATGTCTGGAGGGGTCGGCCAGTGCCAGTTTGGTACTATAGACATCATTCCACAGGTCAAAATGTGTCAAATTCAAGGGACAAATTGAAGAACTGTCATCTTACTCAGACAGAAATACACTTCCTTATCTTCTGTGATCCCGTTGCAAATCTCGTGTTAAGAAATGCACACTACAACAAAACAAATAACGAAAGGGCCAATGAAGCTCCAAGCTTCAAGAAAGATATATCCAACCAGGGAAATGGCGCAGAGCTACATTAATGCTTCCCTACGATTCTTAAAAGTACATTATAAGTAATTTCACAACAGGCTTATCTGAAAAATCATTTATAATATACAGTTTATACATGTAAATTATAAATGCAAAATACAAGTTGATATACATACCTCCAGCCTGTGACTGATAAAACCCTGAAATCTCAGCAACGAGCAGAGCTGTCCGTTTAGATCAATCAATAAACTCTGAACTTACGATCCTTAAGATCATAGCATTGAATCCTGCTGTTGAAACATATTTAAATCCAAACTACTATAATAATTATAGTATAATAATTATAGTAGTTATAGCCTTTCTTTGAAAATTAATTGATTTGAAGTTTTACCGAACACATTTTTATGAAGTTCATGTTATAGTGCAGCGATTGTAATAGATGCAATGCTGAGTAACCAAAAACAAAGCACATATTAACTTTATGTAGTTAAAAAATAAACTTCATTGCATTAGTAGTATCAGTAGCATGTCGGCACAGCTTAAATTAAGGAATCCATTTTGTGCTAAGAGGGAATCTTAATACACAGTTTTAACAAATAATTACATTTAATCATCCTTGGAGATACAACAAAAATTAGATGACTACTAGAATGCTTCAGTTCTATCTGCTGTAAACCCGGACGGCCACGATTAGGTACAGTAAGTAAAACTGGAATGCTTCTGTAATATTATTCCAAAATCTTAAAAAGTCTCTGACTTTTTAATGCAATGTGTGTTTAATTATTGGTTCGTTCTTATGATGCGTGCTATATGAAATATTAGCATTGCCCCTCCTAATTACCAGGTTTGTTGTAAACCTTTGTCAAAATAATAAAGGACAGGGTCAAGGGATATTTATCGGCAATAATAGCACAGCAATCATAGTGTGCTGCTCGTTGTAAATGTGTGCCTTTGCAAATGTAGTGTTGTGTTTGTAGGGCAGATGAGATGTTAAATCAATGTCCTATTGTAAGTGACTCTGCAAATAATGCACAGTGATGGTGGTCCACTATGAAAGGCGCTGTATAAAAGATATATATATATATATATATATATATATATATATATATATATATATATATATATATATATATACAGTACTGTGCAAAAGTTTTAGGCAGGTGTGAAAAAATGCTGTAAAGTAAGAATGCTTTCAAAAATAGACATGTTAATAGATTATATTTATCAATTAACTAAATGCAAAGTGAGTGAACAGAAGAAAGATCTAAATCAAATCCATATTTGGTGTGACCACCCTTGCCTTCAAAACAGCATCAATTCTTCTAGGTACACTTGCACAAAGTCAGGGATTTTGTAGGCATATAGTCAGGTGTATGATTAAACAATTATACCAAACGGGTGCTAATGATCATCAATTCAATATGTAGGTTGAAACACAATCATTAACTGAAACAGAAACAGCTGTGTAGGAGGAATAAAACTGGGTGAGGAACAGCCAAACTCAGCTAACAAGGTGAGGTTGCTGAAGACAGTTTACTGTCAAAGTCATACACCATGGCAAGACTGAGCACAGCAACAAGACACAAGGTAGTTATACTGCATCAGCAAGGTCTCTCCCAGGCAGAAATTTCAAGGCAGACAGGGGTTTCCAGATGTGCTGTCCAAGCTCTTTTGAAGAAGCACAAAGAAACGGGCAACGTTGAGGACCGTGAGACGCAGTGGTCGGCCAAGGAAACTTACTGCAGCAGATGAAAGACACATCATGCTTACTTCCCTTCACAATAGGAAGATGTCCAGCAGTGCCATCAGCTCAGAACTGGCAGAAAACAGTGGGGCCCTGGTACACCCATCTACTGTCCGGAGAAGTCTGGTCAGAAGTGGCCTTCATGGAAGACTTGCAGCCAAAAAGCCATACCTCCGGCGTGGAAACAAGGCCAAGCGACTCAACTATGCACGAAAACACAGGAACTGGGGTGCAGAAAAATGGCAGCAGGTGCTCTGGACTGATGAGTCAAAATTTGAAATATTTGGCTGTAGCAGAAGGCAGTTTGTTCGCCGAAGGGCTGGAGAGCGTACACGAATGAGTGTCTGCAGGCAACAGTGAAGCATGGTGGAGGTTCCTTGCAAGTTTGGGGCTGCATTTCTGCAAATGGAGTTGGGGATTTGGTCAGAATTAATGGTCTCCTCAATGCTGAGAAGTACAGGCAGATACTTATCCATCATGCAATACCATCAGGGAGGCATCTGATTGGCCCCAAATTTATTCTGCAGCATGACAACGACCCCAAACATACAGCGAAAGTCATTAAGAACTATCTTCAGCGTAAAGAAGAACAAGGAGTCCTGGAAGTGATGGTATGGCCCCCACAGAGCCCTGATCTCAACATCATCGAGTCTGTCTGGGATTACATGAAGAGAGAGAAGCAACTGAGGCTGCCTAAATCCACAGAAGAACTGTGGTTAGTTCTCCAAGATGTTTGGGCCAACCTACCTGCCGAGTTCCTTCAAAAACTGTGTGCAAGTGTACCTAGAAGAATTGATTGATGCTGTTTTGAAGGCAAAGGGTGGTCACACCAAATATGGATTTGATTTAGATTTTTCTTCTGTTCACTCACTTTGCATTTAGTTAATTGATAAATATAATCTATTAACATGTCTATTTTTGAAAGCATTCTTACTTTACAGCATTTTTTCACACCTGCCTAAAACTTTTGCACAGTACTGTATATATATAAATATATAAATATATATATCACCAATCTCTGGTAGTTTGATTGTATAGCACCATAAAACAGGGAAATGCTGTCGGTAATTAAAGCTCTTTTGTATTAAATTAGCACCTTAGGTTTAAAACCTGTTACAAACGCTTTGTAAATCTGTCCTTGCTGGCATCCATTTAAAATCCAGTTTTACAGAAAAAGGGCATCTTGAATTAATGCTTTCAGAATTCTAATTTTGACCACCTGACATTATATTACTGATATAATTGTTCAATAAGGAGGCTCTGTCACTCTGGAATGGAACTCTATTTAGCATTCTGTATTGTCTAGATAAAGTTCATGACCTCTTTGACTCTACGTTGCTATCCAATATATGTGTTATCAGAACAATGAACCTCAATGAACCCCTCACCTTGAAGGTCACTTGAATGAAATGGATGATTTAGAGTGACAGATTCATTTACTTTGGGATTGCAGAAGTGTCCTGAATTTGGTGGTCCCAAAAGGCATTGAAAAGATGTGATCTTTCTATATAGTGAATCATTCTGAAAGCGCAAAGTAAATGGAGATGGTTGATTAAAATGTTAACAGTGTCTTTGAAAGGGCTTTGCTAAAAATGAAAAGGGAGGGGTGGTTGGTTTGATGGGGATTAACCTCGTCCTTGTGTGATAATATGTGCCCAGAGTGGGGCTGTTTTAGACCAGTTCCTTTCAAACCCAGTCAAAATTGTCATTGACAAAAAGAAATTGGTGTTTTTTCTATAAAATCCTAACACATATAGGGTGTAAATACTGATTATCAAAACTGTAAATAGACACATCTGCAATCATTAGAGGATAAAACTCGATTTATATTGGGTCAAGGTTGTAAGAAGTTGGTCTTTTAAAATAGATTTTGGACTGAAACATTTTTCCTATTGGCGTTTAAAAACGCATAAGGATTTCAATACATAAAATGCTGTTAAAACTTTGCGATATACAGATATATTTTCAACAAAAATCTGAAATCCGATAATAACTGTGGTGTTCGGGTAGCAGTATTCAGACAAACTTGGATGGACATCAGAATACAGCATGCCATGCGTATATTGAGTGATCTTGTTGTTTATAAGTGTTAGATTTAGTCACGTAACCAACACAGAGTGACAAATGTACTTATCTGACAAATGTTTATGAGCTGGGATCAAGTGCTCGTGAAAGAAAATGTTGTCACTATGAATATTTCATCACTGTATATTTTCAGTCAATGTGTTTCATCCAATTAGTCCCATGTTTCATCACCTCAGTTGTATGGAACCTTTACAAAAGAATATATATATATATATATATATATATATATACAGTACTGTGCAAAAGTTTTAGGCAGGTGTGAAAAAATGTTGTAAAGTAAGAATGCTTTCAAAAACAGACATGTTAATAGATTATATTTATCAATTAACTAAATGCAAAGTGAGTGAACAGAAGAAAAATCTAAATCAAATCCATATTTGGTGTGACCACCCTTTGCCTTCAAAACAGCATCAAGCATCAATTCTTCTAGGTACACTTGCCACAGTTTTTGAAGGAACTCGGCAGGTAGGTTAGCCCAAACATCTTGGAGAACTAACCACAGTTCTTCTGTGGATTTAGGCAGCCTCAGTTGCTTCTCTCTCTTCATGTAATCCCAGACAGACCCGATGATGTTGAGATCAGGGCTCTGTGGGGCCATACCATCACTTCCAGGACTCCTTGTTCTTCTTTACGCTGAAGATAGTTCTTAATGACTTTCGCTGTATGTTTGGGGTCGTTGTCATGCTGCAGAATAAATTTGGGGCCAATCAGATGCCTCCCTGATGGTATTGCATGATGGATAAGTATCTGCCTGTACTTCTCAGCATTGAGGAGACCATTAATTCTGACCAAATCCCCAACTCCATTTGCAGAAATGCAGCCCCAAACTTGCAAGGAACCTCCACCATGCTTCACTGTTGCCTGCAGACACTCATTCGTGCACGCTCCAGCCCTTCGCGAACAAACTGCCTTCTGCTACAGCCAAATATTTCAAATTTTGACTCATCAGTCCAGAGCACCTGCTGCCATTTTCTGCACCCCAGTTCCTGTGCTGTCGTGCATAGTTGAGTCGCTTGGCCTTGTTTCCACATCGGAGGTATGGCTTTTGGCCGCAAGTCTTCCATGAAGGCCACTTCTGACCAGACTTCTCCGGACAGTAGATGGGTGTACCAGGGTCCCACTGTTTACTGCCAGTTCTGAGCTGATGGCACTGCTGGACATCTTCCAATTGCGAAGGGAAGTAAGCATGATGTGTCTTTCATCTGCTGCAGTAAGTTTCCTTGGCCGACCACTGCGTCTCACGGTCCTCAACGCTGCCCGTTTCTTTGTGCTTCTTCAAAAGAGCTTGGACAGCACATCTGGAAACCCCTGTCTGCCTTGAAATTTCTGCCTGGGAGAGACCTTGCTGATGCAGTATAACTACCTTGTGTCTTGTTGCTGTGCTCAGTCTTGCCATGGTGTATGACTTTTGACAGTAAACTGTCTTCAGCAACCTCACCTTGTTAGCTGAGTTTGGCTGTTCCTCACCCAGTTTTATTCCTCCTACACAGCTGTTTCTGTTTCAGTTAATGATTGTGTTTCAACCTACATATTGAATTGATGATCATTAGCACCTGTTTGGTATAATTGTTTAATCATACACCTGACTATATGCCTACAAAATCCCTGACTTTGTGCAAGTGTACCTAGAAGAATTGATGCTGTTTTGAAGGCAAAGGGTGGTCACACCAAATATGGATTTGATTAAGATTTTTCTTCTGTTCACTCACTTTGCATTTAGTTAATTGATAAATATAATCTATTAACATGTCTATTTTTGAAAGCATTCTTACTTTACAGCATTTTTTCACACCTGCCTAAAACTTTTGCACAGTACTGTATATATATATATATATTGTACTTGGAGATCCTAATTTCTGTATGGCACCATAAACTGGGTGTGAAGACTATCCAAGTGCATTGCCACCATGTCAACTCACAACCAAAAAGACGTAGTGATATATTTAAGTTACAGAAATCAGTTGCAACTATGCTATGACTATGTAGAGAATTCTAAAGATATAATTCCTTACCTGGTAGCATAAATCCCAATGGGGAAAAGTAAACAGAACAGCTACAGTAGCCTGTATGTGAAAACTATGGAAAAATATAGCTTTTAAAAATTATCTTTACATACAGAGTTCATATTTATCAAGGTTTTATTTAAGTATACCCTGAACTGCTTAAAACTACCCATGTGAAAATTCTTCTTTTTAATATGCTATTTTCTCAGAGTTTTCACTTCACATAAAGCAAGGCCATCAGGGCATCAAAGGAATCCACTTACAGTATTGAGATTGTTGTCAGGAAGTAATTATATAAATAATTTGACATTTACTGAAAGGCCTTTCTTCCTTCAGTATCTTCTTGTACTATGTTGTACAGAAGCTCAAACAATTCCAAAGACTGCAAATATTTGAAGAATTCCATACAATATAACGGCAGAGAAGTTACCCTTTGCATTCAAGAGCTCCTGTATTTGCGCAGAGAAAGGGGAGATAGATTGTGCTGACAGGATAATTACACTACCACCATGGATCCAGTGGTCTGGCTGACAGATAGATTTGATTCCTGTGACTGAAAACACCCATGAGAGACTGGGGATGGGGATAGAGTGGGTAGATCATAAGTTCTGGGGATGTCTTTCTGTTGAATTCTTGAATGATGACTTGAAAGCAGACACACACAATAGCAGTTATTGGGGCCTTCAATCCCTGTGTGGTCCTAGGAACACTAACTTAGCCAATCACGTGATAGGTTGAAGGACATTTATATATTGTATTGCCCTGTGGTTAGGTAAACCACTTGTCTTTTTTATGCATCTCTAGGTACTGTGTCTGTCAGGGTGGTTTTCCTGAAATAAGCCTGCTTTGATTTATTAAATTGATATTCATTAAACTTGTCTAGTTCTTGGTTTGCACCAATTGCCTCCATTTCAAGACACACCATGATGCTAAAGACTCTAATATTTCAATTTAAAAACGTCAATGGGGGAAAAAAATTGGTTTGGAAAATGTAAATGTAATTTTTTTTATTTACTTTTATTTATTTTAGGTGGGTCCTTTTCATTTAAAAATTTTTACTAATTTTTTCAACATGCAAAAGGTTTTCGACAGGCACGAAAAATGAAATGTCTTCAACATGTTTTAAGCCAATTGGTAGTTGACAATATACTCATTAGCAAAGAACCACTTGATGTGTGTCTACAGCTCTTTCTCTCTGCAGCATTGAACTTGAAACTTGGCAAGCCAACCTCGCTACTGAGATTTGAAGATAGCCTCTGTGAATATCAGAGCTTGTTTTATGTGTAGGTGTTTGTTAGAACAGGATGAGCGGAATAAAAACGAATCTCAGCTCAAAGTTATGCTGTTTCTCCCATAGAACCAATGTTGACACTAAGCTTCCTAGCCAAGTTTCTAGTGTTACAGATAAGAGCAGTAGGCAAGCATCAAATGGTTTTGTATGAATATTTTCAACTTATTAATTGGCATGCGTTTCAATTTGAAACCAGTGGGGGGTAGCTAGCCCGCCAACCGCCTCCAAAAGTTTTCTTTTTATACTGCAGTCCGAAAAGGTTTCATGTGAGGATACACAAAAGGCATAATTTAAGTGCTGATTGAATATTCATTCATTGTGTATGGCTGTGCTTTGCTTTCCCAGATGGCCTTGTTGATTGCATGGACCCAGACTGCTGTCTCCAGAGCCCCTGCCAATCGAATCCACTGTGCCGAGGCTCACGCGATCCTCTACAAATCATCCAGCAGAGCAAGTCATCTTCCCAGAAAGTCAGGTCCTTCTATGACAGAGTGAAGATGCTAGTTGGCAGGGATAGCACTCACATCATTCCTGCAGACAACCCCTTTAATGCAAGGTATTGATCCAGATTACTACTGCTGTGAAGCACATCCTCTTAGATTGGGCCTTATATAATATACAGGTAACACGAGGTTGGACAAAAAAATGAGAAGTGGCACTGTTAATAGGGTTAAGAGCGACCATGGGAAGCCAGGACAGTGTTCATTCAGTGTGACAAGTCTTGTCTAAATTCATCTTTAGGGACTCAGATGAAAATCTTCAATGATTTCTTCAAGTTCTTCTTGGATACAGAAGCATATGTCAACAACTTACCCCCCACTATCAAGTCTATAACTTCTGTCTTGCCCTTTGTGAATTAAACTGACTTAAAACAGGAAGATACAACTTTTATGTATGTCATGCTATTTTCAAAACAAAAGAAAAAATAATGAGTCATTGTGGCAAAGTGCCCCCCCCCTGTGTATTATATGTTACGTGTTGTGTGTAAATGTTGGGGTATAGTCATCGGTACACGGGATATAAACGGGTCTGTGTTTCACGTGTGATTTAAAAATGTAGATTTGTATTTAGGCACGAGGAGGGCACAAATCACTTCACGTGCTGGTTAAAGTAATAATATGTGAGCACGGGAATTGCACTTTAATTAATTCACGTGCAGTTGTACCGAGATTCCAATTGAATGATTGACTAGCAATCGAAGTCTCGGTACAACTGCATAAAAGCTGCATGTTTTCACTCACTCGGGTGGTGTGTTCGGTGAGTGGAGAACGGGTGGAGAGGAGGTATAAAATATAAATATAAGAAGAAGAATAAGTGTTGTCACTCACCGTGTTTTGTTTGTCTCCGGCACCGTTTGTTTTGTGTTAGTTCGTTTTGTTTATGTCTGTTTATTTTGGCGAAAGTGCCGTGTCCTGTGTTTTGTTACAACCGTTTATTTTTCTGTTCTGTTTATTCATTAAATGCTGAGCGAAAGCATTCGCTCAGCTCCACCAAACTCCACCTCTCTCTGTCGTTTATTGTTCCTGCTTCTGACGTGACGTCACCGCTCAGTCGTCTTGTCATACGTGGTGTCAGAACCGGGAAAACAGCGCCTCCAGGACTCAGGCCAGAGCAGGAACCGCAATTTGTTTAAAAAAAAAAAAACCCAACAACAACAACAACAAGAAGAAAATGGAAGGCTGGAACTGGAGAGATGGCTGCCAGGATCTGGAGGTCCTCCTCGGTGGTCTAGAGGACCAAGGCTGGTGCCTTGCCTGTGGGGAGTTTGGGCACCCGGTGGTGCGCTGCCCCTACCAATAGGGAGAGGAGGAACTGGCCCAGGAGAGGAAGGTGAGGAGGAGGCAGAGAAGGGGAAAGGGGAAGAGGAAGGCTGAGTGTCCACAGCCCAAGTGGGAGGAGCCTGAGTGTCCACAGCCCAAGCGGGAGGAGCCCGAACATCCTACGCCTGAGTGGGAGGAGCCCGAACGTCCTACGCCTGAGTGGGAGGAGCCCGAACGTCCACAGCCCAAGAGGGAGGAGTCGGTGCGTCCACAGCCCAAGAGGGAGGAGTCGGTGCGTCCACAGCCCAAGAGGGAGGAGTCGGTGCGTCCACAGCCCAAGAGGGAGGAGTCGGTGCGTCCACGGCCCAAGAAGGGGAAGGTAGAGCATCCACAGCCCCAGTCTCCACCAGCAGAGGGTGAATTCCTGCTGGGTCCACCTCCATTGCCATGGGAGGACTGCTTGCAGCTCCCACCTCCACCAGCAGAGGGTGAATTCCTGCTGGTCCCGCCTCCGCCACCTCCATTGGCAGGAGCAGAGCAGCAGGAGCTGCCTCTGCCTCCGCCACCTCCATCGGCAGGAGCAGAGCAGCAGGAGCTGCCTCTGCCTCCGCCACCTTCACTGGCAGGAGCAGAGCAGCAGGAGCTGCCTCTGCCTCCTCCACCAGCAGAGGGTGCATGCCTGCTGGGTCCCTGTCCACCAGCAGAGGGTGAATGCCTGCTGGGTCCCTGTCCACCAGCAGAGGGTGCATGCCTGCTGGGTCCCTGTCCACCAGCAGAGGGTGCATGCCTGCTGGGTCCCTGTCCACCAGCAGAGGGTGAATGCCTGCTGGGTCCCTGTCCACCAGCAGAGGGTGAATGCCTGCTGGGTCCCTGTCCACCAGCAGAGGGTGAATGCCTGCTGGTCTCCCCTTCCGAGGCAGAGCCGCACCAGTCCCCTGCAAGAGAGGGAGGGCCGCACCAGTCCCCTGAAACAAGGGTAGACTACACGCTGCTCCCACCTCCGCCGCCAGGAGACTACACGCCGCTCCCACCTCCACTGGCAGGAGCAGAGCAGCAGGAGCTGCCTCTGCCTCCGCCACCTCCACCGGCAGGAGCAGAGCAGCAGGAGCTGCCTCTGCCTCCACCACCTTCACTGGCAGGAGCAGAGCAGCAGGAGCTGCCTCTGCCTCCGCCACCTCCATCGGCAGGAGCAGAGCAGCAGGAGCTGCCTCTGCCTCCGCCAACCCCTCCAGCAGAGGATGAATGCCTGCTGGTATCACTTCCCCCACCAGCAGAGGATGAATGCCTGCTGGTATCACTTCCCCACCAGCAGAGGAGGAATGCCTGCTGGTATCACTTTCCCCACCAGCAGAGGAGGAATGCCTGCTGGTAACACTTCCCCAACCAGCAGAGGATGAATGCCTGCTGGTACCACTTCCCCACCGTCACGAGGGAGAGGAGCAGGAGCTGCCTCTCCTTCACCAGAAAACCAGGACTAGATGCTGGCGGTCCTCAGCAGCCCTTGCATAGGCTGCTGAGTAAAGCATGGGGAAGAACTGCCCGGCCGCAGTGGCCGAGAAGAGGGCCAAAACCCGCACCCCAGCTAGTTCTGACTCCTGCCTCGCCGCCCAAGGGTTGCCAGCCGCTCCGCATCGCCTGGGGTTGCCAGCCGCCCGCGACGCCTGGGGCTGCCTGTCGCTCCGCGATCGCCTGGGGCTGCCTTTGCTCCACACAGGGTACAGGGTACGAGGGAGAAGTGGAGCTCCCGCTGCCGCCTCAATGGCCAGGGGCTCCTCCCGAGTTCGCCTCCCGAGGGTCCGCTGCTGCTGCCGCCGCCTCCCGAGGGTCCGCTGCTGCTGCCGCCGCCTCCCGAGGGTCCGCTGCTGCTGCCGCCGCCTCCCGAGGGTCCGCTGCCGTCGCCTGGGGTCGCCAGGGATCCTGCTTCGCCTGGGGTAGTCGAGGGTCCTGCTTCGCCTGGGGTCGCTACACTGTGGCCAGAACCCCATGAAGGGGAGCTGTCGGCCATGAAGAAAGGGGGAGGTCAGGAGACCAGCTCCCCAGCCGCATTTCCGTGGCAGGAAACACGGTGGCCAGAGCCCCACGGAGGGGAGCTAGCGGCCACGAAGGAGGGGAGGTCAGGAGACCCGCCCCGCAGCAGTTTCGCTGCCAGAAGTTGGGTGGCCGGAGCCCCACGGAGGGGAACTGCCGGCCATGAAGAAGGGGGAGGTCAGGAGACCAGCTTCCCCGCAGCAGTTTCGCTGCCGGAGATTGTGTGGTCGGAGCCCCACGGAGGGAACTGCCGGCCATGAAGAAGGGGAGGTCAGGAGACCAGCTCCCCAGCTGCACTTTCGCGGCAGGAGATAGTGTGGCTGAAGCCCCGAAGAGGGAGCTGCCAGCCACGAAGAATTGGGGTGCGGATATTCCACCATGGCCACCCCAGAAACAACTTGCTTCCCCTCTTCGGGACTTTGGGACTGAGGGGGAGGTGGCCATTGAGGCCATGTGTGCTTTGCACAAGGGGGTATATGTGGCAAAGTGCCCCCCTGTGTATTATATGTTACGTGTTGTGTGTAAATGTTGGGGTATAGTCATCGGTACACGGGATATAAACGGGTCTGTGTTTCACGTGTGATTTAAAAATGTAGATTTGTATTTAGGCACGAGGAGGGCACAAATCACTTCACGTGCTGGTTAAAGTAATAATATGTGAGCACGGGAATTGCACTTTAATTAATTCACTTGCAGTTGTACCGAGATTCCAATTGAATGATTGACTAGCAATCGAGTCTCGGCACAACTGCATAAAAGCTGCATGTTTTCACTCACTCGGGTGGTGTGTTCGGTGAGTGGAGAACGGTGTGGAGAGGAGGTATAAAATATAAATATAAGAAGAAGAATAAGTGTTGTCACTCACCGTGTTTTGTTTGTCTCCGTGCACCGTTTGTTTTGTGTTAGTTCGTTTTGTTTATGTCTGTTTATTTTGGCGAAAGTGCCGTGTCCTGTGTTTTTGTTACAACCGTTTATTTTTCTGTTCTGTTTATTCATTAAATGCTGAGCGAAAGCATTCGCTCAGCTCCACCAAACTCCACTCTCTCTGTCGCTTATTGTTCCTGCTTCTGACGTGACGTCACCGCTCAGTCGTCTTGTCACAGTCATGTTTGGGACAGCTCACATAAGTGCGTGCTGTAAAACAGGTTCTTATTACTGTGGTCATCCATGGAAAGTCCACATTTCTTACAGTTAAAGAAGATATATGATTATATTTACATTTTTAGACAGAGCACAGAAAGGGGGTCCCCAAGAGGATCACCTGGTAAAAGCACAGCCTTTTTTTATTGCAGTCATACAGTCAGGCGAGCGCAGGTTCGCATCCTGGCTGTGTGAAGTTTCCTGTCTTCACTGGGATTCTGAAGGGAGTGTCGCATTGGCTCTGGCACTCCCGTGGGTTAGAGAGGTAAAACCGTCAGGAACTGTTTCTCCTCATCACGCTACAGCGAACCCTGCTGGCTAGGTGCCCAGTGAGCTTAGGCGGACACCTGCCTTTGTCCTCCAGAGGCCAGTAGTTTGCTGACATCTGCTCTCGAGTTCCTGGATGTAAAAGAGGAAGTTGGCTCATTCGTGGGATCGGAGGATACCCACTGAACCTTCAGTTCTCCTGAGCTGTGTGGGGAATTGCTGCAGTCAGGGGAAAACATAACTAGGGCGAAAATCAAGGGTAAAATAATTGGGCACACTAATAAAATAAATGGAAAAAATGAAATAGAGCACAGACAGAACAGGGTTTGACCAAATGTGGAGAACATTTGTGCAGAGGTCATTCAATGTTTTTGACTCGCCCCTGTAAATACAAAATACAATGACCACATTTGTTTGCCATGATTTTTGTGATGTCCCTTGTGTTGGATTAGTGCAAGTCACCGAGTTGGAAGGGTAAAATATAACAAGTTAAAACTAAAGTATTAACTGATGCAATGAATACTATGACACATTTTTATAAATACCAGGGTTTAATAGCAGTGGAAGATTACAAGTCCTTTCAAAAAGTACAAGAGAACCTACTCATATATAATTGTAAAATTGATTTCAAAATAAGAAACAGGGAGGCCCATATAGAGAAAGTATAATTCCATCAGTCACGCAGCATGCTTTAATATAAAATGAAAACTACATATTTTTAATTAAGTTTAAGAGGGGGGAGGGGGTGTAAATAAAAAATGATTTTCATGACTAGCAGCTGCATTAAACCACTAGAGCCTGAGGAAATGTAGATTTTCTCATTTTGTAAATGTAGATATCTCATGAAGTGTGAGGAGCTTTGTCAAACAGCAGTATACTATGTATTCCATGAAGATCGCTTTTTTATGTATCTGCATCAGTGGGACTTATTCAAAGTTTTTGAAGTGTTGTGATGAATTCAATTGGATTACATTTTTCAGCAAACAAGACCCCTGTTGTTTCCTTTAAAGGACATAGAGCAAACAACATTCCAGTAAATCTTATCTAAAATATATTAACATGATTTTGCAATTCGCACATTTGTTCATATAAAAGATGCATACATCATGGTAAATGTGTATTTTTTTCTTGGAAACTCCTAATGAACTACATTTACTTATCACTCCTTGCAGATCTATCAGTACTGCATTTTTGTTGCAAGAGTGCTTATAAAGAGTGCTTATAAAGAGTGCTTATAAAGAGTGCTTATAAAGTTTAAAAAAGCAAAAAAACGAAAGATAATCAACACAAGAAAAGCGTGAGCCATGATATTACTGCAGTGCTAATGAGAATGTTTAAAATTGTTTTAGAAATGTGCTGTTTGTTTTTAACTGTGCTTTACCATTCTATGTTGTACTTTACCATGTTGTTTTCACTTTTTTTAACTACACTTTACTTTAAGTTTTTACCAAATTGTACCTCAGTAAGTGTTTCTGTTGATATTAGAGAGCTGTAAGTTATTTAATGTAAAGTTCAGTTTGACAGATTTTAAAATGATATTACAAGTGATTTTAATTTCTTAAATATGTCTTTCACAGTCTGGCGTCTTTGATCAGAGGCCAAGTTTTAACGACAGATGGGACTCCACTCGTTGGTGTTAATGTTTCCTTTGTGAAGCATCCACAGTATGGATATACTCTAACTCGCCAGGATGGAACGTAAGGCTTTCCACATGTCTGTAATGTAAACAATGTGGGAATGTTAGCAGACACACACACACACAGGCATGCACGCATGCACACACACACACACACACATATATATATACATATATATATATATATATATATATATATATATATATATATATATATATATATATATATATATGCAGTGCCGTGCAAAAGTTTTAGGCAGATGTGAAAAAATGCTGTAAAGTAAGAATGCTTTCAAAAATAGACATGTTAATAGTTTATATTTATCAATTAACAAAATGCAAAGTGAGTGAACAGAAGAAAAATCTACATCAAATCAATATTTGGTGCGACCACCCTTTGCCTTCAAAACAGCATCAATTCTTCTAGGTACACTTGCACACAGTTTTTGAAGGAACTTGGCAGGTAGGTTGGCCCAAACATCTTTGAGAACTAACCACAGTTCTTTTGTGGATTTAGGCAGCCTCAGTTGCTTCTCTCTCTTCATGTAATCCTAGACAGACTCGATGATGTTGAGATCAGGGCTCTGTGGGAGCCATACCATCACTTCCAGGACTCCTTGTTCTTCTTTACGCTGAAGATAGTTCTTAATGACTTTCGCTGTATGTTTGGGGTCGTTGTCATGCTGCAGAATAAATTTGGGGCCAATCAGATGCCTCCCTGATGGTATTGCATGATGGATAAGTATCTGCCTGTACTTCTCAGCATTGAGGAGACCATTAATTCTGACCAAATCCCCAGCTCCATTTGCAGAAATGCAGCCCCAAACTTGCAAGGAACCTCCACCATGCTTCACTGTTGCCTGCAGACACTTATTCGTGTACCGCTCTCCAGCCCTTCGGCGAACAAACTGCCTTCTGCTACAGCCAAATATTTCAAATTTTGACTCATCAGTCCAGAGCACCTGCTGCCATTTTTCTGCACCCCAGTTCCTGTGTTTTCGTGCATAGTTGAGTCGTTTGGCCTTGTTTCCACGTCGGAGGTGTGGCTTTTTGGCAGCAAGTCTTCCATGAAGGCCACTTCTGACCAGACTTCTCCGGACAGTAGATGGGTGTACCAGGGTCCCACTGTTTTCTGCCAATTCTGAGCTGATGGCACTGCTGGACATCTTCCGATTGCGAAGGGAAGTAAGCATGATGTGTCTTTCATCTGCTGAAGTAAGTTTCCTTGGCCGACCACTGCGTCTACGGTCCTCAACGTTGCCCGTTTCTTTGTGCTTCTTC
This sequence comes from Acipenser oxyrinchus oxyrinchus, assembly GCA_030684275.1. Taxonomy (NCBI): domain Eukaryota; kingdom Metazoa; phylum Chordata; class Actinopteri; order Acipenseriformes; family Acipenseridae; genus Acipenser; species Acipenser oxyrinchus. Next base: position 19,922,446 of record CM060265.1, on the reverse strand, counting down.
AAAAGAGCTTGGACAGCACATCTGGAAACCCCTGTCTGCCTTGAAATTTCTGCCTGGGAGAGACCTTGTTGATGCAGTATAACTACCTTGTGTCTTGTTGCTGTGCTCAGTCTTGCCATGGTGTATGACTTTTGACAGTAAACTGTCTTCAGCAACCTCACCTTGTTAGCTGAGTTTGGCTGTTCCTCACCCAGTTTTATTCCTCCTACACAGCTGTTTCTGTTTCAGTTAATGATTGTGTTTCAACCTACATATTGAATTGATGATCATTAGCACCTGTTTGGTATAATTGTTTAATCATACACCTGACTATATGCCTACAAAATCCCTGACTTTGTGCAAGTGTACCTAGAAGAATTGATGCTGTTTTGAAGGCAAAGGGTTGTCACACCAAATATGGATTTGATTTAGATTTTTCTTCTGTTCACTCACTTTGCATTTAGTTAATTGATAAATATAATCTATTTACATGTCTATTTTTGAAAGCATTCTTACTTTACAGCATTTTTTCACACCTGCCTAAAACTTTTGCACAGTACAGTACTGTGCAAAAGTTTTAGGCAGGTGTGAAAAAATGCTGTAAAGTAAGAATGCTTTCAAAAATAGACATGTAAATAGATTATATTTATCAATTAACTAAATGCAAAGTGAGTGAACAGAAGAAAAATCTAAATCAAATCCATATTTGGTGTGACAACCCTTTGCCTTCAAAACAGCATCAATTCTTCTAGGTACACTTGCACAAAGTCAGGGATTTTGTAGGCATATAGTCAGGTGTATGATTAAACAATTATACCAAACAGGTGCTAATGATCATCAATTCAATATGTAGGTTGAAACACAATCATTAACTGAAACAGAAACAGCTGTGTAGGAGGAATAAAACTGGGTGAGGAACAGCCAAACTCAGCTAACAAGGTGAGGTTGCTGAAGACAGTTTACTGTCAAAAGTCATACACCATGGCAAGACTGAGCACAGCAACATGACACAAGGTAGTTATACTGCATCAGCAAAGGTCTCTCCCAGGCAGAAATTTCAGGCAGACAGGGTTTCAGATGTGCTGTCCAAGCTCTTTGAAGAAGCACAAAGAAACGGGCAACGCGGAGGACCGAGACGAGTGGTCGGCCAAGGAAACTTACTGCAGCAGATGAAAGACACATCATGCTTACTTCCCCTTCACAATCGAAAGATGTCCAGCAGTGACATCAGCTCAGAACTGGCAGAAAACAGTGGGGACCCTGGTACACCCATCCACTGTCCAGAGAAGTCTGGTCAGAAGTGGCCTTCATGGAAGACTTATGCCAAAAGCCATACCTCCAACGTGGAAACAAGGCCAAGTGACTCAACTATGCACGAAAACACAGGAACTGGGGTGCAGAAAATGGCAGCAGGTGCTCTGGACTGATGAGTCAAAATTTGAAATATTTGGCTGTAGCAGAAGGCAGTTTGTTCGCTGAAGGGCTGGAGAGCGCATACTAATGAGTGTCTGCAGGCAACAGTGAAGCATGGTGGAGGTTCCTTGCAAGTTTGGGGCTGCATTTCTGCAAATGGAGTTGGGGATTTGGTCAGAATTAATGGTCTCTCAATGCTGAGAAGTACAGGCAGATACTTATCCATCATGCAATACCATCAGGGAGGCATCTGATTGGCCCCAAATTTATTCTGCAGCATGACAACGACCCCAAACATACAGCGAAAGTCATTAAGAACTATCTTCAGTGTAAAGAAGAACAAGGAGTCCTGGAAGTGATGGTATGGCCCCACAGAGCCCTGATCTCAACATCATCGAGTCTGTCTGGGATTACATGAAGAGAGAGAAGCAACTGAGGCTGCCTAAATCCACAGAAGAACTGTGGTTAGTTCTCCAAGATGTTTGGGCCAACCTACCTGCCGAGTTCCTTCAAAACTGTGTGCAAGTGTACCTAGAAGAATTGATGCTGTTTTGAAGGCAAAGGGTGGTCACACCAAATATGGATTTGATTTAGATTTTTCTTCTGTTCACTCACTTTGCATTTAGTTAATTGATAAATATAATCTATTAACATGTCTATTTTTGAAAGCATTCTTACTTTACAGCATTTTTTTCACACCTGCCTAAAACTTTTGCACAGTACTGTATATATATATATATATATATATATATATATATATATATATATATATATATATACAATCTAACTTCATTATAACGAAACACCCTGGGACCTGGAGAAATGTTTGTTATATCAGTTTGTTCACTATAATAGGGTTTGGCAATTTGCTGTATCAGAATAATGAAGAAACGCCCAAATTGAATTGAACATCTTTATACAGTATACAGTAGTTCTTTCAAGACAACTTCACATTGATCAACATTTAAACACTCTATTTAAAAGAAAACAGTAAAGAAAAATGAAAAGTAGACTTACATGTTGAATACAGTAATTACATGCCCTTTCTCTTGAAAAATATATCCAGCGTAGATTGCTTCATATTTTTCGTGCTTTACCAATGCACGCTGTTTCAATCTTGTTACCTCCTCACGCCTGTTGCCATGGTTGCAGTTTCTGTGAAGATGGCAACGGTTGCGTACGTCACACATGATTCACACTCAAATAGGTTATCTATGAATCAGCCTTATCTTCGAATTAGCCTACCAAGGTCTTTGTTTTCAGTGAGAGAATAACACATTCACACTAGAGATTGTTTAGTGTCAGTCACTACCGAGATCGTTTTATCCAGGTAGATTCTGTAAAAGTGATCATTCTAATAGGGCTAATTTCCATTGAAAAAAATGGTTCTTGCTGCTTGGATTATTATAAGAAGGGTTTGTTATAGTGAAGTTAGACTGTATGTATATATATATATATATATATATATATATATATATATATATATATATATATATATATATATATATATATATATATAGTTTCTTTAACAAACCAAAATGTCTTAAATACATTAGTACTGGGGAAAAAGATTAATTTAATTATTTTTGTGCTGTTTTCTTGGTTTGTATGAAACAATCCCAGGCTGGCCTTAAATTAGAAACTGTCAGGTTTAATGGTGGTTTATGCAGTAATGCAATAATGTCTAACAATCACTAGCAGTTAATTACCAGTTTAAGACTCTTAAACCCGCCATTAGGCATGATAAGTGTATAATTGTAGAATGTATTTGTATGCCCAGTACCGGTGGAATACAATAGTTAGTGTTTAGCTGGCTTTAAATGGATGTCACCTACATTTTCATAATATAAAATGTATTACTTTCTTAATATTTTATTATATGTGTTCTGTACAGTTGTTCTTCCTACTTAGATCATCACTTTCCACATTTACTATCTATTCCAGCACTAATTGCTTTTGAAAATCACTTCTGATTTTAGAAGGCAGGACTCCAAATACAGAATACAATGTAGTGTCAGTTGAAAACTGTGTCTTAAGAAAATTTGAGGAAAAATAAAATAGCAAGCTGTATTTACAAAGCTACAACCTCAATTACGCACATAAGAAAACGACGAATAGAAGCAGTTTTCGACCGTCTGCTGACACACAAAGATTAGAGTTATGTGCTGCTTCTCATTTCCAGTCATGATTGCTCACGCCTGTTTTTCTCCTTTTTGTGAATTGTGGTATTGCTTGGCATGTCTAAAAATATGGGGTTCTGATCAGCATTTCTGATCTGTTTGAGCTGGTACTGTTTGTTAGAACTGAGCCTAATACCGAAACTTTGAAATTGTAAAAGCGTCTCTTCAATTCTTCCAGAAGCTAATGATGCTTCTTTGAAAATGGCTGCCTGTATGTCATGATGACTGGAGATCAGGCAGTGACTTTTTGTTCGCCTTTTCTTGGCAGTCAGCCATGTTGCTGTTTGTGTACTTGGGTATTCACATCTTTTGTTGGCGATTTTAATGCACACTATACTCATATTTAAAAGCAGGACATTTTTTAGAAGAAAAATTGGTTTAAAAAGTGTGTCTTAAATTCAAAGGAATATGATATATAGAAATTAGTATTTTTCACAGGTAAAAAATCATACCACAGGTAAAAAATAAACAGATATTGACAGCAGTTTTCACCTTATAGTGATAAACCGTTCCCTATGACTAAAGGACCTCCTGGTAGACAATAGCCTGATAATTTGGGAATTATTGCCCACTGTCAGTTTTCCACTATAAGCCTGTATTCCGGTCAATATTATTCAGTTCAATGAGTGCATTGATTAACAGGTTCACCTGTATATCCGGTGTCTCCAGGTTTGATCTGATTGCTAACGGCGGTGCCTCTCTGACCCTGCACTTCGAGCGCTCCCTTCCTGAGTCAGGAGCGCACAGTGTGGCTGCCCTGGAGCAGTTTCTACGCCATGGACACCATGGTGATGAAGACCGAGGAGAACTCCATCCCGAGCTGTGATCTGAGTGGCTTTGTGCGCCCGGATCCCATTGTCATCTCCTCACCGCTCTCCTCATTCTTCAGCTCCAAGCCTGGGCAGAACCCCATTGTTCCAGAGACTCAGGTTAGAGACTCAAAGACAATCTAAGGCAGTGTCCGGTTCTCAATCAGACATCCAGTGTAAAACAAACCTATTTGCTGTGCCTTCAGTTCAACACAGGCAGTACTGCAATGCTATTCAGTGTGATCCAGTATGTTAAAATAATAATCTTGTTTATTACTATTGATCCGTCGGATATCAAGGTATAACTGTTGCTTAATTTTTAAATTGCTAAGCACAATTGGGTTTCCAATATGAATATGGGCATCTTTTGAAATGTTCTGTTTATAAATGTGTCCAGATTTTTTTTATCTTGTCTGCACATTCCTCCCTTAGGAGCTTCATTGCTCAGAGTGCTTCTGCAGACCCTAACCCTGTTCCTTTGTCATTTTCTCTGTTGATCTTAGACCTTGAGCTTAAGTTTTCCATTTCCCTTCAGAACCAGGGAAAATATTCTGTTATTCTGGGTTCTAAAACAATTGTATTGGTCGACCAAACCTAAGTTCAGGCTCATTAATTGGGATAAAACATCTGTGCGATGAGGAGACCTTGTTACCTATACATTGTTAATGATGAGGCACAGTAATAAAACCACAAAAACAGAATAATTTTATGATTCCACTGAGAAAGGACAGGTGACTGTGGAAGAGCTGCATTGACCAAACATTGAATGCATGTATTGAGCTAACTGGAGGGGTTTACACCATGAACTGTGGCCACTTCATGACCTCCTTCTCCTTATATCTCAACATGTGCACCTGATTTGCTGTATCACCGCTCTTCATTATAACACTGTTTCCTTCTCTAATGTAGGTCCTTCACAAATGCGTTGAGATCCCCAGCACCAGCCTCAAGCTTTGTTATCTCAGTTCCCGCACCTCAGGGTACAAGTCTCTTCTGAAGATCTCCATGACCCAGACACTGGTACCTCTCAACCTGATCAAGGTCCATATGATGGTGGCAGTAGAAGGGCATCTATTCCAGAAGTGGTTCCATGCCTCCCCAAACCTGGCTTACACCTTCATCTGGGACAAAACTGATGCATATGGCCAGAGGGTCTATGGGCTTTCAGAGGCTGTCGGTTAGTTTCTTGGATTTTCAGTGATGTTCTATCTGAATAAAACAAAACAAAAATAACAGACCTATTTTGTTAAGTTGTCTTCATGTGTTTTGTTTAAGGAAATAGCAAACAGAATATGTTTTTGAGCACTCTGCTGAAAAAGATGAGTTATATGTGGGGAAGAAAAATCTGCTCTTCTATCAAATAATCTGTTGGAGCCCCAGCTGCTTCAGTATCATTATCAGGATCATGTTTAAAAGCTCTGTTTTATGTTAATGTAAATACTTTAAACCTCCAATTTGTTTTATCCTGTCTTTTGAAGTTCACACAGTGTGAAGAAATGAGCAATCTGTAAGTCTATTTTGTGTAGCTATAGGAATCTTTATCTCTGTCACTCTGGTTCTTTTCAAAATTGGCTTAGAGAAAGCTATTTCTTTCGATCCCGTAGTGCTGAGCAAATGAAGGACAGAAGGGGAAGCTGGATGGTTTTCTCAAATGTCTTGGCACCCACCAGATGTGACAGATACAGTGGCAGGATTCAAAGTGTAGGTCTTTCAGGTGATTAGTGGAGGTGCAAAATGACTAACAGAGTCACAGTTTTACCAAGTACACTGCCGCTGATAGTGCAATGTTCATTAGCATTATTTGTTTTGCCCTACAAGGTATAAATTAGGTAACTAATGTTAGAAAGTGATAGCAAAATTCTTTTCATGACCATATGGCATCCACAGTAGTGCAACAGCATTTAGTTATTTCTGTCGCAAATCATAACTCATGCAATAGAGAGTTATCATTTTATTTTAAAACAGATGGTGTCTATCACGCAGCTGTATTCCTCCACGGTTCCTTGTAAGATGCATTTTGAATGTTTTCAAGCTGCATGTAGCCAGGCAAGGGTAACGTCACAGTCAAGGGAGATGCTGTTTAGAAATTGCAGTTTCATTTTATTATGATTTAAAATGGCACCACAAGTGTGTTGCCTTTCTTGGTTTGGGACTATACATGAAGCTCTGTGTTGGCCTTGATGCTGACACGAGCAAAGGAGGAAAATAGGCTGGAGGTTAGTTTGCCTTACAGCAACGCTGACCCCAGCTACTCAGGCTGGGGCCTAGTAGCTTGGTAGGATCCATTGCTTAGGTTTAGCAAGGATGGGAGAAAGAGTTCTGTAATGATAAGTGAGGCTAAGATTTTGGCACAGTAATTTTTAGTACATTTCATGGGTGAAGTGTGGCAAAAAAAAAAAAAATCATGTAAAGGTCATCAAATAATGTTAGCTACATCAACATACACAAGAGCTTTTAAATAGAACATCAAACCCAATAATACAAAGACTATTGGTTTTGACTACTGACAAGTTTAAATGTTACTTTAGAGCACAAAACTTACAGTTAGACTTTTCCATGATTCTGAAACAGCATGTTGTAAAGAAAGCCTCTGTAATCAATAAACTTCTGTTTTGCAATGCATTTGTTCTTCTGCCTTTACAGAAAACAGCTCACTCACCATTTCCTACTGCAGATTCAACGGCTTGTAGCTTCCATTTATATAAAGCTCTTTCACAATGTTTGTCACAGCTTGTAGGAACATTACATGCTGTACAAAACATCATGCCCCCACTTTCATGAAATGTCCCCTTTGGATATTTTTCACTTCTCTGCTTAGCAGTAATATTTCCCATTTTGCTCGCTCTTCTGTAGCTTCACCCCATAAACTTCATCTCTAATGTGCATGCTTGCTAGCTCAGCTAAGATACAAATCGCATTCGCTGACCTACATCGCTGCACATAAAGGCTGTGTGCAGACACAACCAAACAATTTACACATACTCGCAGATTTGTATTTTCAGTGCAAGACATGCTGCATTTTTATCAGAAATAAAGGAAGCACCTAATCAAATGGGTTTTACATCCATTTCCAAGATTTCACGGACTTGATTCAAATTGACAATTTCATAACAAAATCGTAACCTTAATGATAAGGCATGAGTTATTCAGAGTGATTATAGGAATGTGCAAATCAGTTTTATTCAAAATGAGGTTATAATCCCACTTTCTTTTTGTTATACCTGTTTATATTTTCCATCTTTAATGAATATAACATGAATAATTGATAAAGGAAATTGGAAAATCAAGGCCATGGTTACTTTATTTCAGAGCGCTGGTGTAAAGAGTTTGAGTACCGATTCTTATGTGACATCTCCTCTCTCTGTGTTTTCCAGTGTCTGTTGGCTTTGAGTACGAGACATGCCCCAGTCTGATTCTATGGGAGAAGAGAACAGCAGTACTTCAGGGGTATGAGCTGGACCCCTCAAACCTCGGAGGGTGGTCTATAGATAAACACCACGTCCTAAATGTCAGAAGTGGTAGGTTTCTTACTTCATTTGACCCACCCCATACTGAAAAAATACAGCAGTCATCATTTACATAATAATACATATTTTGTTTACTGTTAAAATAAAATTATACAAAAAAAGTTTAAGAAAGAAAAAGTTATGAGCAGTACTGACGATCTGATAGTGTAAAAAAAAAAATAGTAGTTATCAGCTGAAGGTCTGTGGAAAGTTCTCCTGAGTCGCAAGACTCAAAATTAATTGCTGTCTTATATGACAGTATTGAAAGCAAATTGAACTTGAACAAAAAGTGTAAGGTTGAAACCGCATAGTGGTGGTAAGTTACTCTTTTTTTTTTTTGAGAAGTTTTAACAGAAGCTGTCTCGAGTGTATTCAACACATCAGTTCTTGTTAGGCTGCACTTCAGTTAGCACTGGAAACAGGTGCCTTATTAAGGTTACAAAATGTAAAGAAAATAGCAGAAAACCAATAGGATTTGTCATTCAGCAACGTGCCATATCAGTTTAAATTACTCTGACATACCACATGCCTAGCAACTCATTAAGTAACACATTCATTAATGGTATCCTCATATTTTTTGTACCTGAATCCTGAAAGTTAGTTGATTTGTGTTTTGACTCTCCCCCTCCCCCTTCGCCAGGTATTCTTCACAAAGGAAACGGGGAGAATCTGTTTCTTACCCAGCAGCCTGCAGTGATCAGCAGCATCATGGGTAACGGCCGTCGACGCAGCATCACCTGCCCCAGCTGCAGCGGCCTTGCTGATGGGAACAAGCTCCTCGCCCCTGTGGCGCTCGCAGCCGGCATTGACGGCAGTCTCTACATCGGGGATCTCAACTTTGTGAGGAGGGTGTTTCCTTCCATGAACACGACCAGTATCCTGGAGCTCAGGTAAAGCCAGAGTGTTATTATAACTGTTGTGTTACAAATATCCCCAAAGAAGAATTCACTCGTTTAGCAGCCCTTAAATTAAGCTTTGTTTAAAAATGTTATCTGGGTCATTTTAATACAGCAATATAGGATAGTCCTTGAACACTCAGGTATTCCATGAATGAGGAAGGTCGAATAAGCAACGAGCCCCTGAAGAAGGCATGTGGGTTGTTTATCCTTATGAGTGAAATAAACACACAGCACTCTGCAAATGTTTATATAGTATTCTGTTTATACAGCTATGGCCAAATGTTTTGTATCACCTAGATTTTTAGGATTAATATATATATATATATATATATATATATATATATATATATATATATATATATATATAAACACCTTGACATTAGTTACACAAAATGCTGTGTATTTGTATATGTTTTTAATTTTTTTCTCAAGTGAAACACACAAAACCTTCCTTTGTTGTTTATTTATTTGAACATCCAAAAGTAGACGTGTCACAACTGGCCTTTGGACAGACACAAGAAGAACTAAAAAAAAACAATGTATTGTGTACACTGCAGGAGAGATGGACCATCTTGATTGGTTTTGTTCTGAAACCCTGCACGGGAGGCCTTCCCATTCACACCTAGCTTCAAAGGTGTTCTACCATGCACACAATACAATCAGTGAATACATCGGATTAGGAGCAAATCACAAAGAATGAGTTTTAAAGGCAGGCAAGCTGATGGAAGCTATAATAACTTTTGAGATTGTTCCCCAGATCAAAGTGCGTGTCGGGAAAAGGAATTCTCTATTTGTTTACTTATTACTAGTAGTGTTTGTGGTAAAGTTTACACCTCTGTAAGCTTCAGGATTTTACAGCTGTATTATTTCCAGTTGTTGTGCAACCCCTGTAAATGAATGACTTCACACAAACGCATTCACCTCAGAACGGCTATACAAACCAACCTGCAAAATCAACAGATCAAAATGACATCCAGATTTCAATTATGAGGAGCCTTATCATATACAGTTGGGTGTACATTATTCCATATATTCATATTAATATCATTATTATTAACATCAAACAGACATTTTCTCTCTTTAAACCTTAAAGCCTGTTTCAAGCAGAATGCAAACTCTTCTCACACTATTTTGCAGTAGAGTGGCTACAACTTCCTAAAATAATGTAACCTTTTTTGACTGCGGTCTTTCTCCTTTTATACTTTTCTGCAGCAGACTGCCGTTTGGAAATATATTCTGACCTTAAGGAAGCCTGTGGCTGTTTTAGCTCACTCTCTCCCTGTTGTGGAGTTGCTTCACATAAGCTGCTCTTTCTGTGGAGGTTAGCCCTTTTAGGCTGCTTGTTCAAAACTCAGCCAAAAGTTTTATTAAAGTAAATAAGGTTGCATATTTCCCCTGCTTTTGCCAAGCTCCACTGGCTCCCCACTAGCATGTAAAATTGTACCATTCACAGACAAAGTAGAGAGTGGCCTTTAGCAGGAGAAACTGTCAGTCTATACCACCCCACATTACTCACTGAAGGTTGTTTTTCATTCTGTCGTTGCTGTTCCCCTAAAAATGATTGAGCTACAAGGCCTCAGGACCATGGGACTCAATTCTAAAAATGTACAAGATTCTAGACTGAGTGATGCAATAGGCTTCTTTACTAGCCTCTCATGGTTTTCACTTCTGGAAGCCTGGAGTACGAATAAGGCTCATGCCACAAGTAAAACGTGTTTGGTGGTCTATAAAGTACTTATGTACGTCTCAAAACCAACTCATATTCATCTTTCATTGAATTAACAAAATTAAACACAGTTAAAGTAGAGTTGAATTTTAAATATGATTGTTTTAACTTATATTTTGTATTCATTATTACTAATTACAAAACAACTTTGTTTCTTTTTCTCTCTCGTCTTTTGTTTTTCTAAAGAAACAAAGATTTTACACACAGGTAAGCAGACTAAAACTAAAGCTCATTTACTACCACTTTAAATGTCCATGAATAATTTCCCAATTTCATCCTGGCTTTTCTTGTCTTTTGTGTTACAGCAACAACCCAGCTCATAAATATTTCCTGGCTGTGGACCCAGTTACAGGAGCACTGTACATTTCAGACACCAACAGCCGCGCATTTACCGCATGAAGTCGCATGGGCAGCAAACAGCTGTCAGAAAACTCTGAGGTGGTGGCAGGGACAGGGGAGCAGTGTCTGCCCTTTGACGAGGCCCGCTGTGGGGACGGAGGGAAGGCAGTCGAGGCCACACTCATGAGCCCCAGAGGTAGGAATTGAAAAAGGCTGAAACCTGCTCACATTTTTTGTGTGTTGTGGCCAGGCTGTGAAGGAGAAGCATAATAAACAGGGCCTTTTTTGTCTTGTGGTTGGCGTAAAAAATATATAAAATTTAAAAAATAATAAGGAAAATAATAATTAAAAAAGTATCTTGGGGTTATTATGGTGGACTCCTCTTGCCAGTGTGAGGAGGCAATTAAAATATAATGTTAGGTTACATTGCCAAAAGTGTGGACTACAAGTCAAGGGAAGTTATGCTATACTGTGTTCAACTTGGTAAGCCCGCTACAAAAATGACATTATTGCACTTGAAAAGGTACAGAGAACAAGGTTGATCCCAAGACTCGTAAAGCATGGGCTAGGAGAACAGGTTAAAAATAATTTAATCGCTTCAGCCTAGACAGGAAAGAGGGGACGTAATTGAAATTTATAAAATATTAATAGTATGAACAAATTAACCGAAGTAACTGCTAGTTGGACCAGAGGGCATAAATGGAAGCCGAGTACAAGTTTGGAACAGATGGTAAGAAGCCCTTTTTTACACAGTGAGTTTTAAATCAATGGAATAGCCTATCTGTTTAAGTAGTAGCATCTAAGACACTAGGAACATTACAACAAATAATTCTGTCCTATTATCAATGATGGGGAAGTTCATTTTAAAAAGTAATCTGTTACAGTTACTTGTAAGTTACTTGAACAAAATTGTAACTAGTTATAGTAATGTATTACTTTGAAGAAAAGGGTAACTAGTTACAGTTACAAATAGTTACTCAGGCACAGTTTACATTTTGCTTTTTCATTTTTTGGTTTGGTCAGGTTGCAGCTCGAAATATTCTTTGAAGTTTCAGATATCGAACCCATTCGTTCCTTTCTTTGATGCCATTTTCTAGCATGAGGATATAAAATTTCCATGTTATGCATTAGCCATAGTCCTTTTTAAAATGCGACTAAAATTAACTACCGGCACATCATTTTCCACAAATTACCATATGTAGTTGCCTGTCTGAAAAAGGAACTATTACAGTTACAAGTTACTGAAAAATGTAATCAGATTACAGTAATATGCTATACTCCCAGACACTAACCCCTTAGTAGCAGGGGAAACTGGTGTGATGAGCCTTGATCTACTTTGGTTTATATGGAAAATCCAAAAATTGGCCCCATATCTATGTCGATATCTAGATTTTGCAAAAGTTTGTCTTGAAGTGGCTACATTTAGACAGGAAAACTATTATCTTGATAGGACTAACATTTAATGTATAAACCATTGGTCGAGACTTAAAGAGTGCACTGGAGCATTTTGTATTATTATGACACTTTTGGGGTATTGCAAAGCCCTAGCAAACTAATGCTTTATTATCAAATGTGTTGGCTGGAACATTCAGTGGGAGTTGGAAATGAATTTGAGTGGGAATATGATTGAGTAGAATATCACATAAATGAATGACTATGTCTTTAAAATTCACTAAATAATATTTGGCTTCTTATGCATCTACTTTTGAATTCACACTTGAAGTATTACCCCCAGTTTGTTAATCGCACAAGAGCTATTTGATTTAAATAGCAGCAGCAGTAATAAAAGGACCTAGGAGCAGTTTTGCTCCATCACCGAGATACTAAGACAGGGAAAAATCACAGAGAGCAAGCTACAAATCCTCAGGTTATCCAATTAATACTTAAATGGTTTGATGTTTCTGCCATAGACACTTTCACAATCACAAAGAACACTCAACCCCTAAGCTTTTTATTATTATTATTAATTTCTTGGCTCAAGGAATCAATGAATTACTTATCTCGGTAATGGAGTTTCCCAGAATAGGATTTTCCAAGGATAAGGTGTCTTAATCTGCCAAAACCTGCAAAGATTGTCACTCGTTGGTTTCAACTGGGGACAGATTAAATTGAGGCCCTTTCTTTCACTGCCTTCTGTTCCTTAAGATTAAGCTTCTGTTGTGTCTTGGCATGATCAAGTCTGCTTGTCAGAACTATTTGTTCTGTACAGAATTTATTTTTTTCTAAACAAAGGCTGTCAGCACCAGCAACAGTAAGAATCAATTTGCAGGACTGCAGCAGTTCTAGCAAACTTTTCACTTCCTGTGCAGACACCCTCACTCCCATTCTCACAGTAAGGTAGCAACTGCTCAAGCATTTCAATGCCATGCAAACAGAATGTTACTGCCCCCTGTTGTACCAACATAAAACTGCAACTGTACATGTTTAATATAACAGCTGTTTCTTTTAGGATTTTGCATCACACTAATGAAGGTGTTTGCATACTTGGATACTTAATTTGGATATAATCTTATACAAATACACATTTTGGTATGAACTTGATTCGTATCCATTTTCAGGAAAAAATTTTGGTGGGTCATGTGAGGGAACGTGAAGATGCTATGATGATGTTTCTGCCATCAGCACACATTTGAATATGATAGTGCATAGCATATCCATTATACTGTAGGACTTCAACAACTTGGGATCCTACAATACCCGAATTGACAAAGTTTTAAGATCACCATCTAATAGAGTGAGCATTGATTTGGCGAATGGCCTCCTCTCATTTGTAAATGTGCTTAAAAGGTCTGAATTAGCTATACATTTAAAAGAGTGAAAACAGGTTATACCTACTGTTATTAATGTCTTGGGGGGGAAAAAATCCAGTTACTGAAAATTACTCAGTTCAGCGAATGACAACATCAAAATCGGACCCCATATGATCAGAAAAGTGATCATTTTTTATTTGTCGGTTTCATAAACTGCTAGGCGTTGTTTTTTAGTAGTAGGCATGATGAGTTTCCTACTCAGTGGCTAAAAGGTTAATGAATGTCTAATGCAGGTGGTTTCTTATCGCCAAGTATGAAAAATGGTCCCAATTTTCTGCATTACCTGAGGTGCTGTTTTATTAGATTGCTTATTAATGTGTGTTTATAGGATGCAGCCCTAGTTACCTGCATTCTGCCCTTTCCAAGATATTCCAAACACAATTATAATTCTCTCCAATGTTACTTTTGCACATATTGAGAAACAGGCAAGACCCTTCCCTTGCCATGTTAATAACATGAACTTCAGGTTTTCCAAACCTTCATTTTCATTAAACTGATAAAACAGATAAAAAGAGCATTATGGTGTGAGCTGTCACATTGAAATGTCTGTCAACAGCCTGAATTTAGCTCTGAAATATTAATTTAATGGAACAAATATGAAACAAAAATAATAATACAACTGAGCTGCACATTTTGTTGAGTATCCTTAAATTCTTATTTATCACACTATTTAATCCAAGCTAATTGGAATGCTTGTTTGTATTAATTTTGACGCATCTTCTCACCAGCTTTTCCAATAATAAGTACAAAACATAATTGGAACAGACTTGGTTGTAGAGGAACGTAACTAAAAGCAAAAATACTTTTCTGAAGGGAATAAAACTATTTAATGGTTTAAAACATGCAATATGCTATTTTCATAAAATTGTTTTATTTATTCATTTCGTTATATATTTTACAAATGTCTTATTAAATGTTGTTCACATTGAGGTGTCCGTTGAGCTCAAAATGGACACTTGCAGAGCTGCCCTTAGTCCCACAGATCGCTGACATCTTCAGAAGAGCTGCTGGGTATAAAAAGGTGACTGGCTTGGTCATGTGATCTCAGAACGCACACTGACCTTCACTTCTCCTGAGCTGTTGTGGGGATTTCTGTGGCTTGGGAAGAAAAACAGGGTCCTTAATTGCTTGTTGACTGAATAATTGTTGATATGCAAACCTAAAACCATGCTCAATTTAATACACAGGCATAGCTGTGGACAAGAATGGGTTAATGTATTTTGTGGATGCAACCATGATCCGCAAAGTGGACCAGAATGGAATCATCTCAACCCTTCTTGGATCCAACGACCTGACTGCTGTTCGGCCACTCAGCTGTGACTCCAGTATGGACGTGAGCCAGGTAGGAATTAGAGACTTTTACAGATTAACCTCTGGCTTCTGTTGCCTTTGCTGTGCTGCTATTTCCAGCCCCTGTGGAACGCAGCACTCCCTTACCAGATGTGTTGTAGTCATATAAAATGAAACACTGCATATTAGCCACGTTTATTATTGGTTTATAAGTAAGACTGTAAGCTTGCTGGATTTAACTGATGTTGCCACTTAGTTGTAACAAAGGAGTTTGCTAAGCACACAGAACAGAATAATTATGAGTGAAGGATATATATATATATATATATATATATATATATATATATATATATATATATATATATATATATATATATATATATATATATATATATATATATATATATATATATATATATATATATATATATATATATATATATATATATATATATATATATATATATATATATATATATATATATATATACAGATTAGAAGAAATTGATAAACAGAAAAACTCAAATTATTATTATTATTATTATTATTATTATTATTATTATTATTATTATTATTATTACTTAATATTCATATTCTAGTGCCATGTAATTTAATGTAGATGCTTTGGAATTGTGCAAGTTTGATTGGCAAAAACACCTGGTTATCTGTGTAAACTTTCACAGTACAGTGGCTCCCTGTTATTTAGAACAGATGTACTGGGTCCCGTCCTCCAGAGTTCTGAAATGGCTTCTTATGCCTATGAATTTCACATTTCTGAAAATAAAACAGTGTTTTTTTTTTTTTTTTTATGCAGACCGGGATCTTGTTTAATTTCTTTGCTTCATAGTCTAGCTTTTGAAACTTGAAAAGTGTCAAATGGAATAATTGAGTATACTGCATCCATCCCACCACCATTGCTTTCATTGGAAAAAGCCAGTAGGGAGCAGAATCCAATTAGAGGACTGCTCCATCTAATCTTCTATGCTGGAGTTAATTTGAAAAGTTTATAAGGCCTGCACATTGGAAGTAAAGTGTACTGTGGGTCATTAGCACATGTATTAGATATACATATCCACTGTGTCCACTAACATATATACTGAGCTATGATACTTGCCCCTTAGGACTTTGTATACTGACAAGCATTTAAGTGTAAGTGTGTGTGTGTGTGTGTGTGTGTGTGTGTGTGTGTGTGTGTGTGTGTGTGTGTGTGTGTGTGTGTGTGTGTGTGTGTGTGTGTGTGTGTGTGTGTGTGTGTGTGTGTGTGTGTGTGTGTGTGTGTGTGTGTGTGCATTTTCTACTGTGTTGCATCAAATAAATGGACATGACAGGCTAAGATGGACATACAGGTGAAAGTCAGTTGTCTATTTTGTAGTGCTGCTGTGGGGGAGAAACATTCACCATTGGCTTATTTTAGTTTACCAACGTAAAAGCACAGAAAAGTGTAATAAAGCATAGTGAAAGCATGATAGATAATAGGTAAGCATTGTAAAGCCTAGAGAGATATGGTAAAGCATATTAAAAAACTTGGCAAACTATGGTAAATGCATATTATAACCATGGGAAAATGCAAAATTACTGTGCAAAAATTCCGTGGTAAACTTTAGAAGGGATAAATTGATGCCTTGAAACATTATAGTCGCTTCTTATTATGGGAACTGTTTTTTTTTTTTTTTTTTTTTTTAGAAAACTACTTGTACGCAGTTTATAAATTGTAACTTTTTTTTTTTTTTGCATAACAATGGCCTTCAGGAATTAATTAAATTAGTTTGTTTATGATTGAGAATCAAATTATTGATACATTATTCATCCATTTTGTTCAGGGAAACTACTATACAGCCAATCAAGCCACCTTGACTATATTTGCATACCAATATAAGTTTTTCCTTTTGTTCTAGGTACGCTTAGAATGGCCCACAGATCTCGCCATCAACCCCATGGACAACTCTCTCTATGTCTTGGAGAACAATGTGATTTTACGCATCACGGAGAATCACCAGGTCAGCATCATTGCTGGGCGACCTATGCACTGCCAGGTCCCTGGCATTGACTACTCCCTGAGCAAGCTGGCCATACACTCTGCTCTGGAGTCTGCCACTTCCATTGCCATGTCCCACACCGGGTGCTGTACATCGCCGAAACAGGCGAGAAGAAGATGAACCGCGTGCGTCAGGTCACCACCAACGGGAGATCTCTCTGCTGGCCGGGTCGCCTCTGACTGCGACTGCAAAACGACATCAACTGTAACTGCTTTACGGCGACGACGGCTACGCCACTGACGCCAGCTTGAATTCTCCTTCTTCCTTGGCGGTTTCGCGGACGGCACCCTCTACATTGCAGACCTGAGTAATATCCGGATCAGAGCGGTAAACAGCAATCGGCCAGTTCTGAACTCAAGCGTATCAATACGAAGTGGCTTCCCGAGAGAACAGGAAATGTACGTCTTTAATGAGGATGGGATCCACCTGCACACTCTGAGTCTAGTCACTGGCGAGCCCCTGTATAATTTTACCTATAACCCAAACAATGATGTTACTGCAGTGGTGGATAACTGCAATAATACCTTAAAGGTTCGAAGGATTCCACCGGTGTGCTGCGCCTCGTGCTTTTGCCAGACAGCCAGATTGTTACCTTAAGCATTGGCACCAATGGCGGGCTGAAGTCTGTGTCACTTCAAAACCTGGAGCTAGCGGTGATGACCTATGAAGGCAACAGCGGGTTATTGGCCACTAAATCGGACGAAACTGGATGGACGACATTTTACGAGTAAGAAATGCTTGATCATATTGCAAAAGCAGGTACGAGTAGCATGTCTGAAAGTATCTAATTGCTTCATCATTGGATTTATTTAGTTTGTTTATCCAGTCTACAGCACTTCCACTGAAATACAGCATTTACACATTTGTGAGCTGACACTTAAGTAATCCTGTAGCAAATAAGTCTGTCTGATATTCGGTTAAGAAATTGAAATAAAAGGCTATTATGAACAGGATTTATTTTTATACTTTGCTTAAGTGACCAAAGGAAATTGGTTGAGGGGAAGTCTGAAGCAATTCCAATTTTATAGTCACTGTGCCTAAAGGCAAGAAATTGGAAGTGTATATATGAATAAATTATCTTTAAAATAGTATTGGAGTTCATTTTCTCATCAGTTCCATTTACTTTGTGAATTAAAATGATTTTTATTTATTTATTTATTTATGTTTTTAAATGAGAGTCTCTGCTATTTGTTCCTCACACAGAGCAGGACAGCCATCTTGTGGATTGTTTTGGAATGACACATGCCAAAGCTGTGTAGAACTTTATTTGCTATAGACCAAATAATGAATGACTGCTACATGTGTCAGCAGATTTAAATTCAATTAAAAATCCACTAATGTCCACTACAGCTCCTCAGAGACAGGAATTAATGGCTTTGTATTGTGTTTTATCAATAGGTAGCGCAAGCTTAAATCAATTGTCAGTTTCAGAAAGATTGTTTTGGGTTGCCCCAGCACCATTGAGATTAACTGGAGTCTCTGGTTGTGGACTCCATTTATGAGCCTAAATGTTCGTCCAGACTGTCAGGATGACTGTATATAAGAGCACTAAGTGTTTCTTTTCTTGCAAGGTATGACAGTGAGGGCAGGTTGACCAATGTCACTTACCCGACTGGCGTGGTGACCAGCCTGCACCGTGAAATGGAGAAATCCATCAATATTGATATTGAGAACTCCAACAGGGACGACGATGTCACCGTTATCACAAACCTTTCTTCAGTGGAAGCGTCTTACACCGTGGTTCAAGGTAAACCAACAGGACACACAGTAGCCAACTGCATGGTGTATGTTGTATGTGCATTTGAACTGCTAAACCTTATTTTTTACTTTATTTCCTAATGAAAAATAGGTTTTAAATTGCCAGAAGTATATTATTATTTATTTCTTAGCAGGCGCCCTTATCCAGGGCAACTTACAATTGTTACAAGATAACACATTATTTTTACATACAAATACCCATTTATACAGTTGGGTTTTACTGGAGCAATCTAGGTAAAGTACCTTGCTCAAGGGTACAGCAGCAGTGTCCCCACCTGGGATTGAACCCACGACCCTCGGTCAAGATTCCAGAGCCCTAACCACTACTCCACACTACTGCCCTAGATCAAAACATAAGTATACCTAGATCAAACATATTCTGAATCTTAATCAAACTGTGATTAGTTAGTTTACCATGAAATTAGAAACCATGTAAAGCATGAAATGATATTTCATTTCACTTTCATTCCTCAATGTTTGCAGCAGCTGCGCTCTTAATAGATTTATTTTAACTTCATTTATTTTAAATCTTTAGTCAGTTTAGAAAAAATATACCCGGGCTGTATTTTATTCACTGAAGTATATTTATGTTCTCAATGTGTCTTCAAAATGTATCCTGTGATTTTATACCAGTACCATAGTAATAGTAAACATTCTTTGACAAACATTTGTTTAGCCCTTCTCAATGTCTTTAATGAAAAACCTTGGCTTGTGTTCCCCAATGCCCCTTTGATGACAAGATGCTTTTACTTGATTATTCCATATTTATTTGATTTTGCTAAAGAACAAAAGGTACAATATTATGTTGAAACTTCATTTTAAAAGCTATTGTTTGTCAATGTTACTGGCCAAAAGCTTATTTCGCTGTATACAAAATGAAGAAGAGTTATTATATTAGTCCCCAAGCATTTTGATTTTGTGACAGCAGAGTAAATTCAGAGTTCTATTGGAAATTATTTGAGCTTGGAGAATAAAATGTTTAAACATGTCTAGCAATATGAAAAAGCTTTTTGACTACCTTTAATGCCACCAGTAATGGGATCTTGTTTGAACTTCCACAGAGTACCTCGGAGGTAGATGCTTATAAATCAGTATTTAACTTCAAATTAAAAACTTGGGGAAAAACAGGAACATGCTATTTTCACATGAAATCTGACATTTGCCCAGAACAACATAGCAAGATATATACACACACACACAATATGTTGCTTCACTAGGTTACATTGTGCAAAACATCTTGGTTGTGAATGACTAACAATTGTCAGGAATATCATGTTATCCATTAAGTATATTTATTATTTGGTTTTATTAGTGAATTTAAAAAGCTGTCTGTTAATTAACAGCTAGTTTTAAGAAGCTGTAAAAGACTTGTATGTCTCTCTTTTATGTATATATGTGCGTCACACTTTTACATAAGTCAAGAGAAACATTCATTCGGATGAAATAGAACTTGATTGGGATATTCTTTAACACACATTATTGAGATTCTGCATATAGGGATATAAGGAGGTGTATGTCCGTCTTATAATATCTTAAATATTTACATATTTCTAGACATTTTACAAATTTGATGTCATTCATAGGACATTCTTTTGTTCAAGTTATTGAGAGTATTGGAGTATGGTGATTTATAAAGGACCCTGTCTGTCTGTCTGTCACACTTATATTGTTCCATGTACAAGGGGTTCATTTGTCGATCGCACGGATCCCAGATCCAGTTCCTTTTGGCTGACAGGTGAGAATGAAACAGTTTTCAAATGATGACTCGTATGAAAAAAATAAAATAAAAAAAATAAAACGCTTTCCTGTTCCATTCATTAAATGATAAAAGTGTACTGTAACAATATATTTTAGGATGTCCATGAGTAAGAAAATTACTCGTTTTACTTGCACCCCAAATGGTAAAACGGCAAGCGTTCTTAACAACAAGTGTCACCACTCCTATTCATCAGATTAGTCGCTATGTTAAAACATGGCTAGACAAAGGTGGGCAGGCAGCTCCGACACCAACAATAAGGCATGAAACCCTCATCGACAAGCAGATGAGAACTTGAAGCATATCACGGGAGCTACTGTAAATCAAGATCATTACATTCGGTCTAGAAACAAAAATACTATCTCTTTACTTAATTATACGATCCAGCACCATTTTGTTTACAAATTAACCCCTGCGTGTATGTGTGATGGATACACGTCATGATACTGATGACTGTGGTTAAGGTTATTTTGTTACTAACATATGTGTTACTCTAATATCTTCATTTTCCAGATCAAGTAAGAAACAGCTACCAGCTGTGTAACAATGGCACACTGCGGGTGATGTATGCGAATGGGATGGGTATCAGCTTCCACACTGAGCCTCATATTCTGGCTGGCACCGTGAGCCCGACCATAGGGCTGCGCAACATCACCCTGCCCATGGAGAACGGGCTGAACTCCATTGAGTGGCGCCTGAGGAAGGAGCAAATTAAAGGGAAGGTCACTGTGTTTGGGAGAAAACTCAGGGTAAGTACCAAGACAGTGTGGATTTCAAAGTAGACTCCATTGCAGTCCATCCTCACTCTGTTATTTATTCTCCTAACACCACCCCTTAATTACTTATGCATCGACCCAGCCAGCCCCAAATGCGTGCTGGCACTAGAGTGAAAACATAGGTGATTGCAGGGATTCATTGAGCAAGCCTACCCTCTCCCAACACACAATCACGCAGGTCCAATTAACTCTACCAGCTGGCTGGGGATTTAATCTGCGGACTAGGCCTCATCACCCCTAAAATTAGTCACACAGTTGTATTGTGGCTACCCCCTAGGACTGATACAATATGCTGTTGAGAAACACCTCTAGTTAAAAAGTTTACCAAAATATACTAAGTTTATTTAATATCACTAAACATGTTAATTAGTCGGCAAAGTGGGGGTGCAGATATTATTTTGGAATTATTTCAGAGACCTTCACGGACTACAGAAATCTCTCCTACTGTATGTATTGTCTATTTCAATTGAATATAATAGATGTTTTCTTCTTTTCTTTTTTCAAACAGGCACATGGAAGAAACCTGCTGTCCATCGACTTTGACCGAAACACCCGACAGAGAAGATTTATGGCGACCACCGCAAGTTCACCCTGAGGATTGTTTATGACCAGCAAGGCCGCCCATCCTTATGGCTCCCCAGCAGTGGTCTCGCTCCTGTCAACGTGTCCTACTCCATAGCCGGGCAGCTCGTGGGTCTGCAGCGAGGGGCAATGAGCGAGAGAACAGAGTACGACAGCCACGGCAGGATTGTGTCCCGCTCCTTCGTGGATGGCAAGATATGGAGCTACTCTTACCTGGAAAAGGTGAGCCTAGCAGGCATTAGCCATGTACTGTAAAGGTAAAAGCAGAAACTAGTATACAAAAGTATACAAAGTGCCTTCATCAGTGATTTGAAGTGGTATTGTTCTTATATGAATTAGAAAGGACTGGCCCTCCCTCTGAGAAATAATGTGTGTGTCACGAATCAATACTGGTACTTTTTTTAGTGGGAATTTCCCAATAGACATATGATAGTATGAGAAGAAGAAAATATAAAAAAGATAGTTAGGAAAGGAAATTAGGCTGGTTTCTGATAAGTCATAGGCACGAGACACATGTTGAACACTGGTATATATTGAATAGCCTACATTACATATGTCTGTGGCAGGAAACACAAACTGAAGAGCAGCTCCTGGACCATGTGTCACTAATTGACAACTCAAGTTCTCAACAAATCTTGAATGGCAATCAATTGCTAGAGTAGACCAGTGCTCTGTTTTTATCAATTCAATTGACAGTGCACCAGATAATTTCCAAAGGTTTTTCTATGGCGTCTTTTCAAAATTATTGCAATTACTATAGCAGCTGCTGAAACATGTTTACAAACAGGCACCATCTTACAATTGTTTCAAATAATTGACAATGTTCCAGTGTGTGTGTGTGGCACATTTAGCAACAGCAATTTAGTTGTTTTTTTTTTACATTTTTGTATCTTCGGCCTTACTACTTTTCAGTTTTTATTGTTAAACAGTCTGTTGCTGAGACTGATGACTGAAGTGTTCAGCAAACAGGTTGTTTGTTATTTATTTATTCATTTGTGTTTTAAGCTCGACAACACGGTTCTGAATATCTTTGTGTTGTTTCCTCTTGTACCTCATAAATAAGTCGGAGCCCACAAACAAGATTTAACTGTAAAAAAACCCCAAAAAAAACACATCAGTCAAATGCAGTGGAGCACTGATAAAATCAAAAGGTTTAGAGCCGAGGGGGCTCCCGAGTGGCGCATCTGGTAAAGGCGCTCCGCGTGGCGTGCAGGATGCACCCTATAGCCTGGACGTCGCCGGTTTGAGTCCAGGCTGTTCCACTGCCCACCGTGGATGGGAGCTCCCAGGGGGCGGCACACAATTGGCCGAGCGCCGCCCGGTGGGGGGAGGGCTTAGGTCGGCCAGGGTGTCCTCAGCTCACCGCGCAACAGTGACCCCTGTGGTCTGGCTGGGCGCATGTGGGCTTGCCTGTAAGCTGCCCAGAGCTGCATTGTTTTCCGACGCTGTAGCTCTGAGGTGGCTGCGTGTGGGCCTGCAGTGTGTAAAAGAAGCGGTCGGCTGACAGCACATGCTTCGGAGGACAGCGTGTGTTCGTCTTCACCACTCCCGAGCCTAAAAATAATTGGCTATTCCAAATTGGGGAGAAAATGATAAAAAAAACAACTAAAATTAAATTTAAAAAAAAATTGTATGCAGGTTTGAATTTGCCTTCCAACCCATGCAATGCAAACTGGCTTTACTGAAACTGTGATGGTTAGGCTTGTTCCTTTTTTGATGTTTATATTTCAGGGGCTCACAAAATACCGTTAGAAATCACTCACCTTTTAGAGTATGTATTTGACTGGGGTTCTTCATTGGAACACTATGAAACCTGTTAATTATACAACAGGTTTCAGTACTTTAAACTTATGGGTCATTCTGGCCAGCTGAGTTGGTGACACTCCGTGATTGAGTAGCAGTGATCCAAGTATTCAAGCGTAACAATAAAAAGTGTCTGGTATGATTCATAACCGTTAATTTGCTGTGGTTTTCCTTAGCTTGGAAATATACACCCCAACAGCATTTGGTCTGCTGCTGGTCAGAAGCAAATACATGAAAATGATTCATAGCAAAGCTTCTGCAACCTGTTGCACAATGAACAGGTTTCATGATGTTTTAGTTGAGTTGATTTGTTACTGTATTACGTGAGCCCCTAAAAACCAATGTAGAAAAGCAGTAAATGAGATGACTTATTTTGGAAGAACTGATTCTGATTGTGCATGTTTTTTCTTTTTTTTCTGCTTGCAGTCCATGGTGCTACTTCTGCAGAGCCAGCGGCAGTATATATTTGAGTTTGATGCCTCAACCCGGGTCACTGCTGTCACCATGCCCAGTGTGGCTCGGCACACCATGTCCACTCACACCTCCATCGGCTACATCAGAAACATCTACAACCCCCCGGAAAGCAACGCCTCCGTCATTCATGACTTTAGTGAGGACGGCAGACTCCTAGACACATTGTTCTTGGGAACTGGACGCAAGGTGTTTTACAAGTACGGCAAGCTGTCCAAACTGTCCGAAGTCTTGTATGACAGCACTGTGGTCACCTTTGGCTACGATGAAACCACCGGAGTCCTTAAAATGGTCAACCTGCAGAGTGGTGGCTTCTCTTGCACCATCCGTTACAGGAAAATTGGTCCTTTGATAGACAAGCAGATCTATAGGTTTTCAGAGGAAGGCATGGTGAATGCAAGGTTTGACTACACCTACCATGATAACAGCTTCCGCATCGCCAGCATGAAGCCAGTTATCAGTGAGACCCCTCTACCAGTTGACCTTTACCGCTACGATGAGATTTCTGGCAAGGTGGAACATTTTGGTAAGTTTGGAGTCATCTACTATGACATCAATCAGATCATCACTACTGCAGTCATGACGCTCAGCAAACACTTCGACACCCATGGGCGCATCAAAGAAGTCCAATACGAGATATTCCGTTCGCTGATGTATTGGATGACTGTTCAGTATGACAGCATGGGAAGGGTAACTAAAGAGAACTCAAACTTGGCCCATCGCCAACACAACAAAATACACATATGAGTATGATGGAGATGGACAACTTAATGCCGTCAAAGTAAATGACTGGCCAACATGGCGCTACAGTTCACGACCTGAGCGGGAACCTGCATCTCCTGAACCCTGGCAACAGTGCCCGATTGATGCCCCTTCGCTATGACCTGAGGGACGGATCACACGTTTGGGAGATGTTCAGTACAAGCTGGATGAAGGCGGTGTCCTGTGTCAGCGTGGGTCAGATATATTTGAGTACAACTCCAAAGGTCTGCTGGTCAGGGCCTACAGCAAAAGCAGTGGCTGGAATGTCCAGTATCACTACGATGGACTAGCAAGGAGGGTCTCCAGCAAGAACAACCTGGGCCAACACATTCAGTTTTTCTCGCCGATCTCAACAACCCAGCCAGGGTGACCCACGTTTACAACCACTCCAGCTCAGAAATTACCTCCCTGTACTATGATCTGCAAGGCCACCTGTTTGCAATGGAGATCAGCAGCGGGGAGGAGTATTACATTGCCTCAGACAATACTGGAACCCGCTGGCTGTCTTCAGCAGCAACGGGCTCATGATCAAGTTGCTGCAGTACACCGCCCTACGGGGAGATATATCACGACTCCAACCTGGATTTCCAGCTCGTCGTGGGCTTCCACGGAGGCCTGTACGACCCCCTCACCAAGCTAGTTCACTTCATGCAGAGATTATGATGTCCTGGCTGGCGATGGGCGGCTCGGATTACGGCATGTGGCAGAAGATTGGCAAAGAACGGCTCCATTCAATTTGTACATGTTTAAAAACAACAACCCACTCAGCGACACTTTGGACTTGAAGAATTATGTCACAGGTAAGACATCTTTATTTTTATTTTAATGATTGAAACTACTCTTCACTCCTTAACACCAAATTAACACAAAATTAACAAATAACTCTTACACTCTAACTTGTTTACTGCATTAAAAAGAAAAACATTGTCTGGTACAAAATGATGTTCTTAAAATCCAATAAGGCATATTGAAAGGAAATTACATTTTACTGTGTTAAATAGCTCTTTGGAACTGGCACCCATGGTATTTCATCCCTGCATAGCAGCTTCACTGATTTAGAGAACGGATTTTCAAATTGTGATCAAAATTGTTTATGACATTCTTTTCCACAAGTTATTAAGAGTAATTCTTGGCATTGTTCTACTCTCGACCAAACTTGATGAGATGACATCTTCAGAAATCTTTATCATTTCAGTAATGTTATGTTATATATTCAAACCACTACCAAACTTGACCTTTTACAGCTCACTAAATATTGATTATGCTTGAAAAAAGGGACAGAACTAATTGTCTATTATGGTATGTTAATGTCTTCACAGATGTGAAAAGCTGGCTGGTGATGTTTGGATTCCAGCTAAGCAATATCATCCCTGGCTTCCCGAAGCATAGAATATATTTTGTGGAACCTTCGTGCGAGCTCTTAGTGAGCCAAGACTGTGAAAATGGACAAGTATGTGCCTTTTGAATTTATTATGAACAAAGCAGAATTATCAATACTCATCCAAGCAGTTTAAAGCTGGCAGTTGACAGATATGTGCTTGTAGACTATATTCTGGATGGGTAACTGCATAAAAACTTACATTTTAAATTAACCCATTAGGCTAAAGAGGAGCTTTTAGTTCGGTACATTAATACAGCATTAGCACATCAAAAATGAATAGGTTGTCAATGCATTTATTGGCAGTCCAATACTCCTATTAATATAATAAACTATGTACACCATTTAAAGCATTTCACTAAATTAAAATAATTTATTTTCCATCAAGGAACCACCCTCTTTAGAAGTTTGTTGCAGTTGCTCACTGTTTGGGCTGCATCCACTGTTTGGTTTTGTGAGCTTATTAAATGACTTCTTTCAGCTGTCACAAACCCGGCAGGCAGCAGTCAATGGCCTTGACTTCTGTTGCAGTCTAGCATACATACACATGATCTTGGTTCATTCCAGCTCAAGTGGACCAAATTCTGAGGTGTTTCCTTTATTTGTGGTTGATGATACATAAACCAGGCTGATTAACACATGCCACACATGGTTGGAGCATTACCTCATAGGAGGCTGTGTGGTCCAGTGGTTAAAGAAAGGGCTTGTAACCAGGAGGTCCCGGTTCAAATCCCACCTCAGCCACTGACTCATTGTGTGACCCTGAGCAAGTCACTTAACCTCCTTTTGCTCTGTCTTTCGGGTGAGGCGTAGTTGTAAGTGACTCTGCAGCTGATGCATAGTTCACACACCCTAGTCTCTAAGTCGCCTTGGATAAAGGAGTCTGCTAAATAAACAAATAATAATCAATATTTTGACCTCTCCATGTGTTTAGTATCACGTTAAAGCATTATTTTTTAAGGTATTTCCAACAAAAAAACAAGGCATAGATACAAGTCTTTGACAAAAGAGGTTGTTCGACCACCCCTTAGTCGAATTGAGCTGGAATGACATTCTTACCTTTCAGGAACCTACTAAAGCTTGATATTAGTATGAGTCTATATGGCCAAATGTTTTAACTTCAAGTGTCTCAAAATGAAGGCCAAGTCCAAAGTTTGTTCACACCCCTACATGCAGTACATTTTGAATTGTAAAGATTTGTTCTGCTTCATTCTAGCTGATCACGGTGTCCAACAAGCAGCAGAGAGGCACAACCAAGCGTTCATGGCTCTTGAAGGAAGATTACTGAACAAAGACAAGCGGGTCGGAAAAAGGGACACACCAGGCGCTGGTTGAACCAATAAGCCAATTATTGGAAAAGGCATCATGTTTGCAATCAAAAACAAAAGAATTGCAACGGGGTCACCATCATAGCGGCGAGGACAGCAGGAAGATAGCAGTGGTTCTCAACAATGCCTTTTATTTGGAAGGGACTCACTACACCATAGAAGGGAGGGACAGCCACTACTTTGTGAAACTTGGGTCTGCTGACAGCGACCTCATGACACTGGGGATGAGCAGCGGCCGCAAAGTGCTGGAGAGCGGCATCAACATCACTGTCACCCAGCAAACGCTTCTGGTCGGAGGGAGGACTCGTAGATTTGCAAATATCGAGTTTCAGTATGCCACTTTGTCAATGAACATCCGTTATGGCTTGACATTGGACACTTTGGATGAAGAGAGGAACAGAGTGTTGGATCAGGCTAGGTTGAGAGCTTTGGCTACAGCTTGGTATAAGGAGCAGCAGAACGCCCGAGACAGCAAAGAGGGCAGCAGGTTATGGACTGACGGAGAAAAGCAACAGCTCTTGAATACCGGGAGAGTCCAAGGATATGATGGCTACTACGTACTGCCAATAGAGCAGTATCCAGAATTGGCTGACAGTAGCAGTAATATCCAGTTCCTCCGTCAAAATGAAATGGGCAAAAGGTAACAAACTAGACTGCTTTGACCTACCGACGCACGACCTGCAACAGTAATTAAAAACTTCTGAATCTGTCTCCTCTCCTAAGGAGATGAAAATATTGAAGGGGGTACTCAATAGACTGAAATAAAATTAAAGAATGACTCTAATGTATAGACTTGTATGCCACACTTTTGGCACAAAGGACTTTCTTTAAAAAAAAAAGAAAAGAATCATTCAGAGCTAAAAAGAAATTGTTGCAAAAAGTACCCCTTTTATAAATGTACCCCAGATTTTGGGGGTTTTCTGAAGAAAGAAAATATGGCGGCTTCAGAGAATGTTCAAGTGAAATTATTATTTTGCAAAATGGATTTAAAGATGTCTGCTTTTAATGGAATGGGGTAAATGTCTTGAGTTTAATATGACTTGTCAAGTTGATTGTGCTTATAGTTAAAAACTAAATTGGCAAAGAACCTGTAAGGTTCTTAAGAACTCGACACACACAGACACACACACGACTGTCTCAGGCCTTTAAGTCATATAAAGACTTTAAACTGCTGATTAAGGAAAATGGCAAGAGCGAACTCTGAATTCCAAAAAGCGGTGGCTATAATTACAGTAAATATTGTCATACATTGTCTTTTTTGAAACTACATTGTGTCAGATAACACATTTGTTCAGGGTGTAATTTACTTAGATTAAGTAGTTTTGTAAGTATCAGTTTCAGTAGATTTGTGGACAATGTATCACACTGTTAAAAGTGGTCACCAATGTACACAAACACAAAAAGAGTCACAGCTAAAAAATAAAATCAAGAACGTATTTATTTGTTAATTTATTTGATTAGATTTAGTGTTTTCTTCCTTGTACTCTATGACAATCATGCAGCAGTCACCAGAAAAAAATACAAGAAAAAAAAAAACTTTGGTGCAAAGACATTTTTTTTCTTTTGTAATATATGTAAGAATTGTTCATTAAGGTTTTATATTAATTTGAATTTGCTGCTCAGCAAATTATAGTCATGAAAAAAAAAAAAAAAATTATGTAAAGTGTTTTAAAAATGGTTTATACTTATAAAAATAAAGTCTTTAAAACTGTGAACATTTGTTTTGAAAATGAATATGTATGTACAGTATATAGTCCTGCCCTATGCAGGACAGTAAAATATTGTTGAAACAAATGCTATTGAGTTTTATATTTCTAAGAAAACACATAAAAGTGGGTTGAATGCTGTTGCAATAATGTAACCATTACATGAAAAAAAGAAACAATCTCGATTATAACAAAGGCAGTCTTCTGACACACAGAAGTAAGTTTAGACACTAGCATTAGCCCCCTGGGTTTGAGTTTCAGAACTACCCTCATTTACAACCTAAATAATGTGCGACCGTCTCATATTGAAAACATGAATGAGAAGAATAGCAATCACGTGATTTGAATTTGCATTAATTAGGCAGTGTGGATATCAGTTATATTGTTTAAAAAGGTATTGTTTCACAAAACATTTCAAAACGATGCAGTTTTACATCAGCTTGTCTAAATGATTAAAACAAGGTTGTCCTCTTGAGCCCCACACTGTTTATTGTTTATTTGTAGGTGTTCCCCATTTCCTAATAGGTTTGAAAAGACGGCAAGGGCCATCAGTAAGTAGTCTTTGTTACAAGCAAGTATAGTCAGTTTAGTAAGTTTAAACATGACACACATTTAATGAGCACAAACATACTTAAGCTGTGTCTTTGAGTTCATCTCTTTTTTACCTCTCTTTTTTAAAATGTTTTTTGCTGCTTTCAGTCAGCTGTTTGGTTTTAGTAAGCTAAACTTGTTTTATGTTTCCCTTTTTCCTTGTTCCCTGCTTCCCTGTATTTTTGTCTGGTTCTTTAAGAACTCATTTATGCTAGATTTACCAGACTGCTACTTTGAAGTTCTCTGTGATAGTAGTCTGTTGTGACTGGAGTTTGAGCAATCGGGCATTTGCAAATTGTGCTGTGATTACACTTCTCACAGGAAGGTTAATGCAGTAATACATCTCACTTGTGTCTGCAGGTCATTTATCTGCAACAAGATCTGTTCAGGCAGCTATAGGGGGTGGTGGCATTTATTTTAAGCCGAGGACCAACTGAAGAGACCTGACTGCTCAAATTTCCGCACTTGATCAGACAACATAGAGTACCTAAATGAGGGTATTTCTGAGGTACCGTGTCCAATTGTACAGCTGCAGTCCACCTAAACATGCTTTATATATGATGTTTTGTAATTGCTTGATGACTACACTATCTGAAGACCAGTTCACAACTAGACTACATTCAGACATGCAGCCAAACAGAAACTAAACTGTACAGAGACCAGTCTGAGCAAGCATGACATCATGACATCTCTGAAAAGACGTTTGATTCAAAACATGTACAAAACATGAACTTTACACTTGGTGTAAAGTGTATTTTGTGTTAAAGTATTCTGTATTCCCGTTCATTAGTAAACGTTTGCTTGAAAAAGCAGTCATCCGTGCTGTTGAAGGATCACCAGTATTGCATTGCTATATGTAAATAAAAAAAAAAAAACTGTTACATACTTCCATTGTCAAGTGTTTAAATTGCCAATATTATCATTTTTCTTTTATTACACATTAATGTATTATATTAACATTAGGAACACACATCATTGGGGATTCCACAGGCAAACAAACTGTTTGTCTTATGACATGTAACTCATTTTTATGCTTGTTCGCAGTTAAGACAAGGACATAATAAAGAATTGTACAGTAAAATACATCATTTTTACATGTGGATTTTTTATTTGAGTATTATTGCTCTAACCCAGTTAATATAATTATCTGTATAATAAAAAGAGATGGCAGTAACAATGGCAAGGTTTCCATGCAGTTTAGAAAGTCCAAATTCTCTCTCCATTGTCGTGAGAATGTCACGTAGCACACACATCACGCACATTCCTCACGCTAAGTGCATGGCCAAACCATAGAACGCCTCAAAAGGATCGGTAAATCGCCTTCTCACACCAAAAAGCCTTGCACATTGACCAGAAACTGAGATTTTTTTTTTCATGAAAACAT